>JBBPLD010000007.1:0-385598 GCA_038089555.1 Chalciporus chontae
AACCTTCAACGGTTGTCAAGGACTCACGCTCGATCGATCCGTTATCGATCTTCGTATCGACCCCTTCGCACATGGTCAATTGTACACAGCACTCTCAAGAGTTCGTCGAAAAGAAGATACTTTAGCACTATTCACTGAATCGAACGAAGAGAAATCTACAGCAAATGTAGTTTACAAAAAATTGCTCCTCTAGATATACTTCGTTACGTCCGAAGGACTCCGAACGCTTGTAAAGAATTATGAATATCTGGCGCCGACCCGAAATACAGGGTCACGTGCAGCGTGTCTTGTCGTACCATTTTTAAGTCCCATTTACCTCGCTCGTTTCAACACACCCATTGTACAAGTTATTCTTGACGACATTCGATGGCCAAATCACGTTCCGCAGGACTAAAGCCAATCGCGTCCCCGCAACGCTCTTACAAAAAATGGACCTTGCGAGCAGTGCTCTTGGGTGTTTTCCTTGTGGTATGCAGTTGGTTAGACACAATCAAGGTGAGGTTGCACCCTTTTTGGAGTTCTACCTTGACTTAACCAGTCTGCCTCAGCACCGGTGGTACGTCTTTGACCCACCGTTCCTACACCAACTCGCTCGAGATGCCATTGCCGCGTCGCCCGACAACCTCGACGGTATGATTGAACATATCGTTGCCAACCTCACTTCCACATACCCCTCCAACCAAATATCACTCAACACCGACTCCTCCGAGTGGATGTTCAACAACGCTGGAGGTGCCATGGGTGCGATGTACATTATCCACGCGTCCATTACCGAATATCTCATCATTTTCGGTACCCCACTCGGTACTGAGGGCCACACTGGCCTGCACACTGCGGACGATTACTTCCACATTCTGGTTGGTGAGCAGTGGGCGTTCAAACCAGGTGCTCTCGAGATGGAAAGATATCGACCTGGAGATGTCCACCTCTTACCCCGTGGAACTGCGAAACAGTACAAGATGCACGAGGGTTGCTTCGCGATGGAGTACGCTCGAGGTAATGTTTTGCCTCTTCTGGGGTCGATGACCAATACTGATGTGCGTTTTCGTTCAAGGCTGGATTCCTCTTATGATGCCGTTCGGACTTGCCGATACATTGACGTCGACGCTTGATGTTCCGACGTTTTACCACACCGCACGTATCACGGGCCGTGAAATGATTAAGAACCTCCTCATTGGAAAGATATGAACATGGTTTTTTCTGCTTGCCACAAGCCTACGATGGGCCTTAGACTATACCCGCGTTCTCGAATAGAATGTCACAGTTATCTATCTCTAATGATATAATGCTTCAAGCTGCTCTCGCGACCATATCTTGACCCGGGGGAAATGAATTATACCGTGGTTGTAAACTCGGATTTCATGCAAGCAGCTTGTAAGAGCCTGTAAGTTACTCGTTTTAGAATTTGATCTTTAGGACCCGCTGCATCCCTTTACCCTATAGCCTCCTCAATAACCAGCGGATCTAAATCAGCCCTAAGACCAAGGTAATGGCGGACATGTAGGGTTGCCGCGCTCAAAGAATTGCGTATGGATGTGGCTGATGCCCTTAGCCTTGGCCCCGGAGTGGTTATGTCACTGGACCATAAAAGGAAAATGACGTCTGACGTAGGGTGGCGCGGGGTGTGTGCCCTGTTTTCTTCGCTGTGGAGCATCTGTACGGTAAATGAAGGAGTGGTCTGTCTGACTCTCTTCTTCTCTAGTAGGGTCACCCTCTCTCTTGACAGAGTAGACTTTTACCCAGAGTCTCGCTCGCTCAACCTCGGATCCAACACATACCCAAAACTAATCAAAATTCATCCTCATCCGTCTCTATTTCCATCCTTCTAGCAAACCTGGCGTGCGAGTAATGCACTCCCCACCACTTTCTACGACGGTATGTTCTCTTCCTTATTGTCTGTGTCCAACTCCACGCCTTCCCGATCCTGTCGACATCAATTCGATCCGCCTTCGTTTCGTCCCCCTGCTTATTTCCTTGCATCCGCAGCCATCATCCCCCTACCAATTTTCTACGTTCCCCTTGCCTGAATCATACGTTCCACCTTCCAGACCAACGCCTACCAACGATGACATCGAGGCTGTTATCAAGATGGCCACCTCTTCACAACAGTCAGCCGACAGACCACTACGTGATACCCGCACACAGCTCTTCGTAGGAAATGTATGCCCCCTTCATCTGTTGTCCTCATTTTCTAACTAACCTCCACGTACGGATTGTCTTAGCTCCCATATCGAGTCCGCTGGCAGGACCTTAAAGATCTCTTTCGTCGTGCTGGAACAGTCCTTCGCGCGGATGTATCACTCGGACCCGACAACCGCTCACGTGGCTATGGTACTGTCCTCCTTGCAACCGCGGAAGACGCCGGACGCGCGATCGACATGTTCAACGGCCACTGCTGGCAAACACGGGTCCTGGAGGTTCGGCCAGATCGTCTAGGAGCCACTCTTGATGAAAACTTAAATACTAACCCTCATATCCAAAATCCCGCTGCACAGCTGGCACAACCAGGGTTGAGCATCCCTGCTATGAATCCCGTCGTGAACAGCTTTGATGATTTTGCAATACCCATCCAAGCGAATGGTGAGTCGCTAAGCGGAGGTACAGGAATGCGCAGTCTATTTGTCGGCAATGTACGTCTTTCTCACCTTGATGTGTCGGGCGATCGCCACTACGTTCTGTTACTGTTCGCTCACTTAATTCCCAAGCTTCCTTTCCATATCCAATGGCAGGATTTAAAGGATCTCTTCCGCGCCGCGGGTGCAGTTATACGTGCAGATGTTGCTCTTGGCCCTGATGGGCGATCTCGAGGCTTCGGTACTGTAACATTTGTAACTGAGGACGGCGCAGAGCGGGCGAGAAGAATGTTCGATGGGTAAGTTGTAAACAGATACCGAGTTCTCTCCTTTACCCTCGAGCTGGCTCCTTCCACGGCGTGATTTTCGTTTATTTCAGCTTGAGCTACCCTGATTGGTTCATTCTGTCCATTTTCTGTCGCTGATATTTATCATCTAATAGGTATGAATTCAACGGTAGACCGTTGAAAGTACACTACGACAAATTTGCGCAGTCGTCGCAAAACATCCCTGTGATCGGTGTCCCGTCGCAGGCTCCTTCGAGTTCCAACCTCGCACCGTACGATACCTTTACCCAGCTAACATCCCCGCTATCACGATTCGAGGTACTTAGTGCTTCTGATGCCCACGCCCACCTACGTCTTGATACGTATCCTCAACCGCAGCTCCCTCTCGATCTTCAACGCTCTCACCTTGAGGCAACGTCGTTGGATACTCTGTCCCCTGGGCAGTTGGATGCTCTTCTTGCGCAGCCACGCCGACCATCGCTTACATCACCTTCAGTTACATCATCCGCTCTCTTGCAAGCGCAGACTCGAACACTGGGTACCCATTCTCTGGGTGCATCCGCCGTACAGCCTTTTGCACTTTCCTCGACCACCCACAACCTATCGCGGCCACACTCTCTTACCGGATCCCCACATCCTATATCCTCAAATGTGTCCTCAAGCACCTCTTCCGTATACAACTTTGGTGGCATCGATCCCTTGAGGAGCGCCTCAGACTTGACGCTGGTCACGGAACTTAATAATTGTACCGATCTGAAACTCGCTACCGAGTCACTCACGTCGCGTAGCACAAGCTTCAGCTCTCCCAGGCCAAGTTTGAGTGCCGGGTCTTCTCACACCTCCAGTTTTTCTTCTAGTGGATCACGAAGGCCGAATGCAAGTGCCGGGTCGTCGAGGACGGATGCGTTCAGCGACGCAGCAAGTCTTGGCTTTGGGTCTCAACGGCCGAGTTTTTCGAGTTCGAGTTCGGCGAGGCCGTCATTTAGCGCCGCTAGTGCAGAGAAACCTTCCTTCGGTGTTAGCGGCTCGGAGAGACTTTCGTTCGGCACTGCTAACTCCGAGAGGCCTACTTTCAGCACGACTAGTTCACAACGCTTATCGATGAGTTCAACGACTTCGCAAAAACCAACCTTTGGAGCGTCTTCTCAGCGGTCCACCGTTTATCTCAGTACACCATTTTTGGACGACGACGGTCCAACATCATCTTCGGGACCGGCATCTATCCTGGGGACATCGAAGCCCTCGGTTTTGAGACCTGTGGCTATGTCGCTAAGTTTGCCGCCTCCAAAAACTAGGTCCCAACTTGGATTATCAGGATCGACCTCTGAAGCCCCTTCCCCGCCTTCGCTCGGCTATACTTGGACCGATTCTTTAGGTGTCGGGTCGCAGGAAGGCGGTGGTGCCACATCGTCGCCGAATGCTCGCACGTCCCCACAGAGCACTTCTGAACACACGTCTCCCCGAGCAACTCTGCTAGCCCAATCCATCCTGAATGTGGGGCCGTCGTCGTCACCTGACTCGATCTGGGGTGCATCTAAAACGCAGTCGAGCAAAGACCCCCCTACGAGCAGAACAAACGGGACTGTGGACTACGTTGCCACAGCACTTGGGTCGCTTGGTTTACGACGTGCTAATAGGGCTCAGAGTAAGCAATCGGAGGAGAAGAAGAAGCCATCAACTCCAGAACAGCAATCCCACTCCACTTCAACGTCACCAACCCCTCAAGGAAAGGGTAAAATGTCGTCACAACCATCTTCTCAACGCCATCCCGGCCCAATCGCCCTTCCACCGCCTACTACCTTCACTCTCCCCCCCGGAGTTGTCTTCTCCCCACACGCACACCCTCAGAGTCCGATGTATCACCCCGGTTACCCGCTCAGTCCCGTGCACACATATCCGATGGGTAGCCCACTCCACCATCCGATGGGTAGCCCACTTCACCATCCGATGGGGAGTCCCCTACACCACCCCGCGCACATGCATAGTCCGTTGCATCATCCCAGTCATCCGCAGTACGGAACATATCCTCATCACCCACACCCTGCGCTGATGCATTATGGCGTTATTACACCCCATGGGCTACCTCCGATTACGCCCAGCATGCCGCCATTCACGTTCTTGCCTCCATCGGCACATGCACCATTGCAAAATGGAAATGGTAATGGGGAAAAGCGGATTGGAGAACGGACTGAGCACACGACGCAGGGTGAATGGCGACAGAACGACGTGTCGAAGTGGGAATCACCCCCACATGTGTCGCAACCCACCCACTACCCCCACATCGCTCCGCCCTACGGTATGCAATATGGGCCCCAGGTACCTCCACCCATGTTCTCACCAGGGATCCCTCTCTCGCCAGGCATCATGATCCCGATATCGCCTGGAATTATGCCCCCCGCTGTGTCGATGTCGATGTCTAGTGTTCCAATACCTTTGACGCCAGGTGTTGCTCTTACACCGGGTGCGTTTTGGTCACATGCGCCGTGGATTAATCCAGCTGTTGGGGCACCTGTGCGTGCTGGAAGTAGCGAGCTTTCGCATTCTGGTGCAGAGGGATATTTCCCGCCTGTTAGCCAACCAGGTTTTGAGGACATCGGGTACATCCATCCTGTGCCTAGCATTGCGAGTGAGATTCTCAAGGAAGGTCACGGGCTTGCGTCGGAGTCTGGAAGTACTCCTGGAAAGGATACTACTCGCTTGGAGAGGGAGAAGGAGAGGTCGTCCCGCAGCACATCGCGATCACAGGTGTCTTCGCCCGATTCTGCGTCGCGAAGTTCACAGGATGTGGGTCGGAAAGGAAGTGCACAGGGTATGAAGAGATCGACGTCCGCGCAATTTGACGGTGGAGTACCGAAGCGGAATGGGCTGTTGCACCGAGAGTCGGATCCTGAGGTGATGACGGCAACTGGCAAGGGGGGTGCATCGAAAGAAACGTAAGGCTATCTGTGGGGTAACATATCTCGTCTATCGTTGCGGTTTAAGGGCCGGGGGCCAGGGCTCGTTCTTCGCAAAATTCTGGGTGCGCACTCTTTTCAACTGACGTTTTTCGTATGCTCATCTCGTGTTTTAGCTTTCTTCGACATTTTCGCTGAATACACGTAATTTTTGGAACCAACATCTCTGGATCGACCACACGCATGACAACAACAATACTCTTTCTCTCTTTTTTCTTCTTCTTTTCTCCCTCTCCAGTTCAATATTGTTGATATCCATGACAATTACATTGCTAGATAGGTCTCGGTTTTTGCTCGTTGGTTTCGGGTATACCATCTCCTGCCATGATGGATATGCGTAATGGTTTTCGTGGCGCTGTCTCAATGTTTAGTTACCAGTATCTATATCTCCGTGGTTGTAGTAGTACGGTTCGTCGAGTATTTATCTCATCTCTATCTGCTGTGAATTGCATTGCATGCATTCTTCCTACTCGTGACTAAGTTACATAGTACCTCACTTCAAACCCGTCCCTTGCCTCAGCACGTTTCTCTCGCCGCAGCTGCCATCAAGTCTCTGACCGACAACGCTGGTACAGAGAAAGAAAAAATCGTCTTCAAGTTGGCATCCTGAGCCACTGCAGTCTCCATAGGCCAAATTTAAAGTAGCCTGTGGCAGAGACTGAGTCTTATCGAGATGCAAATCGACTTTGTTTATATTCTCGACCCCCTTTTGATCCCGATTCCACTTCGCGTTGACAGACCCGCTCTCCAGTCGGCGATATCCTCGCAATAATGCGAAGGTGTGCAAGGTATGCATTCCTGGATTGCATTGGATTTTCACGTTCGTGCACTCACTCTGACTCACCTAGGGCATGATTTCTTAGGCCGTTCTGCTGCACCGTGGACACTACAAGTCAACGTGCACGGATTATAGAATTTAGAATATATCCTACAGTTCGTCCCAGAAGGCTCGAGCAAAGCTCCGGTGCCAGCGATTACCATGGGTGCAGGTGTCAGAATGGTCGATTGTGTGTAGGCTTCTTCCCTTGCGGCTGCGATTACTGAGGTAGTTTCAGCTTGGACCAACACGTAACTTTAGGTAGGTGAATTTTTCCAAAATGGCGGCCATGGTGTGTGAGTGAAATATGACAGATCTGTCTTGAGGTCTCTCACTTTTGTTTAGGCTAGTACCTGTGTTAGGACTCGCGTACAACTAACATGTTAACACAGGTGGATCAAGTTTTCGAGTACGAAGTGAGTTTGCTTGACATACTTAGCATTCTGACTACTCACCGCATTTGTCTGACGGACTTACGTTTTCAGATCATCGCAGTTGATACACAAATCCGAAAGATCAACACTGTACAAGACGGATTTGTTCTGGGCTGCCCGTGGCGGAGGTGTGGGAAGCTGGGGGATCATCAGTGAGTCTGAGTGCTGTGCTGCTTTGGTGTTGTGAATGGCCTAACATAATGAGCGACTCGCAGCCTATGTCACGATAAATACTTACCCCTCAATGACAATGGGTGCTTCGCAACTTGTCATCGAACCAAATGCCACGCAGAATAAAACAGAATTAGCCATTACGTTTACTACAATCGTGGCAAGCTATTCCAGCGAATGGATCAACAAGGGGGTATCCATTGGGTCCGTTCAATTTGAGAACCAGTACCAGTTGGTATGCAAGTATTTCATTTTCCCTTTGCCCAAGCCTAACTCGGACCGTTGACTTGATCAGTACCTTAGCTGGCCGTCAAAATTTACCCCAGTCATAATTCTTCGATGAGCTCCACTCGCTGTCAGCAAACTACACTGTAACGCCAAACAGCACAGATGAATCCAAGTTCGCCTCCGTCCCCCAGACGGAACTGACGGCGATAGCACCTATCCACACGACTCATACCCGAGTCATTCTTCTCGACGCGGGAACCTGCGCGACAGGTCCCAGAGGCGATTTGGGCTGGCATAAACATGATCAATGCTGTTGTGTGCGAGGTGAACAGCTCAACATTTGGTGTCGTTCCGCTGGAAGTCTCTGCAAGCACTCCTCCTGCTTTAAAAGCCAATGTCAATGACACTGCGTCCAATCCTGCCCTGTATGAAGCAGTATGGCAAACCACATTTGCTGGGTTAGCCACTTTCTTTGTTATGGTTTCACGATGATGGAGTTGGCTGACTGATAGATCATAGAGCGTGGCAGGTGAATGCATCACTTGAGGTGCAGGACGCAACAATATCCGCTGTCAAACATGTGGTTTACCCTCTGACAGCAAATGGGATCACCGGAAGCTAAGTATCAAGGGGAAGGAAATGTCTACGAGGAAAATTGGCAAGAAGTAAGTAAAACCTGTTTGTCGGATACTTGTATACTGACCACTGAGTGGAAGCTTTTTTTGGCTACAAATATTCCAACCTTACATCAATCAAGCACAAGTATGATCCAACTAACTGTGAGTTGTATGCCTTATAAACCGCACCCGCATGTGTCTCTGACATAACATTCAAAAAGGTTTCAACTCCTGGAAGGTTTGTTCTGTTCCAATGTCAATCCACTACCTGTATTGTTAGCTGATCATATCTTTCTTCCAGGGAGTGAACTGGATAAAGGACCTTCCTCAGTACCAGTGCTATTGAGGCATAGACAATGGTGATGGGATATGTGTGGTCGATATTTTTTGTTGGGAGTCTATGCTTCTGTTTCCATGTTGTTACATCCTGTTACATCCTTGGATTGCACCGACTCCCTGCTCCTACTACGGCCGAGAACAGTAAGGGTATTAGTAGCATCATGCAACTGTGAACCATGTGGTGATCTGACGCCTGTCATCCATGATGACGTTCTCATGCGGCGCTGCGGTTCCGTGTGTAGAAAAGTGTGAATCACTCTGATGTGATTCATAATGATTCATAGAATCGTTCTGATCGGTTAAAATTTGTCGGTTGGAGAGCGCGGAGGTCGACTTACTCGATAAGCCTCCACCTCAGACTTCAACTTGGACGTCGTTCTTCTACGCTCTCTGGTCACACCTAGCATGCCCGCGTACCAGCTGGAGATAGCGGGCATCCTAGCAGCGGCAGCTGTGGGGAGCATCGTCGTCTTTTATTTCACGAGGCCAAAGCTTGGAGGGAAGGTTCAACTTCCTACATTTGGTGGTGAAGAGCCGCTGCTTCATGATCCTTTCGACGTGATGCGGCCAGAGGATGTCATAGATGGGTACCCAATCAACGAAGAAGCCTTCTGGAACAATGTACGCCCTGTGCCAAGCTGCTCAGTCCTCACTCACCCGCTTCTTTCTCCAGGTTCGCCTCTGGAAACTCCTGGTCTCCGCGCTCCTTGCGACAATCCTCGTTCTTCAGTCTGTCAGCCTGGGATGGACCGTTTCAGCCGGCGAAGGCGACAGTGTTCTGACTTATGTGTTGCACGTCGCGTACGCATTCTACCTAGCTGCTCTCGCCATTCGCTCCGTCTACCAACATGCAGTCGCACCACACTCAGAGTCCATCGTTCATCTCGCAGCTTTGACATGTGTGCCCACAATACTCCTCCTTGCGACAGCCATCCTGCCGACGTCACGACCCACCAGCGTGTCACTGATCCAGAGCTACCCTGGGCTAGTTGGACTTTGGCATGCTGTTCTCGTTCTCTACTTTGTGGCTACGGTGGTCGTGTTCACAATACCCATGGGCCCCCCCTTGCATTACCCATCCGAGATCCTGTATTCGGAAAAGATTATCAACGGCACAACGAACCGCGACGAGAACAATGTCTGTGGGGTTGTCGGAACGTCCGTCTGGGGTTATCTCCTCTTTAACTACACTACCAAGGTGGTCATGCTCGGATATACCTCGGAGTCCCTCGAGATCGGTGACCTGCCAGTTGTTCCTGGAAACATGCGGGGTACTCATCTCTATGCCGCCATGCGACGCACAATACGGACCATCAAATGGAACCTCCATTGGTGGCGACCTCGAGTAGGGTCCGGTTGGGAGCTTGCATATCAACTCCTGCGAGTAAACACCTTGCCGTTAACGGCATTGGTATTACTGGCTGCTGTCTCGGCTGGCCTGTTCTATACCCCGCCGTTTTTCTTGCGAAAGATCGTGATGTATCTGGAGTCGGACCCCAATCGTGAGGACCGTAGTTGGGGTTGGTTTTATCTTGTCGCTATGGTCTTTTGCACTGCGTTTGTGGATCTTGGTAAGCCGCGCCCGTATCATGATAGTTGCTCCTTAACACTTGTCTTGCTTTCTAGCTACTGGTCAGCTTTGGTCGGTTGCTACGACGACAGTGCAGGTGCGAATTAGGATCCAGCTGAACACGACCTTGTTCAGCAAGACCCTCGTTCGCAAGGACATCGCATCATCTTCCAGTACCGCAGACAAGAGTAAGGATGGTGACAAAGATACAGGAAAAGAAGGCAAAGACGTTGAAGACGACTTTTCGAGCAAGGCCCAAATCATGACGCTCATGACGACAGATGTCGATCGAGTCAGCGACTTCTCATGGCATGCATTCACCCTCGTTGGTGCGCACTCGTTCATTTCTCCTTATCACAGAATTGGTGTCGTTGACGATGACGCATAGACTCACCGATCGAAATCGTTATCGGTACCTGGTTCCTTTACAATCTCCTCGGCGTATCGTGTTTTGTTGGGCTTGCTGTGATCTGTTTGTTCTTGCCTTTGAACCATTACGGAGGCAAGGTCGTAGTCAACGCCCAAGAGAACCTGATGAAAACTCGCGACGAACGCGTGGCTTTGATGAATGAAGTACGTGATATGACCATGGGTGAACATGCACATTTTAACGGCGTGGCGTAGATTCTAGGGGCGATCCGCATGCTTAAGGTGATTGATGCTCCAGTTAATGATTGTGCAAGAAGCTGACAGAGGATTAGTTTATGGCCTGGGAACGCAGTTTCGAGAAGAGGGTGTTGAAAGTTCGAGAAAAGGAACTGAAATATCAGAAACTGAGTTATATGGTCGAGTTGCTGTTCAACGTGCTATGGTTGGTCTTCTCGCTTAACGTGCCCTGGAACCCAAACGTTAACTTGGGCTGCAGGGATGGCTCACCGATTTTGGTTACTATTATTTCATTCTGGCATTTCGCAGTCATTCGTGGGCAGACGCTCACACCTTCTATCGCATTCACTTCGGTAAGTTCCCTTTGTCATACAGACGCCAATGTAACTGATTGGGACGCGTTCAAAAGATTCTCGGTGAGTACGATGCCTCGAGGTTATTCGCAATCATCTGACGTCCCGTGGAGTCTTCAACGAGATGAAGTTTGCGCTGAATGCTCTTCCGGAGACCTTTATCAACATGCTTCAGGTCAGTCCATACATCGTTCCAGACGTCCTGGAGCCGAGAGCCTCTTATATAGGGCTTCGTCTCGCTCCGCCGCATTGAAAAGTACCTGCATGGTGTAGAAGTCACTCCAGTTCCTCCACTCGACTTGCAGTCCCTTCAAATCACACTCCAAAATGCAACAATCACCTGGCCTCAGGACCGCACTCAGCAGAGTGGTAGCTCGACCCCTTCTGTTGCATCCACTCCTAGGGCTAAGTTCATGTTGCTTGACCTCGCCCTATCTTTCCCTGAGGGCGAGTTGTCTTTGATCTGCGGGAAACTTGGAAGTGGAAAGACTTTACTGTTATTAGGTAAGTGTTCCCGCGAAACGGATATGTTTCGCCGCGAGATACTGATCCATTGGTGCAGCGCTCCTGGGAGAGGCGGATGTTCTCGCGGGGCAAGTGCTCTGCCCAAGGTCACCGCCTGATGCTCTTGCAAGTTTCTCTGGAAAGCCTGCTTCTGTGGAAGAATGGGTTGTCAAAGGTGTTTGTGCATACGTCCCACAAGTAAGTGATCCTCCGGTCTACAAATGAGACCTCATCGACGCTCTTGCATCGCTAGACCGCTTGGCTTAGGAATGCGTCCATCAAAGGTAATTCGAGATGCCCTTTAATCGCTGAGTCGAAAAGCTGAATCGCTTTCAGATAATATCCTATTCAACTTGCCTTACGATGAGGAGCGATACCAGAAAGCCATCAAAGCGTGCGCGCTTGAAAGTGACCTGCTTATCCTCGAGGACGGAGATGAGTCTGAAATCGGTGAACGCGGGGTAAGGTTCTTACTATCACCGACGATAACGCGTTGACTGGACACTTCTCAGGTAAACCTGTCTGGAGGTCAGAAGGCTCGAGGTAAACTCCGTTCTTTCTTCGCATTGTATTTTGATGCTGATAACGCCTCACAGTCTCACTTGCTCGCGCGGTGTACTCTCGTGCGTCGGTGTTGCTTCTTGATGACGTTTTGTCTGCGGTCGATGCCCACACTGCCCATCACATTTACAATGAATGCTTGAAGGGGGAATTGGTTCGCGGAAGAACTGTCATTTTGGTTTCTCATCATGTCCAGCTGTGCGCCCCCGGTGCCAGCTTCGTCGTTGCTCTCGACAATGGACGCGTATCATTCCAAGGCGATCGCGACTCTTTCCTTGGGTCGCCTGTTATGGCTACTCTTGTGCATGCGAACACAGGTGATGGCGATGAAAAGGGGAACGAAACCGTGGATGCGGTCACTAAAGAGGTTTTGGACCAAGATGAAACTGCAGAAGCCACATCCTCGCAAGAGGCGGATCCCATTTCGGAGACAAGTTCTACCGCGTTCATGACCGAGGAGATCAAACCTGAGCTAGAGAAGAAGAAATCGCCCCGCAAGCTTATTGAAGAAGAGAAGCGTGCCGTTGGTCATATCGGAAGGGATATTTGGGAGACGTACATCAAAGCTTGTGGAGGGTACAAGTACTGGATCGTATTTGCCCTGGCCCTGTTCCTTGGAGCGTTAAGTCCAGTTGTGGAGAATTGGTGGCTCAAGTAGGTCTTCGCCGTACATCTTGGGTTGTGAAGCTGATGTTCTATGTTAGGGTGTGGTCTGGCGCTGAGCCTGATGAAGCTGCACGGAACGGTCCTGTCTATTATATTGCTCTCTATGCTGCGGTATGTTGTTTGTTTAAAGACATGAAGGCATTCGCTGACGTGGTTTTGGTCGTAGGTGACGATTTTTGGTGAGTAATTGGATATAGCGGGGCTTCGTGACATAACACGTCTTTGCAGGGCTCTTCTTGAACGTTTTCCGATTCTATGTACTTTGTGAGTCTCAGCTTGCGCTTACGTTGACCCGAAACTCATCGTCTTCACAGACACTGGATCCATCAACGCGTCGACCGTTCTCTACAAGAGTAGGAGTATCATCCCCCAGATCCCACCGGTTACTCACGCGAATGACAGGGCTGCTTGAAGCCGTTCTTTTCGCCAACATTCGCTTCCATGACACGGTTTCACGAGGTCGTCTTTTGAACCGATTTGGCAAAGACTTCGAGGGTATGGATTCCCTTGTACTGCGAAACCTCACCACTCAGTCTGCGACTAGGTATCGACAGTTCCATGTCGGACAACTTTGGACGTAGCATCGTCTATGGTTTGGCAGCGACGACTATTATCATTACTATCAGCGTCGTTGGTGGCCTTCCGTTCATCATTGCCGCCTTGGCGCTCAGCTATGTTTACTACAATGGTGAGCGAAGCAGCGTGTGAGGAAGGTCAGCTGGGCTAATGTGATCTCAGTGTCCAAGGTGTACGGCCAGACAGCACGAGACATGCGACGTCTTGGTACGATCGCGATAACTCTATTTCCTCCCCGTGTCTGATGCATCTGACCAGACTCCGTTACCCGGTCTCCGTTGTACTCGATTTATGGTGAGACCATTGCCGGCGTTGCGATTCTGCGCGCTTTCGGAGCGTCATCCAAGTTCTTGCGTGACATGATTCGCTGTGTTGATACTGTGAGTGGCCTGCCGATACATTGATCTCTGCGCTCACGCACGCCAAGAATGCAAACCCTTATTACTGGATGTGGGGAGGTACGCAGTATTCTAAGGTTGTCAGGAAGGACCGTCGTGCTGACGATGGTCTCAAGTCAACCGATGGCTTTCTATGCGGTTCAACCTGCTCTCGAGCCTTGTCGTTGGTCTAACGGGTGTCGTTGCGGTGTTTTATCCAAGTATATCCGCTGCCTTGGCTGGCTTTGCTCTTGCTTTCGCCTCAAACATCACCCACAATGTATGTCATTCTCCTTTGCTATCTCCGCGTGACTGAATGATGCGCTATTCGCTGCAGCTCTTGTTCTTGGTGCGACGCTTCGTTGCTTTAGAGCAATCCATGGTTGGTCCTATTGAGTTGCTACCTGAACGTCGTGTACTGACTTCAGATTAGGTTGCGCTCGAGCGTGTTAAGGAATACTCTGAGCTTAAACGCGAACCACCTGAATTCGTTGAGCCTCGTCCAAGCCCATCTTGGCCAGAGAACGGTCACATCAAGTGTGAGGACTTGGTGATCAGATATGCTGTGCGTCTGCTCCGTTCGATTATGCCAGCAGCGACTGATTTGCTACGAAGCCTGAACTCCCCAATGTACTGCACAGTTTGAACTTTGAAGTCCTGCCTGGTGAAAAGGTATCAGTGTCACAGACAATAGAAATTCCTTTATTAACATCACGGTGGCCAGGTTGGTATTCTAGGTAGAACAGGGTCTGGAAAGAGTACCCTCGCTCTGTCATTCTTCCGATTCGTCGAGGCGACGGAAGGAAAGATTACCATTGACGGTGTCGATATCTCACAAATCGGTTTAACGGACTTGCGAAGCAAAATCACGATCATACCTCGTAAGTGGACGGACAGGCCGACCACATATATTCTTATGTTTTGCGCAGAGGACCCTACTATTTTGAGCGGGACATTACGATCGGCGCTCGACGTCTTTGATGAGTACGTGGACGCGGACATTGTGAGTACCCCATCTCTCGGAGGAGAGGTATGAATCTGAAGATTCTTGGAAAGTTCGAAGCCCTTCGTCGTGTGCACTTGATCCCCTCTGAAGATGTGCCGGAAGAAACACCAGAGACGATCAACGTGAACGTTTTCCGTAGCCTCGAGTCACATGTGTCTGAAGGTGGTGACAACTTCTCGACCGGGTATGGATCCTTTTTCTCTGGAACAAAGACATGTCTCACGTCGGGTCCCATTCAGTGAAAAGCAGCTTCTTTGTATGGCTCGGGCAATCCTGAAACGTTCGAAAGTCCTGGTCATGGATGAGGCAGGTGTTCCGAGCATGTTACAACTCGCGGAGTCTGACTTGACTGTTTGTGCAGGCTACTGCAAGCGTTGATTATGCGACCGACGAGCTTATCAGCAAAACTATCCGACAGTAAGTTACGATGCTCGTCATCTTTCACAAATAACTAATAACTCGACACAGGGAATTCGCTTCAAGTACCATCCTCACAATTGCGCACCGACTTCGCACTGTCATCGATTACGACCGAGTAGGTGATCTGTATGCGACATCCTGTTTTGTTAGCTGACGATCCCCGTGTTCAGGTGATGCTCCTTGACGAAGGTCGCATTGTAGAGTTTGATCGACCAGCGGCCCTCTTGGCTAACCCCAATTCCCACTTCTATTCACTGTGTAAAGCGACGGGTCACAAAGAGTTTTCAGTTCTCAAGAAGCTAGCAGGAGCGTAGAAAAGCAACAGTCTGTTATGTTTATTTGATGCCAAAATTTGTATATACGTAGCCATAGATCAATGACCCGGAGCTTGATTACAACATAGTCATCCGTTGCGTAGAACGGTCGGAATATCAAGAACTCACAGCTGCCTGCCGATGGTTCAACCATACCGTCCGTCACTGATGGCGCGCGGCAGATGATGGCACCCAATCCGAGACCTGTTAAAGATCATCGTCAACCATCCCTTCACGCAAAAGTTGGGAATAACAAACCTGGGAAGATATACATGTTACCTTGACCGGGTTCCTATTTCCTCTCGCCAAAGTTCCTAGTCGAGAAGAGCGAAGCGGAGGCAAAGAGGACAGTGCCACCACTGGCGTGAAGCACTTCGGAAAACGTGCATTCCGAGAGTCAGACTGGGTTTGAGAAGGGAAAGACGATCGGTCGGGGAGTCTGAGAGGCCTGCGACGGATGACGGCTTCGGAGAAGGCACCCTTGATCGTTGAGAGGCCCATGAATGCCGTGGGCTTCACGTATCTGACCATCTCGAGCAAGTCTATCATGAGGAAGAACCAGAACAACAGCAGGGTCCGAGTCAGGGCAATCACAACAAAGAAGGCGACGAAGATGAAGAAGAATATCAAGATAACGGAGCCCTCCAAGTGTGTAGTCATGCAGGGCGTTGAGGGGGAGTGACATTGCAGCCGTGCTTATGCATTCGGAATATCTGAACCTCATACAAGCGTTGATCGACTGCGTCAAAGGTATCCTGCCGCCCGAAGACGAGGTATTTGACTTCATCGATATTGTCCAATTATGAGTAAACCGGAGCAGTCTTTTCTGGAGGAGGCTGGTCATGAAGAGCGATTGTTAGTCTTTGCTGAGTTGTCAGAAGCATGGTGGGGGCTTACGTTCCTTGCGATCTGCGACGCTGTCACGGTCAGAAACTCGCTTCTCATAAGACGATTGCTGGCAAGACCTTCTGGCCTCCTGAAATTCGGAGAGTACTGCAAGCACGCATCTCCTCGGTAGGTGTGTATATAATGGGTGTTATTTCCTGTGGAGATCATCAGACACGGGTCTCTCAGAAGCTCCTCAAATACGAACATTCATGTTTGCGAGGCAGACTTTGCAGAACACGTCGATATCTGCATGTTTCAATCGGGAGAGAAATACGTACTATTCAGCGTTGCTAGTCTTGGAGGGCAGCTGTGTTAAAATTCGCCGGAGGTGAACGTCGGGAGAGAACGCAGGAGGGAGGAGACCCTTGGCAGGCTTTGCTGTCGCTGGACAAGTCACCACACTGAACAGGGTATTCACAACACTCCAAAGAAGCATAACGTATATTGTGCTTCTACTTTGAGCTTTCGAACGGCCAGCATAGTATGACTAGTGATGATGGGAACGTGAGTGTAATGAGGTGTTTCGGAATAAGAGTATCGACTCGAGGCAATTTGTCGGGAATCAAGATGAAGAATTATTGAGAGGCGGAGCACTAACCAAGAGTAGATCACCAGACGGGTGAGATGCAATGATGCGATCAGTAAGAAGCTGTACGAGTGTTCCTCGTGATCGCGCGGGACCACGACGCCTAAGGGTAGTGTGGACCTTCGCGAACCCACGCGACCTAATGGTGACAGAGCGCACGTGATGTATGTCACGCCCGTATTGTCACGAACGCGTGGATATGATATTATCATACACGCCCTCTGAATCTTGTCCCAAAACTCCAAGCTGACCATGTCGTCCAACTCAGACAATTCTGACACCTCACCAGAGGTCATGTTGCAATTTTACAGGATGCTATATCCCTTCAAGTCGATATTCACCTGGTTGAACCACGAGCACACACCAACCAAACTCTTCACGCACCGCGAGTTCTCATTCACGCTCCAAGGAGACGTGTATCTACGATACCACTCATTCAATACTGCGGAAGACCTCAAGAAGCAGGTCTTGGCACTCAAACCTACGCGTTTCGAGATAGGACCGGTGTACTCGGCCAAAGTGTGCATTCTCCTACACAATACATTTACCACTAATCACTCAAACTCTTTTAGCCACGCGACAGGAAATCCGTCCGTCCTTCTGCATTCATCCCACAAAAACGCGAACTCGTGTTTGATATTGATATGACCGATTACGACGGCGTTCGTACATGTTGCTCTGCTGCAGACATATGTCTTCATTGTTGGGGTTTCATCGTTGCTGCAGTCAAAGTCCTTCACACGTCACTCGTCGAGCAATTCGGTTTCCGCCATATGTTGTGGGTGTATTCTGGTCGGAGAGGGATACACTTGTGGATAAGTGATCCAGTGGCGATGGATCTCACGGACGACCAAAGAAGGGCTCTCGTCAACGCAGTGACAGTGGTCGAAGGCGGGAAGGAGATGGTGAAGAAAGTGAATGTTAGGATAAACAACAAAACATTACCTCCTTCACTGTGTGGCGCGCTGTCCATCCTCCGCACATTATTCGACCCCCTGATCCTCGAGGATCAGGATTGCTTTGGCTCCGAAGAGGGCTGGGAGACGCTCCTGCAGTTGATTCCAGATCGATCCATTGTGGAGACTCTTCGGGCTGAGTGGTCGAAAGACCCCCATCGACCTTCTTCGCAGAAGTGGAACGAACTTGGTGTCCTCGTCAATAAGACAAAGAACACGCCTGAATATGTAAGTCCAGTGTTCCCACCTTCTTCCTCGCTCTCACTCGATGGTTATCCCAAGAACAAACTGTGGGCCGCACTTGAAGATATCATCCTTCAATATACCTACCCTCGCTTAGATGCCGAGGTTTCGAAGCACCGGAACCACTTGCTCAAGGCACCTTTCTGTGTCCATCCAAAAACAGGTCGCGTCTGCGTGCCTGTGGACCCAGCGAACGTCGACCGGTTTGATCCACGCGGCGTCCCGACAGTTGCTCAGTTGCTAAGGGAGTTGGACGCCGCGGGAGAAGGTGCCGACTGGGAGAAGACAAGTCTAAAACCATATGTCGAGATGCTGGATAGACACACAATGGGTCTGATGGAAGAAGTACGGAGGGCCAAACGAGGAGCGTACAATGGTGAGACCAAATTGAATCATGCTATCTAGAACGACATCGGCTGATTCATATTGCACAGATGGTGGGTGGTGAGGTCTAGCCAAGAGTTTCACTATGTCACACCAGCCATGTAGGACTAGCTACTCATTTCGTACCCTATGAAGATGTCGATGAACACGGTGTAATTTAGCCAGATGACTTCGATTTGCCGTGCCAGCCGACTTTGTCTGAGTTTGAAAGGTCTTGACTCTGTAGTGGACCAATCAGATTGATTGGAAAGTGAGATTACCCGTCAGCTCGGAGCAAGTCTCGAGACCAAAAGATGCCTCGAGTGTCGCCTGGGAATAGTCCCCTGCATGGGCTAGTCGTTGACTACCATGTCCTCCACGCTGGTATCCATGGCCCCATCGGCGGCGTCGATCTCCCCATCGGCGACACCTACCCCTGCTTCAAACGGTAGTGGCCCGCCTTTTAACACCTCGACCCTGCTCTTCGGATTCATTGTCAGCGCGTTGTCGATTTTCGGTGTCTTCATGACTTCCGCGATTATCTGGAGTCGTCTTATTGCCCGACGCCGGGCTATTGAAGCAATGATGGTTCTCAGTTCATCCACGGGCACAACACGGACACTTCGCCGACCCCGAATGTGGGATGTTCGGGTCGTTTCCGATAAGATGCCACTTCGGTGGCTCGATGAAAATGTCAGCAATCTCTTGCGTGTGTCACCTGTGTCGCAACTTACTCTCCTGTGAACAGCCGTTAGCTGCAAACTGTGATCGGCTCGGAAGCCTCCCGCGAAGCTCGCGGTCAGAGCAGACTGTGCCCTTCTGGAAACGTCATCTATTAGCCCATCTCCCCCCCGAAATCACTTATCTGTTTCACCACCCAATACCTGCAGCAATTCCATCACCCAATGATACCGACATATCCCCAGCTGAACTGACCAATGGATCGGATCTCCAAGTCTCACTACTAATATCCATGCCTCGCGCCCCATCAACGCGGGAAAGACAAGACAAGAATAATCATTCACTTCATGAATTGGTTCTCGGAACGACGAATGTTGTATATCATGACCCTGCCTTGTCGTAGGATGAACGTCTAGTCTATTTCGACATGTATTTATGGTTTCGTCATCCTCGTTAGGCTTTCACTCACACTGATTACACCTTTTGTTTTTTTGGTATGTGGACGCTACCTTTACGCCCCCATCGTACCGCATGGACGTTGTTGCCTTGTCTCCACAATTGTATACTCCTACCACCAAAGTTATCTGATGTACAGGGGTAATCCTCCAATAAGGTTATGGCCGACGCCATCCGACGCCCACAAAGCCGTACCATTCATCTGCCATACCCTCCTTCAGTGGCTGGCGGCGAACAGCATCAGTACCCCCACCCACAAACTCAGCCCCATCGAGCGCCGCCGTTCTTTTTGTGTATGTACCCTTGGAGTGGTCTTGATGGGTCCTGATCCCATCCTCGTGAAATCTGTGAATTGGTTCCTTTGCCTATCCGAGTCTGCACTGCATTCGGCCCCGCAGTCACTCACTCGCACATCCAGGGTTGAGCTCCATCGTCGCACATCCCCGGCACCTACATCATCAGGAAATTCCATCCGAACTGAGGCTCTGCCTCTCATTTATGTCATAGGTACTCTCGTGCGTGGGGATCCGACGGCGCTTCTACAGCAAGTCCTAGTCGGGGTTTACTTATATGTCAACCCTCCGCATGTGTGCTCCCCTTGATTAGTTTCAGTGTGCTCATAACGAGAACAGGATGACCTACGGAGATTTCCAGCTCCGGGTGGCGGACAGTGATCCTGATTAGGATAGTTGACGCGTCGGCCAGTTCGCGATTTGTCCAAATATGGCAGACATGTGGGTTTCTCTGAATGGTAACTGTCCTTCGGTGCAGTGGTACTGATGATATGGCTCTTATTTCGAATTGTATTCGTGGCTCAGTCTGTCCCGAATGGCAGCGACAGTGTTCCCCTTGTCATTAAAAGGGGGATGGGTGGATGGAACATCATTCCGAGTCTTCCTTACTCCCGCACATTCACTTCCCCTGCGTACACTATTACCTCCCTTTGCAGAAGATGCAGTTTCACCGAGTGGGGATCAACCCCCTTCTCACGTCGTCACCTTCCGGGACGCCCTACTTTCGCCCGGTCCCTATCCAGTGGGATATCCGATACCCGCCCAGACGTGCGGCTCACATCGTTGAGCTGGCCCAGCTCATCTCCTCCAGGCAATTGACCCAGCTGGTCACACTTCCTGCAGTGCCCACCATCCGCGTCATCTCTGACCTCCTCTTGGAGGACTGGGTTGTGACCGCAGATAATCCAACCGGGGTGACCGTGGAGGACATTCTGACCTCCATTTACTGGGAGCTACGCGTACCCCTCACTCAAGCTGAATGGTCGCGTATGTCTCCGAGACAGCAATTTCTTATCCAAGACACATTCTACGCACGGTGCGAGGCATCCCGCGACTTCGAACGTACGCGTGGCGTCGGCGTCCTCCGCATGGATTGCCTGCACAACACGACTACGTTCGCTGGACTGTCATCTCTGATGTTTAGAAATAGCCGGTGGGAGGTCGTTTTGACGCTTTCAAGAGCCTTCAGGCCCAGGGCTCGTGCCCCGAGTCAGCACCGGAACGTTTAAATGGGCGGCCCGCCCCTTTCTTCGCGCCACCCGAATACTTACTTATTTATCGTATTACCACAGTCTACAGCATTTCTACATTTTTTGGGACCCTTTGGGATGTCATGGCAGTCCGGTACTGCTTTCTGTTATCTGTCATTCACGATAGCACCGCATGAGTATCGTTATTGGATTACCTTTTCTCGCTCTCACGTTACAGCTATGCTCGTCATTCTTAGTGTATCAGAAGTTCCGTGGAGGGGCTACGGCCTCTGTAGTGTTATGGATTGCATCGTATATTCATCATCTAGTTTACATTGTTTGTCTCCTCCGTATAATTAGAAGCTTGGGCAGAGCAAATCGCTATTGTATGTTCCTGGATGTCATGGAGGGATTCACTGCTTTCCCCCTTGCTGTGGAGGTCTTGAGTGATTTAGTAGGACCAGTCTGACATCATCAGTGAACCTTTTGCCATCGCTCAAAAGGCTTCTGTAAGCCCACCAGGCTACTAGTAGGTTCTTACAACTAGCATTAAATATACCACGAACGTAAACCATTCAGTATTATGCACTGCCTTTTGGCGTAACTTACAGCGCCATTTAATATTTATTTCCTCAGAGCCACAGGCCGAAAATCGCGGAGATAGCACTTGGCTCGGTGTTCACCCCAAGGGAAAAACGATCAAGGAAATGTAGGGATCGAGCTAAAAAAAAAAATTGGTTGGCGCGGCAGTGGGGACACAATTGAACTTCCAGGCTTTTGTTCAAGTTTATGCAGCAGCAAAAAGTTGTTCCTCGATACCGTAACGTGTCATACTTACAACCTCGTTCGAGCCGCGACAGACCATATATGGACAACCGCTGAAACACGTCCGCTCAGACGTTGCAACACACATGCGGGACTGATACAAATTACCTTAGAGTTTTCAGACTTTCAGTACCATTAGAAGCTATATACCCATCAATGTGCCCATGCAATTGCCTACGCAGAATTAATGATTATTTCTTTCTTTTGTTTGGCGGTTTCGGGGGTCTTTGGTTTTGTCACCTTTACGGTACTCTAGATTATAGCCGAAACCACCCGAGTGGTAACCTGTGGTAACAAGCGAGTTACAACGATCCAACATGCTACGATCGTGTTCGAAATGAAATAATAAAAAATATGATTACTACGAGGACCCGACGATAATACATTTAGTGATCAACAAGAGGTTGATGAACTTAAACGCACGGCTTGCGCCACTTCCTCGTCAGTAGAATGGTAGAACGAGCGTATGCATCTCGGTACAGGTGTGATGGTCGTCATTCTTACGATGCGAAGGCGCAAAGTCGTCTCCAAGTTATTCCTTGCTGATAACTCGTTCGGAGACGCAGGATGCGTCCGTTTATTGGTGTTTCTCAACTCACCCCCTGGCCTTCACTATCGACTCGGAGAGACTCTCGTTGAAATCCATCTCAGGAACAACAACATCGGTGCTGAAGGCCTTCGTGCTGTGCCAGCCTTTTTGAAAGACAATACAGCCTTGAAAAAGACGTCGTGTCAGTATCTGAAGTATGTGTCGATTATTACTTCGTTGTTTTTTCCCTAGTAAATTTGCACCTGTGCCCATGAGAATCCTTTGACCACTGATTCATACATTATCGCCGAATTTGCCAATGCAATCAACTCATCACATGCATCACATCTGTATACTTTGCGAATACACAGTTGCAGCTCTTTGGGAAACGCGTTTATCCAAGTCTTCATACCTAGACTCTCTGCGCCCTATCTCCGACAGTTGGACATCTCTGCGATCAACCTAACTCAAGACATCGTGCCCATCCTCGTAGACCATGTGAAATCTCCCCGATGTCTCCTGGATCACCTTTATTGTCACGATAACAGTCTGACTGTGGCTGGGGTTTGCAAGATTATCGATGCGGTAGAGGGAAACTACTGTCTGCGTAACCTCAGGCTCAATGATAAGGTCATCGATTTGGATTCAGATGGTGGCGAGGATAGGATGACCGCGTTGTTGGAGGGCCATCAGGTACTATGGAACATCCTGCGCCGGAACTTGGACCAAATGGAACGGGTTAGGGATGATTCCCTCCTGCTCCTCCGTTGTTGTCGCACCCTCTTCATGCGCTCAGAATCGACGAGGATGAAGAAAGGCGTTCCTATCTTTGATCCCAAGACGTTGGCTCGACGTGACGATAAGCCCCTTCCAATAGCCCGTTTACCAACAGAGCTCCAACTCGAGATTTTCTCTTACATCGCACCTTCAGTTTCACCGGCGCAATGCGCACGAGCCGTTGCCTTCGCAGCTGACGTCACCACCCTGTTCCTAGTCGGTACTAAATTCGACGGCGTTCGCCCACTCACGAAGCACGTCGAGTATCTTGTTGAGGAAAACTTCAAACCCCCACCGTGGTGTGCACCGAGACCAAAGGATGTGTGGATACCACGTTGGTGGTGGGAGTACAACTATCGCACCACGGATATCTCGCCGATTCCCCGTTATCTACACACGTGGAGGGCGGAGATGAGGCATATATGGCTTTCTCAGGTCGTTGGCGATGCTTATGGACCTGAGCCCTGATATGGAGCGGGACAATCTAGGAATTCGCACAAGTATGATTCGTGGTATACCCCATCATGACCGTAATTTCAGTGTATTTAGTGCTGTGTTGGAAAATCATGATCATGTACAGCGGCCGTTTGATGTTTGACCTGGTCCCAAACAGATAGAGCCTTGTCGTCCCTTGGAGAGAGAGTTGCAGTCCAGTCCAGCAATCGGCTGTAAGATCTGGTCGATCTGGTCTCATGTCAAAACTCCTAATTTAGCGATCGTAAAAACTGGGTCACACTGGCACATGCACTGGTTTCCGTCCTTGTCCACTCCTTGTCCCCGTCGTTAAAACTCGTGGTTTTCCTACTCCTACAACATCACAGACCGATCGTAACGTCATCCTACCAGTAGCCGGAGCAAGTCACATGCGTCTGGTATCGTCATTCACCGTCATTCCAAGGCACATCCATAGTACCGATGCAGTACTCCCCCACTTCCTCCCGCTCCAGATTCACACCTCCCTCCGACGTCGGCGTTTGACTGCTAGACGCTCTCTCTGTGGGCATGGTGATGATGACGCAAACGCCGAGTGAAAAGGGCCTCTCCCACTCCAGCTCAACATCTGATGAACGTGATTCGGTGTCCGAGTCGTCCTCCTCCTCGACTGTATCCACTCGCCCAAGAGGTCGCATATGTGCCGGCGGCTCAGGCAGGACATATAACTGAAGTCTCTTGACAGCCAACGTCAAGAGTTCTAATCCTCGGACTGGTGTGCGATGATAGTGGTGACGAGATTCCGTGGATTTTATCGGCGGGGATGGCTTCTCTGGTAGTTTTTCAGGGGGACTCAAGTGCGAAAGGACGGCTGCAAGAGGCTGGATATACGAAAAAAAAAGGAATTTAGATCAGCCGGTTCCTTGGCACTGGCGGTCGGAGGGCAGGCAGGTGACTTACCGCGATGTTCTCCCATCGAATTTCTTCAATGTTGTTGACGCTAACGTTCCCTAAACCTGGGACTCTCGCCCACAGGTCCCAGAGGATGGGTTTCTTGCCGAAAGCAACGGATTTGTGCCTGGTCCTCTGAACAAGCTGAGGAGCCAACACCCGTCTCCGTGAATGCCTCCGCCATCCGAAAACCCCAACCAAAGCGACGACGAACAACCCAATGGCGAGGAAGGCAACGATGAGAGGTGGAGAACCGTTCGCGGTGAGCAAGTTACCCAGGATACCTCCATCTGTAGGACCAGGAGACGAGGAGTCTGAAGGGGATGGTGTACTTGTTGGGATCGATGAGCTAAAAGGGTCTGTTTGACTGGTCATAGCCATCTTGCAGCGCACGCCGCAACCAGCACTGTCGTCAGAATTTCTGCCTGATGGCACAAGGATGAACGTTTGAACGCTGTTTATAGAGGTCAACTATATGGGTGACTTGGCACTCCGCTTATCCAGCCTTGTGACGATCCCACCAGGCCAAGAGAGATTCCAAGGGGATGTGAGAGCTCCTATCTCAGGTAGCGTTGAACGCAAAAATAGATTTATGTCATGAGAGACTGTAGTGCGGAGAATGGTTTTTGCCTGCAATATGAAGGGAAACATTGTGATTCTCAGGCTAAGAATGAACATAGCTAGTATACACCGATCGCGAGAAACGTACGCGTAACAAACACAAAAGTCAAAACATGAATTCTACGATCCCACACCTTCCACCATCTAGACATGCCTGCGCTTGATCCCCACATGGCACACGACAGGCTTGCGAAGGAAGCCCTCACGAGTGGCAAGCTAAGAGCACATGGTGAGTCCCGTGAGTAACCCGGTTGATGAGCGCGTGGTTTACTTACAGGCTGTTCGGGTTCAGCAAGTACGAATTGGTAACGACGAAGGATAGAAGAAATGATAATGAGCAACTCCAGCGAAGCAAGGTTTCGACCCACGCAAGCTCTGCGGAAGCAAATCGTCGTTAGATCGTGGTCGTTATAGCTTCCGTGAAGCTTACCGTGGGCCAAATGAAAATGGATTGAATGCTCTCTGCATCGCGACAGGGTCCCCCTCAAACCACCTCTCGGGACGGAACACATCCGCATCCTCTCCCCAGGCATTCTGGTCTCGATGAATAGTGTACGTTGGCACACTAAGGATTGCACCATGAGGGAATTGAACCCCGTTGATAGTCAAGCCTCCTTCAGGAACGGTACGAGGAAGGCCAATCGCCGAGGTGGAGTGTACTCGCAACGCTTCGTTTATCACAGCTTCCAAATAGGGAAGCCGTTTAACCTGTTCAAACGACGTGACAAGCTCATCTGAATCGCCCAGTGCGTCGTCAAGTTCCTTTTGAAGCGTCCGTTGTACATCCTGGTGGCGGGCGAGGTAATAAGTGATGCAGCAAGAAGAACTGAGGCGAATGATCAAAAAGTAATTCAATTTCTCATTGGGCATACACTCACTTCGACGTGGTGTCAGACCCGGCGATCAGTTGAGTGAGAGCTTCGGCAGTCAATTCTTCTCTGCCCATCGGATTGCCCTCATCATCTCGCCCTTGTTGAAGTTTGCTAAGGAGATCAACACGATCCACAGGTTTCGTCAAACGCTTTGCAACTGCAGCAATGGCTACACCAGCTAGGCTCTCGACGGCCTGTCTACCCTTCCGGTTCCAAGGAAGGAGACGAACGTATGGTCTCCAGGAAGGGGGAAGGACACCCATAGATGCCGTGAATTCGCCACGATCATTGAGAATCTGTACTGCGGGGATCTCGACAACCTTGCATCCTTTCTCCGTTCCGTAAGATTTCATTGCATCCTCTTGGGAGACGGCAACGGGCGCAGAATCCCTCGCGTTGAGGACCATCCCAAACGGAGAACCAAAGGCAAGATCGCCTATAGAGCAAAACATGACTTGACTGACTTATGGTATGCTCCAAAGGATATCACATACCGATGATGTCAAACGCGAGGTAGTTATACCCTAAGAAACTTGTTAAGGCTGAGCAGCACACCGGAATCATTGAGGCCTACAGGGTAGAGAGTCCATCCATAAACGGCCGTCTCGACCATACCAACCCTCGCCTTCCGGACCAGAGCCTCCTTTGACTGCTGCATCGTACAACCGGTCCCATTGCTTCAAGAGTTGACCGATGTACTGCTGAGCGATAGGCTCGAACTCCAAAACATTCTTCTGAGAAAATATATGCGACACAATCTTCCTCTTGCGTGCATGGTCGGCGCGGTCTCTGGTATTGAAGAGTCCTCTGTGAATGGAAACGAATGCGTCATAGAACTCAGACTTGAGGCTTCCATTCCCGTGCGCATACACAATCTGCAGAGCCTCTGGGTCTGCAATGGACACATGGTTTGGCGCTAGACGAACGAACGTTCCTGGGAGGTCGAGATGAACGATGGAAATTGGAAGTTGCATGTAAGCGGGAACCATACCATATTTCTTGTGTAGTTCGTGAACGACGTGTGAACGATGCCCTTGACTAGCAGTCCAACCGAGCCATAGGTCTGAAAACTTGGCGAGAAGAGGCCCAGGGATGCGTCGCTGGTTGAACGGGTCAAGCAGGTATGGAATGACGTGAGCCAAAAGGATTGCCAGTGATACAATAGCTAACGCTGCCGACAGCTTAAAGCCGTCGTTGCCCACGGAAGGGGGTGAGATCACTCCTAGAGTGTAGTTCATTGTGGGGAGAAGGTGAAGTGAGGGGCTGCGCAAGTGGCGAGTTATATAGAGCGCTCCCGGATCTTGTCTCGGACTATGGATTGACCCTGAATTCAATCACAATGTGGCGGGAGGCGATTCACTTATCGAGACTCACATCTAATTATCGACCAGCAATTGCAGATATCGAGCAAGACCGCTTCTGCCATGACGACATCGTGGAAATGATGTGTTTCAAGAATAAATAAAAAAAGACCATTCTATGGCAGCTGCCATTTGTCAAACTCCTTTAAAATACTAACTGAGCCACCTGCTGAGTCTCGGCTCCAGCCGTTGTGTTGACAGGCAAGTGCCGACTCGGGTCGTTCAAGCTTCAAGGTCCAGGAACAACCTCTAGAATCAGTAGTACAAGGGTGACCGGTGACCTGACCGGTTAACCCCTCTCAGGATATGAATTGTTGGAGTCAAAGGACGCCCAGGTCGAACAACTTGGTTGGAGGATGGTTCTCAATCTCTGTCCTCGGGTCACCGTGATCCCGCATTTCCCTTGTCTGAAGCTATTTGAGTCGTAGTGTGTCGGGACATACAGCACGGTGGCATTGTTCGCGGGAGGCACCGTGAGGATTTCTTCCTCTGAAGCGTACACTCGCATGCTCTGTTGCAGAAACCGCATGCTCAATGGCACACGTAACGGTTATATATGAGGCGCCCGAAGGACATGGGCGTGTTGATCCTGTGGTCGGCGTCCGAGATGACCCCACGACAAACTTGGTCAAGACTCTCAAGCTCTGCAAAACCGACGGTGGGCGTGAGTATGTAGGTGTAGCTTTGCTTGATGGCGTTGAGGGATGCCATCCGAGGAGAGGTTGAGAGGTCAAAGACAGTCTGCAAATGTTCAAAACAGTCTGTCTAATGAACCTGGACCGAGCAGTGTGATAAGGGGAGCGGGTAAGTATATTGGACGAGAGGGTACTAGGGTGTTGCTGGTTAAAGACGACGCGACGATCGAGGCGAGAAGAAAGGTGAGCTGTGGGACTGAGGTTGGACCATTGTTTCCTAAAAAGCCATCCCATCCGTCCTCGCAATGGCATCGACGACAACTCCGGTAGTCCGGTGACCAGGTAGAGAGGAACGACTGTCTTCCTTGGATCTTTTGTGCCTGGGGGAGACTAGTGACCAGGCGGGCAGTGAAGCTTCGAAGGCCTGTAAATATGGGATTTTGACTGGTGGACTAGCTATTTATGACAACGAAAAAGGTCGAGTTTTGCTGCTTAGCCCGGCTTACAGGAGGTCCGAGTCTCAGACTGGCCCGGATCATATAATATCTGAGACTCGACGATTCCGCCGAAAGCGAAGGTGTTTCACGCCGCATCTGCGAGTCGGCACTGGCGCCAGCTAGTTCCAGGTCCTGTGCTTCCGTCCGCCAATCAAAGTTCTCATACAGGCCTTCAGAGAGCCGTCAAGCAACAACGTTATTACAAGACTGCTCTGCTGATCGGCGGCGGTACGCTTTGCAGCGTTCGGTTAGATTATTACCACGAAACTCAGAACCCCGGACGAGTCGGAATACTTCAACGAACCTTGCATATCTCACCATGTCCCACCGCAGTAGTTCTACAATGGCACGCGACTACCTCGTGTTGATCGGGCTCTCTGAGAATATCTAAGCAGGTATGTATCTGAAGGGCGCGGCCGGAGCCCTCATGGAACGGGGGGTAGTCCTGCCAGGCTCTGCACACCAGGCTTCCTGCTATGTTTGGAGTCACACGTCCGTCCGGTGCTTTCACGAGAAGGCTATAAACTTGCTCAAGTGCATTACAATAGTTGTTCTTTCTTCCAAGTCTCATTCGCCTCGAGGCGCCGGCGCCGTAGTACAGAGATGCCTCAGCCTCGTCTATATCCTCTTGCCAGCCTCATATCGGGGGTTTCGGCAGCCATGGTGTTGCGAGATCGTACGAGCTGTACTACAGCCCATTCGCCTCAGGGTGTTTCCCGCAATGCAACCCAGGGACGGTCAATATGCAATGAGCGTGGTTCTAGCTCGAGTCAGATGTCCCAGCATCAAGTTGCCTATAGTATGTTCACTCCCTTGTTTTTCATTCATTGCGCGGCTGATTTATTACTGTACGCCATCCAGTAAATAATGTACAGGACTTTTGCTTGTGGGCTCCCCAGCAGCCAAATTCCGCACCGAGCAACACGGAGGTGAGTACGCGTTGTCATCGAAAGGGGAGTTAAGCCGACCAGAACACGCAACCACTTGTTAGCACACCCAAGTCGCGTGGTGTATGAAGGTGTGTCAAGGGACGACATATGTAGTAAGAAAAGGCTAATCATTTTCTCTAGAGTGGGTACGAAACATGTCTCATTCCAAATGAAACAATTTCGTGGGCCCACCTCGTGGTAACCCCCGAATTCATTCAGGTCACAGGTATGAAAGTGAGAAACAGAATACATTTTGCCGACTGAACTGAGCGTCGTAGGTGGTGGAAACCTTACTCACATCAATGTCCCTGCTGAGGGCTTCGGGGGTGCCGCCGGTGACGGTGATTCTGTCCGCGGACTCGTCTTTACGAACGCATATGGCCAGCTTGAGCAGTTACATGACTGGACGGTAAACGTCTTATCGGTCGCCACGCAGTATTCTCACAAAATTTGGGCAGAGTTTTTTGTCGCAGGATCAGTTTTGCTTCCGGGCTTGTAAACCCTCCGTAAATGCGTCAGCCATGTGTCCTCCGATCCACGACGTCCTAGCGTGTCAATGGGATATCCCCCAGAATTCTGATATGAAGGGTTGCACAGGCTGTCCTGGGGACATGGCAGACGTGAGTCCAGCTGGGGCCAACCACGCTACTACTAACTGCCTCTCCAGAGCGTGGGCGGTCATGAACCTTTGGCATTGGACCAAGATGTTCTAGCAGCCCCCATTTCCCACCCATGTGGATGTACGGGAAGTAGGGTCGTCGGCCATGAACGAATCGTTCGTCGGAGAAGAGACGTCACATCCATATCTCCTTCGACGTTAGCAACTCCCAGGTTAACCCCTCGTCGATCCTCCAGGCCAAGCAGCCCCAGCACGCCGCCTACCGTGACAGCTGACGCTGGCACGACGATCACCTTCCCGTGGCTCTCATCTTCTGCCCCACCTTCTACATCTCCTAGTAATCAAGCTAGCCAAACCCCGACCTCCATCGCTTCTACCACTCCATACCCTCATTCTCGCTCGGATTTTCATCATCGCTCACGTTCCCAACATCGCTGGCACTCACATACGCACTCATATTCACATTCAAGTCTCTCAACTTCATCATCTATTTCCCTCCCGACCTCGTCTTCATCACAGCATTCATTTTCCCATCATTCATTCACTAGCCCACGATCTTCTCCGTCTCCTAGTTACCTTTCTTCAGTGCCCTCGACGTCATCGACTCCCTCACCAACTTCATCTCCGTCTGACCCTCCATCCCCATCCCCATCATCCATCACACCTACTTCACCATACTATTCTAATCGAACTTCCTCGGCGCCCTTAGTATTACCATCTCCTTCACTCACACCATCTTTCTCGTCTCCTTCATCTCCGTATTCCGCATCCGACCCTACATCCTCAATACAATCATCATCACCATCTGTCACATTCACATCTTTTCTGCCGTCTTCATCATTTTCACCATTGTCAAGTTCACCACCTTCACCACCCTCAACATCATCCCCGTCATCATCGTCACCCTTTACCTCGTCCCCATCTCGAACAACCGAAGTCCAAACATCCTCAACACCTATCGACACCACATCTCCCACCCCTTCCTCTTCGGGCCCCTTCACGAACTCTCAGACACAAGCCAGCTCGCAATGTCCAGCTCGATCACGGACACCTGTAAACAAAGGATCCATTGCGTCTCCGCCTACGTTGCTCCTTCATCTGATGCTTGTGGTCGTGATGATCATAGCATCATGTTCAGTCGCACTTTGAGTCCGTGGACTACGTTTTCCCATTTCCTACATACAAACCTTGCTTTTTGACTGGTATTATTTCGAACTCGTACGTTGTGACCTAGATGACATACTCTGGTTTACACCTCATCATTCCAGACAGTTTCAATTTCGTAGCGGATTGATTCTGCTATACCTCCTTTCGTCCACGAATCACGGACCACTACACTGACGCATACCGTACAATCGGTCCCCAAGATGACGATGGCAATTACAATGGCTCGATGTCAGGAACTGGACCCACGGCGACGACTCTCGACGGGTTCACCTGTGCCGGTCTAGGTTAGTCGCTAGAGTCAACGGTCTCAGATGGTATGGAATCCAAACCTTTGTCTGGGACCAATAGTAATGGACTTTGATGTGCTGGAAGTCGGTGCTGGATTTGAATGCATCGTTGTTCCAGTACAGCTTCCGCATCCATCTACGATAAGTAGGATAAGTGTGAGATTCAGCATCTCACGAATAATAAGGAGATCTTACAAGTGGATGGCAGGATAGCCATGACGTATGGTTCGGAGATTACACTTGAAATGTCCTACATACACTGGATCGAAGCGAACCTGTAACGATTCAGCCATTGGTCGCTGTGGTCAGCATGGATCGACAGAGGAATCTTATCGGACGATCCTACCATCGTCACGAAGAGCCTGATATCTGCCTCCGTGAGCTTATTGCCCACGAGATAGTCTTTTCCGGTGAGCATTTTCTCGAGACGATCCAAACTTTCGAAAAGCGAATATACCGCTTTCTCATATGCCTCCTGTGATCCCCCGAATCCAGCCTTGTACACGCCATCTATCCACACGATCAGTTTCCTTACTCCATTCAAAGGAAAATGTGAAGGCAAGAACGAAGGCGAGAACGAAAGCACAGCAAGGACACGCACTATTCACAGTGTCGTAAACCCACTCGTTGATCGAATCGATCTCCTGGCGATGTTCTTCGGGATAAATATCGATCGCTGCTATCTCGGATGGAACGAATTCGTTGAAAGCGGTGTTTAACATGCGGATGATCTCTGAGCTTTCGTTGTTGACGATCGTGTGGGTTTTCTTATCCCAGAGAACGGGGACTGTGAACCTGTGGGATGGATTCGTTCAGATCGGTTTTTCGAGTCGATAGGGGAGGGGGGTGATGGGTGGGAGACGTAGGCGTACCTTCCGCCATAGTTGGGGTCGGCTTTGAAGTAGATATCTTTGATATGTCGGGCGTTGTAGACGGGGTCGGCGTCTGACCTGGGGAAAGGATCGACGTTTGCGAATACCCACCCGTTCTCGCCCATATGGGGAGATACGACGGTGACGGCTAAAAACGATGTAGCGTATGGATTCGAGAAATAGAAGGCTGCTCACAGATGATATCTTCGAGGCCCTTCAATTTCCGTGTGATGAGCGTGCGCGTGGCCCATGCTATGTGATAAGTAACGATGGAAGACGAGATCGCAATGGAAGAAGCGTCACGACTCACGGCAGGCGTACGAGACGTAGAGATGGTATCTGTCTGAAGAAACCAGTGTGAGGAGACACGAAGTCAGTGCCAGTGAGATGCTAGCGATACCTCTTTCTGGAGCAAACTGGCCACCCTTCTGAATCGAATTCCTAAAGGACGAGGCAGCTCTCTTGAACGAGCCGTCTGCTTCAAGCGGCAATTTACCGATGTCGGCTTGGAGAGACGTGTCGCGAGTGGCGGACATGTTGAATTTTCTGTAGAACGTGAGCTGAGTAGAATATCTTCGCGGGCAGGATACTCTTAGGGGTCCCCTAAGTAGGCGCCCTATTATAAGTTGGACGGGAGTAGCCATACAAGGCAAAACTTTCTCGAGCCCCGAGTTGAATTTTATAAGACGACGGATTCACGACGATGACAAACGTTGTACAGTAATCCCAGTCTACGGCACCATGAAATGAAGTCTGAATCATCCCTTCGCAATTTCCTGAGAGACCAAAACACGAAACCGACCCCACTTTAAGTACCAGCCATCCCAACAACTCCAACATGATCACGAATCTTGGCAATTTCGCTCGCGGTCATTCCACCTTTACTCGCGAGTAAAAAGGCTTCAAACGCAGTCACCACGTCCTTTTCGCTGGTAAACTGGGCGCTGGAGAACACGTTTAGTCGTCGCCGTTGAAAAGTAGAGTATGCTCTCACCGTAGGAACGTACGCAATCGACTCCAAAATTCGGGTTCAGAGATGATGGTTTGGTATGTTGAACGCGCCGACGAGTGAGAAGAGACGGGGATAACTGAGGTGTCCACCGAAAGAGTGATGTCCTGAGGTTTGGCTCCATCTGAATCGAGCGACGCGACGGAAGGCGAGGGCGACAAAACGATGGAGGGTGTACGAGTGTGTCTATGCCCTGGGGCGAGTTTTGCGCCTGAATCAGACCGCGAGGGTTGCATGGCTTCCTCCGGTGTAGAGGTAGGGAACGATGTTTTTGTAGGATCCCAATCGAAGCCTGGTTTTACCATCAAATTTATAGTATCACCGTCCTTTACGTCGTACTCCTTGAGAAGCTTCTTCTCGACGAGTGCTTTTCCCTTGAGAAGCAGTCGTTGTGTGTCCGCAGGCGGTGCACGCGGCTGCGACGCGAGCTGGGATTTAATGTCGGAGATAGTATCTGTGGGTTGCACCGCCAGAGTGAACGAGTGCGGAGGCTTCAACGATTTGAACGTAATGTTGATCGTGGCAGCTATTCATCGATAGCGGTTAGAAGAACACGTCGTTGAGGCAACGCTGTTGTTAGTCTGGCCTACCTGGTGGCGTCGAGGACTCTCTCTTACGTTGTGGAACAGGTGGTACCGGTATCTACGGGCAGCATGAGAGGAAGCGTCTAGTCAATGCTGATGTGCTACGCACAGACAAGACTGGGACCCTCTTGAGTGAGAGATGAGGAGGTGCTTGATAGTCGTCGTCGAATGTCACAGGCTGAGCCGCGACCGTCTTGGTGAACGACTTGATGAACGCGAGCTCGGCTTGGTCTGCCATTGCCCAGTCAAATATTATTCAATCTCTCTCTCAGATTCGTCGATGGCAGCAAAGTGGACGAGTTCGTCGTGCTCACATCTGTGGCTGTGTCGTGACATCTCATCACACGACGTGACAGCTCTGTCCGTTTGTCACGCTCGTTCGTCTGCTCGTCAATACAATGGCCGTATGTACACCTTCACAAACTCACAGCGTCTATGACTGACAGTCCGCGTTTATAGTCAGGTTTCGGTTACACTGGAGGTGCGCGAGAAACCGGCGTTTACTTCGCTGTGTTGACAACCACACACAGGCCGTTCGCGGTGTTTCGCCTACTGGCAGGAATTCCAAAAAGTAAGACGACAATGCCTCTTGCCCACGACGATCCTCATGCAGGCGTGTTCGTAGTGTTACGCTCAAGCTGATGCACCTCAAGATTGTAAAATGCAGGTTGAGGACTACTTGGAATGTCTCCACCACAGGAAAGAGGTGCGTCTCTTCAGCCTTCAACTGCCTATATGCATTACCAACTGTTCCTAGATCGCACGAGCCAAGGCCATAAGGGCAGAGTATATCAAGCAAGCAGAACACCAGGTCAAAGAAGGTCGCAAGATGGCCGACATCCTTGCAGACGGTGTCGTTGTGAACGTTGGTCTAATACAACGCGATCAGGCGGCTGCTCAACACAAGTAGGATAGCGGGTCGATCCTATGTCGCTGTTCTAAAGCTGGCGTGGAATATATTACCTTACCCTGGCGTATCTGTGCCCGCAGTTATATCTTGTCTCGATTTCCCCCGAGATAGAAATACTACCCCGCCTTCCTTTTTGGTCATCTTTCAAGAAATAGGTACTCCGTGACTCCTTTGTCGTGCTGCCAAAATGGAACTTACTACACATACGACCCCGTCAGGTACGTCGATGAACCCTCCGGCCATAACCGCACCCTCCAGCTCGAAAAACAGGTTTCCTCCTTCCTTCTATCCATGCTGCACCTCCCTTCTTTACGTGAGGTTATCCTTTATTCACAGATGCCGACAGTGCTGAACATCACACCCAACCAGAGATCAGCCAACCCCCAGTACACAGAGCCTCTTTGCAGATCACTGGACAAGACTTATCCTGGCTTATGCACGATATCGTCGATTCTTTACCCTTCGCGTGGAGGACGCGGAGGCGCCAGGAAGTGACTGGGATGAGATCTTGCGGAACGAACGAATAAACCGTATGTCGTCCTTCCATGACCACTCGAATTGACTTATTCAACCTCCCTCTCAAACTCCAAGGACGAATACAGCCTTCATATCTCTCCTCGTTGCTCGCCATACTTGTATCGAAGAACGTGGCAGTCTATGAACCTGCTAAGCAAACGCGATCGGCATTACTACTTTGGAGACAACCCGAGGATTGGGCAGAGGCGCTACATTCATGGGTGATGTCGATTCTCTGGCGCAGCCCTCTCCTTTGCTTTCACTCATTTATCAATCTCTTGAAGGCGGCGGCATCGGGACAATTGAATACGATATTAACGTTCTATGAAATAACAGATCCGCCTATTCCATCCCCGTTGTCTGGATTGCCTGTTCCGCTTCTACGTCGGGCGATCAATATATTGGCACGTTCAGGACGGGCTCAGATCATTGGCGTTGCTGATGGGGAGGGTGTACGGCTGTTTCCGGGTACAATGTAATGTTTTGTTGCTGTACGGTGCATACCTTTGGAATTTTTACTCTACTTATCGTCGTTGTAAGACTAATGAAGGAAGCGGGGGTCCATTAGCCCTTCCAATGCTTCCCGATTGCGGCCAGGAGACGTTGCCCGGTGCAAAATACACTTCGACGCAGCCTCTCACCACCACGACTGTGGAGATGCTGAGTATGCATTGAACACAGATTCGTCTTGGGCGTCTCTAGGACGCTTTATACCCGACTTATCGATGGCGCGTACTTAGAGACATATGTCGACCAGCAGGTGGCAACAATAGCTGGAATGATTCTACTGTCGAGGAGTCGCAGTCTAATTAACGGCGAACGTTGACTGTTCCCTTCAGCGTCTCAATTACGAGGTCAATATAGAACAGTCTTATCCTGAGGAAAAGAACATGATGCATTTTGATGTCGAAAGAATGCGGATGCACATAAGGTAGTCATATGGTGCTCTGTGCATACATAAGGGCTGCGGTGGGGGAGATGGGAAGTCCGAGGATATGTTTATTTCTACGGATGATGAATCGATCAGATTTGAACGCTTGATGACAACACGTATACACTCACCAAGATGATACCATCGAACCTCTGCTTGTACCAAGCCATAGTGTCATCCTTGTGGATACGGTGTTGGCACCCAACACGAGCCTTGCGCCCTTTTCTCCTGGTCACACGCATGCCTGGTCTCCCCATGACCACGTAGAAGTCCATACCGAAAATACCGATACCAGGGTCGTATCGTGCACCGAGATCGATGTGCTCTTGGATACCGAAACCAAAGTTACCAGTCTCCGAAAAGTTCTTCCGCTTCAACTCGTACTCCTTCACCTTGAGACCGCGCTCAAGGATTTCCTCAGCCTTGGGCCCCCGAATGGTGACGTGAACAGCAATCTTCTCGTTTCGTCGGATACCGAAGGTACGGACGGTGTAGCGGGCTTTGGACGTCACGGGTGTTTGGCCAGTAAGCTGTTCCAAAACCTTTGATGCACGGGTCAAGCGATCACCAGATTCACCAACGCAAATGTCTGTTCAGAAACATGGTTCGTTCATGACTCTGTGGTGTTTAGAGAAAGTATCCTGAACGCACTGATGACGAGCTTCTCGATTTTGAGCTCTTTCATGGGGTTGGTGGGCGTCGTCTTTTGTTCGGCCTGGATTGGTCAAGGCGGATGAGCATCTCGATGTTGTGTACGTGCAGGATTGAATACTTGCCATAGCGTTCGTCGTCTCAGCGTTATCTTGTCGCTGTCGAGAGGGTCTTTCACGTTCGGTGGTCGATGTGGCTGAAACCTTATTCTCCCAACTGACTAGTCAATCGGCAGATCCCGGGTGCACACCGCCACTAACAGACCTAAATCTACGATATTCTTTGTCTTGCATCTTCCAAAGACATATTGATGACGCTATCATCACCGAGAACGAGATATTCGTCTTTCGAATCACGCCGAGTCCCAAACATTTGTTACCACAGTGAGGTGTGGACGAGTTACCAAACTATCTGAAGGCCCTCCGCTCCCGGATGGGCATGGAGAAATCGCTATTGCAGCCTCGAGGGAATGGAATGGCCAGTCAACCACCGGCCCACCGTCCAGACAGGTGAGCGTACCTGTTGGGTGCGCTGTGGACGCGCATTCCGTCCTTTCAGCTTTTCAACTGGCCATCGGGCCCCATCTGAAGCGGCGTTCGTTGAGGATGATGAAGAATGCGTATGTTCTTTATGCGTCGTTAAGCCCTTGGAGAATGGCTGTGGAGTGCACTTCAAAGATCAAGCTGTTCATTTCACTACTTTCCATTACTTGGACCTATGGAATTCTCCGCCAAGGTCTGCTTGCAAACGTAGAATCGATTCATGTGCAGTATCAGGCCATACTGTGGCCTTGCACTGGCATCTCCCGTCTGCACATGCGCGTTGTCTGCCTTGAGCTGGTCGCTGAGAGAACGGGAATAAGTTACAATAATGAACGGAACGACTGGATAAACCAACGCCGCTCTGCGGTTCGAAAATTAGTCACGTAATATACCTGAAAACTGTGAGCAATTATTAGGGCAACTCACGATATTCTTTCAATCCTCTGAATTGTCGTACAACTAAAATCGCTTCCACTCGCGCATTGAGCACGCCGTTTGGGAAATGAGAAGCTCATAAAGTGTCTGCAGGACAGCCTTCCAAAGGTCTTACCAAAGCATTCCCGTCCGTCCCACACATGTCATCAAAGTCCTGGATGAGGGCGTCTGTAAACCGTTGGACCGTTCGGCCGGTTTATTAGTTCTCCAGAGAGGGACAAAGTTGATGTGTGCGGAGCAGATAACAGGGTGCTTAGATGGGGAGTTTGTGGTGCTGTCGTGCGAGTCGATAGGTGGATGGGTTTGCCTTGTTGGGTCCACTACAGCTACAGAGGAATTAACGGACTCGACGAGATGATCATGGGTATTCACACCAGTTTGACCAGTGTTTGGGTACCGCGTCATGCCGTTGTCGAGGGGTAGACCGATGCGTATGATACATCGCACACATCACTCTTGTCCTGGGCAGGGAGGTTGATCTCATCACAAAACACCGCCAGCGTCTTGTCTGGACGGGCGCAAGGATAACGCTGTTCAACCGACCCCCACGAGGCCAACTTGCGTGCGACGGTAGCAGAATTCAAGGCCGGTGGTCTGTTTCGGCTTGATCTAAACTGACTCAAAGTCAAGTGCTGCGAGGCAGGTCTCGGATGGCAAGGAAATGAACAAAGATGTTGACCAGCCGAAACATGGGTGACCTATGAAATTGGCCGTTCTGGAACGTACTGAACGGTAGGACATCCACCAAGTATCATAAAAATACCTTCGCGACAACCCAAGCGGTCTCCCCTTGGGTACGTCCTCGAAACGATGCGAAGCATCTTCGCTCGTGATCCTGTCCGGAGAAAAAGACTTCTCCCAAATTCAGGTTCTCCACAATGAGCCAAGGCATACAGCGCCTGAGATCTGAAACCAAGTCGGTGGAGGAATACGAGTTTACGGACTCACACAGAAGTAACGTGAGTGTACCCATGAACCAGGAGCTGTGAGAGAACACAGTTCGAGGCAAGTTCGAGGTGGCACTGGCCCAGCCCATATCTTACAGCGTCAAAGTCAACCTAGATGGGTTATCGGACGACTTGGGACGACAACCTCGAGTTGCGCGACGAGAACATGTGGATCTATTGTGGTTATATCGACATGAGAACAACCGACGCGAATCATCTGACTTGGCTGTCTGCCAGATGAAATAATTGGTGGCGAAACATTCGGTTGAGGAGGTAGCAGGCACGATGTACAACAGCATCGTACTGGGCCTAGACCTCCGCCCACCACCTTGAGGGTACACAATTAACTGTAGTTGATTGGCGAGTGGGTTGACAATTGTATTCCCATCGAGGCTGTTTCGTTTGCTGTGCAGTGCTTGGTGCAAGACTCACTGGTTTTGTCAGCAACCAAACATGGCCCCAACATCGTAAATAGCCACTGTGCCCGAATACTGCATCTCTGCTCCTCACCATCTCTCTGTCCTCTAACGCCCCCCCGTCTACCAACAAACTTTCAATGTACGTTCTCCCCATTTCCCTCAGCGTTCACAATGACCAACGTTCTCCTTGTCTGACCATTACATGTCCTAATCGCATTTTGATTACTACCTGTACAACTTGGCTTACCACGTTGATCGTGTGCGATTTTGCTCGATCTCTTCACGATACTCTTCCCACCGCTTCTACAGACTTGCCAGCATCTTAATATCTTACTGCTATGGCCCTTAAGCGCATTAACAAGGTAAGAATTCCCTTCAGCCGCGTTATCGCCTCTGGTGTGGCGCTGCTTGGCCGCCATCTAAAAACCGTCCAAACTGACGGGAATCCTCTCAGGAATTGATCGACCTTGGACGTGACCCACCCTCGTCTTGCAGCGCTGGTCCTACAGGCGATAACATGTTCCAATGGCAAGCAACGATAATGGGTCCGGTGTGTTGATCTATTCCTCTGACGCGATGTCAATCCTGACTCATCCTGGGTTCAGGGTGATTCACCATACGCTGGTGGCGTTTTCTTCCTTTCAATCACCTTCCCTACGGACTACCCCTTCAAGCCTCCTAAAGTCAGCTTCACCACCAAGATCTACCACCCTAACATCAATGCCAACGGTTCCATATGCTTGGACATTCTCAGGGACCAATGGTCTCCAGCCTTGACCATCTCGAAAGGTTTGTTTCGCCGTTCTCTTTGTGCATCGGGCACCACGAATGATTTCGGATCTTCAGTTCTACTTTCGATCTGCTCTATGTTGACTGACCCTAATCCGGATGACCCATTGGTGCACGACATCGCACATCTGTACAAGACAGATCGTGCTCGGTATGAAGCGACCGCCAGGGAGTGGACAAGGAAGTGAGTATTCTGGCTTGTGAACTGCAAACTTGAGCTGACTTTGTTTCATCAGGTACGCCATGTAGCACAATTGCGACTTTCCTGTACATACAAATGATTGTGTTGGTCGGCTGTGTGAGAGTGTATCAATGTCTTCACCACTGCATGTCTTCATGTTCTAGTATTACCCCTCTATTCTTTTACGTTTTGGCATCGAACTGTGAGCCAATAAGCAACCCTTTGCCCGCAAACTCGCGTGTAAACCCCGGTGATCAATTGAAGTTCCGTTGAACACACTCGGTTGGACCGAGGTAAGTTGGACACAAATCAGTGAACAACTTTCCTATGATCACCGGTGTTTTAGCTTGGTCTCAACCAACGCCTGTCTCTCTTGAAACAAACTCTGAATGATGCCTCAGGCTCAAGCTAAGATTAGGACACTGCAATCAAAGCGAGCGAGTTGAGGTAAGGTATACTTTGGCTGCCAAATTGGGACATCTCACCTCGACCTCACTTGTCACCTCACCTCTCGGCAGCACAAAAGTCTCTCTTGGCTCCTGATCTACCACCGAGCTGTCTTTTACAAGGTCTCGGGGGTGCACGTCGAGCCAGTTTATAACAACCGGAGGTTTAAATTGAACCAAAACCGAACATATTTCGATGGCCTTCAAACCCGAGCCAGCGCTCGGTCGTGCGCTCGGGTCAGCACAGCAGCCTTCACTCTCCGGTATTTCCGGCAAGTCCGGCCCCTTCTTTAACTTGAGAGTCTCTGTCATACCCCAGAAAACGACATAAATATCGACATGTTCAGCCAATCTCTCTCTATTTGGTACGTTTCCCTCTCCGTTCTAAAACGTTTCCGGATAGCATCAGGGGCCGCAACTCGTCAGGATGTACCGATCTCTTCCCCCTTTCAAACCACTGCTGGGTGTAAGGCGAGTCCGATATTAATGTCTCGCCTATGACCCTGTTCTCTGGCCGCGCAAGGTGTACCGAGCCAAGGCTGAGATGGGGGACATAGCATCTGTGAAGAACCGTTCGTATATGAGGGGAGACTCGTGAGGACGATTTGGGTGCATTAGACCAGCAGACGAACCCACCAGTTCCATCACCTATCTGTCATCCGAGTCGCCCGCCCACACACACACACACACCCATTAATTCGAGATCATTGTTCACCATGTACGGGACCAACCCCTTCTCTGCCCAAGCGACTTCGAACGCATCGAATCAATCCGACCCTCAACCTTCCGTATTCGGTGCACTCCCGCATCCAGTCCCAATGAACAGAACACCCTTGGAGATGTTGACCACCTTCCGGTTCACGTCCTTGAGCCCTACCATATTGAACTGCGCTGTTTGGGGGCCAAATGAGACGTATTATTGCGTCGTGACCGACCCGGCTGTACCTGGGTATACGGTGCTCAAAAATCGGAGAGGACAGAAGAACATCGCGGTCATCGAGTGGGGGAACCCACCAAAGGTCGAGGCGTGTGGGGTAGTGGCCACGCAGCCAGTGGGACAGTGGTTGAAGTTGGCTTCTGACAGACGGTTGGTGCTTTTCAGAGCATGCATGTATGCTTTGGTAGACGCGTCTGACGTTTCACTCTATTATCTAGATCGCGATATATGGTCTCTAACGGGGCCAACTATTCTTGGGCACCTCTGGATAGGTTCTTGCATGTGAGTTCGCCATCCCCCTCGTGCATGTTCTTGCTTTGACACGGTTTCTCGATTCAGTTGTCAGCCGCGGGTACGACGGATTGGTTGGCTCGCGTGTCGAGAGACTACAACGTAGTCGTTCTCGAGTTGACACCTCGGGCGATCGAGTTGAGGCTCATCGACACTTGCATCCTGGCTACCGTTCTTTTGCAATGCGGGATGAACATTGACTAGACCCGAATGATTCAGTCCGTGGATGTAATCCTCCAACCAACTCATCTTTATATATTCGCCCCTGGTCGACGTCTCTTATTAACTCGTTCTTCGATTTTTTTTTTTGCTTTCGTTGCTTTGTTCTCGGTATATAGATATCCATAGTTCATGTTCGCTTGCGTTTAAATAACAGTAATAACAAACCCGTGCTATCTAGACACCAGTCTCACGAGACCTGAATGGACTTCATGAACCGTTCGAGCGCCGTCGTTTGTATATGCCTTAGCTTCGTCGCCTCATCGACCCCAGTCAACCGGACCTGTGATTGTACCTATGAAATCCAAACCATCAGAAGGGAAATGAAGATGACAAAATGTAACATGAACATACGAGAGCGAGCGGCTTCACTTGATCAAGCACAGCCATCAACCCAGAGGTCATCTCTGCCAAAGCGACCTTGTGTTTCGGATCAGATTGTAAATAGAGCACGTCAGGAAGTATCCCGATCAATTTTGGTACCGAACGAGTGAGGCTCTCCAGTTCTTGTTCTTCCGCAGCGTCGAGAACAGCGACTTCTGAGAGGGAAGCATGCAGCTCGGGTAGACGGGCCATGGCATGCACGTAGTCTAGGTAGGCCTAGGCAACCGAGCCAAGGGATGGGAGATAAGAACAAGCGAGAACGAGGGGACAGGGGGGAAAGTGTACTTGCCTTGCCCTTGAGGTGCCATCCATCGATAGACTGGTTAACCATTCGCTCAAAGAGCGACGTGAGAAGGTCAAAATCTTGTCTGATCACTGCCTCGGGTGCAAGCTCGACCACCGCGAGGTCGTGTGCGGATTGATACAATCCCGCTGCCATGTACAGCTCGTATGCGTCGTACACTTTTCCTTGTCGTATGGCATAGAGAGCCTGAAGAAGTGATACGTCAAGACCTGAGCAGTGGACGGTCTCGTTTGACGTACCTTGGCGTCGTTGACCCATGCAAGGGGAATCTTGAGACTCCCGAGAATTCCGCTACACATCCACTCGTCGAGTTTATCAGCTGACCTATGTAATAGATCTCTGATAGCCTTCTCTCTTCTATTCCAGGACAATGTCAGCGTAGTGGCACGACTGATTCCAAGAAAACGAACCCCGCCGAACCCTCGATATGGAGAAGTACGAAGATAGCCTCCTGAAGCATACCCACCTGCCCCAATTGTTGCGCATAACAACTCGCCAGCAGATCGGCGTTAGGACTATGACCTTCGCGATGTCCCTCATCCCACAACTCCAGGCGTTCCGACTCGGTACGATCAGAGAAATCGCGAATGCGCATACACCGTGAAAGAATGATGTATAAATGCCAAGGGAAAGAATAGTCTGCAGGTGATGGTCCAAAGGAGAGCGGAGAGAGGACTTGCGAAAGTGAGCATGCGGGCTCGGCGAAGAGTCGAATAAGAGAGAAGAGGGCGTCGGTGGGCGGAGGGGAGGGCATCTTGAAGGGAAGCTTTTGAGATGACTTGCCTTCCAGGTAGTGTGGTCGTGGAGGGGCCACCCGTGGGGACGACTCTTGGTAGGCACGATGATACGACTCGTATACTTGTGCTATCGATGCATCCATAGGCTCAACATACCAGAGATACATCCCAAACGTTCGTTTCCAATCCAGTCCCTCCAAAGGATCGACGTCAGGGCAACGCTCGAGACTGCTCGCTTTCGAACCCTCTAGAATGTCTAGGCTGCCGGCGAGTATAGAGTATATCTTTCTCATGCTCGCACTGACGTGAACATCTATTCGTTGTTCACGCCATAGCTCGAGTTGTTCTCTGATGTCTTCCCGAAATTCAAAATCACCGCCTGCCTGAGAGAGAAGCGTTGCGAGTTTGACTGAACCAGAGTCCATGGCAGTATCACAAGCCTTCTCGAGCTGATGACCAGAGAGAAGGGTAAATATGAGGGCGGCGTGATCTGTGGAGGATTGTTTTTTGAGGTCTGCATCAATGGATGAGGTAACAACATCGCCTAGCCAGCCTGAGAGTGCTGCTTTGCGTCGGATCGATGCGATGCAATTTCGAACATCCACGGTCGCGTCCCGGCCTAGTCGAAGATCGATACTGTCGAAAAGTGCCTGGCCAAGACGAAACAGTGACGCTTCGTAGGAGGTGTCAGTACTGGGATATAATGACACGAAGGACGAAAAGCAGAGCTCTTGGGATGGGTCGGCGAAAGGAATTCCATCCTCGTCCTTTACGATGGGTGTTTTGGAGAGATGGTGCTGCAGTAATCGGGACAGTCTGTTACTGATGTCTTCTGTCGGTTCAGCGAAGAAGGGGACGGATGTTTTCGTGATAACTGAAGAATTGGCGGACGTTTGACTACCGGCCTCGTAAGTACCCGGGCACAGAGTTGGAAGAGTATACCTACATCTGACTTGACGGACCACACAGCTGGCCCAAATGGACTAGCGTGCCACCGGTGCTCCATCCAACACGGAAGGAGCGTCCTAATGCAAGACCTGCGTCTGCCCATGCGCCTTCATTACCAGCCACTGCTGAGGCTGATATCTCGACTCGAGCATACTTCCTTGATGGACGATACACGGGATGTTCGATGTCGTGAGCGAACGAGACTCTCTAAATGTTGCGGTGAGACCTGGTGGAGTGGAAGATTGAGCCCACACGAACCTCTTGAGAGTCAAATCGCGCATCTCCAACAGAGTCACGGCTATGTTTTCGGTTCACAGTCGGTGATAGTCTGAACCGTGGCCGTATAGGTTGGTTCATGGCCTGGAGTGCTGCCGCCTCTTCTGGCATACGAAATAGCGATGTTTGCATGACGTGCATTTTCTGCGTGTCCACACCAGCGCGTCCTGCCCATGTGGGGACAAGAGCAGTTCGTCGAGGGGCTGCTTCGATGTCAGAAGCCGACGAACTTGATGAGCCAGATCGACTTCGAGTATGTTGGTATTGGATTTCACCATCCGAGTCCTCCACGAGAGCATGATTACGCGTTTTCGAAAGCTTTTCGACGACCAGTTCATCTTCATCCATTTCTGATGTACCCTTCGATTCATCATCTTCCTCTTCTTGGCTATCATCATCCACTTCTATGTCCTCGTCCTCTTCCGAACCTGAACTGGCCGAGTCTTGGTCCATGTCAATTGACTTGGTTGGCGAACCCCCGCGCTCATTGTGTGCCTGGGTGTAGGTGGTTTCTTCGTCGCTGGTGTCGCTGGTGAGGGCGCTGAACCGAGTCATGATCGAAGAGTATGTGTTTGGACCGACGAACAATACTTGCACGACTAGCCAAACAAACAAACTCTTTGTTGGATTACTAATCTCGGTCAATTAGCCCCTGAATACTCAACACGCATCTCAAAACTGTGTGGGATGTCTCGCATTGGCCAAGTGAGTCTTCGCTGCAACCCAGACTTAGCATATGTAGTTTCTGATATATCTTGCATGGATGTCAGTACCGACATCCCGTTATCCAAGGTGCCGAGATAGTTAACTCGGTGGATTGCGCTTGGCTCTGGAGGCATCTATTTGTTTGCTACTTTCTGCGCTTCTCCAGTACTACCCATGATATCGCATCCAAATGTTCAAAGTCCAATATGAATGAAAGGAACCCAAGCAACGAATGGTTCGCCACGTTGGCGTAAACGTTCGACTGCATGATGCAATGCACGTGCAGCGTCTTTGCAATCTGGTACATCCCCATCCACGGCGAAAAGTTGCTCATATACATCTCTCGCCAAGTCGGGTGCCACGCTGTCCCGTATGGACCACATCGTACCAATGACACTTTCATACCCTGCGAACAACATGCCTGCAGAAAGATGGACTGCCTCTTCCGGGAGCTCTGCATCACCCATCGCGGTCTGGCACGCGGACAGAAAGGCAAGTCCACCAGATGGATGAGACAACTGGACGATGTCTGACAATCGCAGACGGCGGCCATCGGCGAGGCAAAGTCCACTATCCGTCGGGTTTGCGAGGTCTTGCACCCCGTGACAAGCGAAGTGGACCCAATCCCATTTCCTCATCCCATCTAGGACGTCCCCTATGATGCCGTTAGATTCGTGAAGGGTCACATGAGTAGAGGAGAGTGGGCTGATTGTCGCCTTAACGTGGTCAATTTCAGTGTGTACTCCTGGGAGTGGAATTTGCCCGTCTGAGCTGGGCTGAGGGACAGCAAGAAGATGAATGTTGGTTGGAATGATGTGACGTTGGCGTGAGAGAGATGTGATTCCTAGTGCTGGGATATACGATGATATGACGAAGTCGGAAACCTTGTTCCCCGGTCCTGGGGAGTCGTACAGGCCAGCTGCGTGTATGGGAAGAAATGATAGAGTTCCAATTGGACACCAAAAAACTCGCAAGAGATCTCCTGGAGTCTGCGTATACAACAAGCTGAAGCTCAGCCAAGAACTCATACCTTGCGGGTATCCACCTACCACAAGGGCAAGTCCATACAAAACTGGTTGGACAATTTTTGTCCACAACTCGGCCAATATATAGTTGAAATCAGGCCTTTCCCCATGATGAACAGCTAGCCTTGCAGCCCTATCATCGCGAAAGATTATGCGGCCATCATTTGCAAGAAGTCGTTGCAGTGACATCTTGAGATGTTCGGCCTGACGAATGTTGATGTCTGGAAGCGGGATGTGCAACGGATTCTCCAAGTCCTCCATAACAATCAAGGCATCACCATGCACCTCGCCGATATTCAAGTAGATAACTGGCCCAGAATTGGCACGAGCTCGCAGTTGAGAGAACGTCATTGGCAGGAGAAATCGCTCGAAGCCTGGCAGCGCCCGAACCTGCTCAAGAAGCCCCTCGCGCTCAATTGCGAGTGCACGATATCGTCGCACCTGTTGCTCGTAAGACTCCTTCGAGTGACCTTCTGGGCCAAAAGATTGATCATCACCGGCGTTGTATACCTCCAGTGCATCCGACAGCCATCCAAGTCGGTCAGCAAGATTCGGATGGGCGCGTCGCAGTTCATCCAGGGGGCTCCGAAGCTGCAAGAGCTGGCCCCAGACGATGGAGCGCCCTTGCTCAAGCCACTCGACAGCCTTTTCCATTTGGCCTAGTGATACAGCCTTTGAGGCCGCATCACGTATGGTCCCTGTGGTGTCTAAGAGCTGTTTGTACCTGTGTTTGAGAGGGAGCCCGACCCATGCGAGTTGCGGAAGGAGGTTGATAGCGCAATCATACGCGTCAAGGAGTGATCGGTGTCGTGAAGTAAGAGCGCAGGTGATCCAAAATTTCGATGCTCGGAAGCGGATGAAGGACGGGCCGAACGGGGAGCGAGCTGCGTCAGAGAAGTTCGAGATGGCAGCGTGGAGAGCATCAAGGTCTCCCAGCCGCGCGAACTGTACAGTAAATGCGAAGCCACGGGCGATGGCCGTTGATGGTCTTCCTGGATAGTTTTCTGGAGCAGCGCGCATAGCCTCCTCGATCAACGACATCCCCTTGTGAAGGTGCGCCAAGTTGCCGAACTTCCAGAAGTGAGTCACATATGCCTCACCGAGGTTGGTGAGTGTCTCAGACCAGTTGGCGTGGTCAACTGTAATAATCTGCATAGCCGACTCCCCCATCGATATTGACCTGTCAATGTCCACTGCGTTGTGGAGTCGCCCAAAGCGCATTCGGAGTGCGACGCAAAGGGCTTTGAGCGCGGCGGGTTTCGATTCCTGATCCGACATAGCAACATCCACAGCTTCTTCCAGCATCGTGATGGCTTTCTTGATGTCTTCTAGATCACCAAAACGCTCAAAGGATGAAATCAACGATTCCCCGAGGAGGACTAGTGTCCAGGACCATCCTGCTGGCTGACTTTGTGGGGTGGCTCTTCCAGCTTCCTCCATCATCGAGATCGAGTTCCTTAAATCAGCTATATCCCTGAGGCGCTTAAAGCGCCGAAGGTAGGAGCCACCAAGCGCGCGCAACGCCATAGATTTCCTGGGATGATCATTTGGGATCAGTCTTACGGCCTCCTCGTGCACTGAGATTGCCATGTCGACGTCCGCGACGTTGTCGTTCACCCAAAAGCGGGTCATGAGGGCATTGCCGAGGAAAAGAAGTAGGTCCGATCTCCCGGGAAGTTGATTTGGAGTTAGTCGCAGAGCCTCCTCCAGCAGTGTGATTGACCTGTGAAGATCTGTCGGATCATGAAGGATATCAAAGCGTTGGTTGAGCGCAGAACCAAGCTCCCCGAGAGGCCGAGAAGGATGACCATCCGGTGTGAGTTTCAACACTTCTTCTCCCATTGAAATGGACTTGGAGAGATCAGTCATGTTTCTGCTGTGTTGAAAGCATGCACGAAAACCCTTAGCGAGGACCGCAATCCTCCAAGGTCGATGAGGATGTCCTTCCGGCTCGAGCCGCAGGGCCTCCTCTCGCAGTAAAATAGACCTCTCCAGATCAGCTGTACGGTCCAGTTTATGGAAGCGTAGGTCTAGACAAATGTCGAGAATGGTGAGTCTCCTGAGCCGGTCAGGATGATCAGCGGGAGTGAGCCGAAGAGCCTCTTCTCCCGTCGAAATTGACTTTTCTAGATCATGTGAATTACTGAGTTTATGGAAACGCGTGTGGAGTGAGGAACCGAGGATGTCTAATCGCAGCAGTTTGTTGGAATGGTTGTTTGGTGTATGGCGCGCTGCTTCTTCCACCAGAGAGATGGACCTGTCAAGGTCTGCGACATGGTGAAATCGCTCAAAGCGTTTGAGAAATGAGATGCCGAGGTTGCTAAGCTTCCCAGGTCTGTCAAGATGGCCACAGGGAATCAGCTGAACGGCTTCCTCCATAACCGAGATTGACTGATTGGCGTCGATAACATCGCCGAGACGCTCGAAGCGCTTCAGCAACGAGAGACCGAGGCTACTAAGAAGCATAGACCGTCTGGGATGTCCGTCCTTCACAAGTTCTCGAGCTTCCTCGAGTAGCGAAATGGACTGATTGAGGTCTGTGACATTTCCGAACCGTTGAAAACGCCCAAGCAGGGCATTTCCAAGGTCGATGCGTGCCGTGAGCCGGGTAAGATCGTCGCTTGGTATGCGGATGGCTTCCTCCAACGCGGGAATCGATCGCTCCAAGTCTTCGGATATCGAAAGACTAAGAGTCGCGGTCACGCGTGGAAAAGTGGGGAAGTCCCCATCAGGGACGCTTATGACTTCCTCGATGATGAAAGCTCTCGACGGTTCATTGGGATTTTCTGTTGGCTGCATCACAGCTTCCGGCCCGGCTGGCGCATCAGCGTCAGGGGGGTGTGGGGTGATTGCGCCTTCGGGTTCAATGGGGTTGGGGGTACACATCCGGTGTACAACGTCGGCCGCTCGACACTGGTAGCTACCTATAGGTGAAAGTTGCCGTATTTCTGTGATCAACTGCGAAACCTCCTCTGCATCTCTTTGGTCACCCTGCTTCAGAAAGCGAGAGGAGAGGGCGATTGCTAAATTCAATAATGTAGCAACTCGATCGGGATGACCGACGTCACGTAGAGCAAGCGCGTTGCGGAACAAAGCAATCGGAAGACTGAAATTAGGAGAGGTGGTGTTGGTCTGACATTCGATGATCCGTGCTGTCGCTAGATTGAACAGAACAACAGCGCGATATTGGCAATCCGGAGGGCAAATATTGACGGCGCCTTCAAAACGCTCTATGGAGCGTCCAAGGTCATCTTGCCCCTGGTCCATCCGGTAGCGGCAAAGTGCTTCGTGCCCCTGATCTGTCAATTGGGCTAGACTAGAGAGTGCTTCTGTTTCGGACTTGTGACAGAAAAATGTCAAAGACGATGTTCCCATAAACAATATCTCACTTACAGCGATATTGTTGGGAATCACAGTAGATAGTCTCTCATCGCTTTTACAACTGCGTCGCTCCAGCTTCACAAGGAGTGACGAACAAGGAGAACGAGATAGCTACGTGAAGCTGTAAGAATACTGAAATCATAACGCCGAGGGCATAGAGCTCACGTTGCATCCGCTCGCACAAGTCAAGTAATTCCCCTACACTAATTTCGAGCGTACGGAGTGCTTCGCCACTGCCCAGCATCGGAGAAAACTCGAAGGATGCGCAGACCGTGAAGCGAACACGGGAAGATAAACTAGGCGGGCTGAAAATAATCAGAGCCAGAAGTATAAAAGAGCAAGGAGCATCGTACATGGTTACCTCATCGTCCCACTGAATAGTATCGTCATGCACTTGAAGCGCCTGATTGGAAGTTCTCCACTTGGTAGTCCCGGCTTCGATTGCGACAAAGAACCCAACTGGGATTCGTCCGAGACCAACCACGACGTCGTTTGCCTGGATATCTGTAAAGCGATTTCGTATTTCGTGGAATTCTGCATGACAACGTAGGACACCCATACATGTGATGAAGAGGCCGGCGCTCTCGGATGGCTGAGGGAACTCATAGCGCTCCGAGGTAACTAACATGGATAATCGAATCTTTCCCCTCGTACAGAAGTTTGAACGACAGCTAAGCACGGAGGATGCGGTTTCAGTTCACAGGCCTTGGACGAGCTGACTCACCACTCAGTGATATCTCTGAGCGAGAAGGAAATTGCCTGCTTTCCCCCGCACCTAGCGGGGCGTGCGTAAGTGCATTTCCCCTCAAATAGTGATCGATCTGGGATCGCTGATCACTGCCTTGGTATATGTGTAGATTAGAGAACTTTGCTATCAGGAGTTGAAACTCTGGCAGACGTACTACAAGGTAAACTTGGACTGGTCAACGAAAATGAGTTCAACGCCCTTCAAATCTTGACTGAGATCGAATTACCGTACCCACCCAGGTTCGCTTGAGACTACTAACATAGGCTTCAGTTGCAACAATGTCATCCAGCAAGTATTCTTGTAGTACACGTGTGTCGCTGTAATCTCGAGCACAAATAACTTTACTTGCGTTCCAAGACGAAAATATCATCTGGCCTGATTTCAACCCATTCATTGACCCACATATACCTCGAAAACGCCACGTAAAGATAGCGGAACCATACCAGCTGAGATTCATGCTGTCGCATGGCTTGCAGAGCTGCAAGGTACTCCCTGAAACCGGAAGTAAAGACTGCTCGCTGGTCGGTAGAGCGAGGAAGGATCTGGTCAAAGAGCATATTCGCGCGGCTGAAGAGAGGTGCGAGTGCACCAGCATATTTTGGAATGACGGGAACTGTGGTGAGACTGAAGATTCGGGGCACTGAATCAGGAGAAGTCTCGGGTGACTTTGACCACAGGGAGTTGGCGAGATGCCATGCGCCAAATGGAAGGGCGTAGTGGTTCGGATGGGAAGATATTCCTTTCCCGTCGAACGTCAAGATCTAAAGATGGTTCGTATGTCAGAGCGCCCATGCACACCCAAAGATATACTTGCGGTGGTGATATGGTTCTTGACCACATAGGGTGCAATAACCACTGAGATGACGTTGGCATCCCATTGTAAAGTCATGTTATCTTGAAGCATGCTGTAGAACCTAGGCTCAAAAACTCGTCCAAGGAATGCTTGTCAATGGCCTTACGGATGGTCAATCACCCAACGTTTATCCTGGTCGATGCCCAAGACATCAAGACTACGACTCAATTCTTCCACTCTGATTTCTCCGAGTCCGTCCGCATTTCCAGTAGACAGTGTCAACGAGTATATCTCTGGATGTGATTCGTCTTGTTGAAGAGCCAGGAGGGTTGGCCCAAAGAACAGGCATTCGTCATCTGGGTGTGCGGTCAATAGGAGTACCCGAGGAGCCGTCGATTCAACGCCGAGTAAGGCTTGTGTGTTGGAGTGAAACGGGAAGAACAGCCAGGAGAATACGAGGGCGGGCAGCGCATAGAGCCAAGGGAGCATGATAGAAGGAATGAAAGGAGAACAAATGTGTCAGACTTGGATCGATGTGAGAAAATCACGCTTGACTTCATACCAGCAACGATGGCGAGCAAGTCAAAGTATTCTCCCTTGGATGAATCGTACCACTCCTCATTCTATCCTTCCCGTCCTCAATATGACACCATGTACGAACGAAACCCACGGAAACTCCACATCCCCGACTTCCGGTTTGAACAAAACTATCTGAAGCGTATACAACAATGTATTCACACCCAGCAAGTCGCACACGAGGCGAAGGAGAAGAGAGAAGAACAACCAACCACAGCTGATGAAGAAGACTCGGAATTCACTTCAGCTACACGCGTGTCTCCGCTCATCAATCCCTCACAGCAAGTGGTTCGAATTGATTGGGGGCAGATTATCTACATTACCATGCGGGACCAGGTCATGATGCCCCTACTACAGGGCATGGTTTGGTGAGTCGTCCGTTCTGCTACGTCAAAGGTATCCCAAACCATGGTTCCAGGGGAGTGGTCGGGACGTACTACAAGCCTGCTGCTTCTTATTTGAAGACATGGGTATGCGCACATCTTGTACCAGCTGCCATGCGCGAGGCACAATTCGCCGCTTGGCTACGAAGTGGGGTGAAGAATATGGGCCTCGGTAGTATAACCATCGGTACCCCGAGTCTCTCCATCCGCACACCAAGTACCTAGAGATGTCCCTTCCCGACAATATGTTCAAATTCAAATTCGCGAAGAGTCGAGACTCCATGCCTGCCCAAAAACGCTCACTCAGACAGCACAGGAGCGAAGGATCGCCACTACCAGCGGTCGCATAAGCGTTCAAATACCACATGGAATTTATGGGTAGAAACGTGCTCTCCGCTCGTACACAGATTGAACAAAGTCAAAGGAGATTGTTCGAGGTAACATTGCCACCAAAGAACCCTTAAAGGCGTCAGTCCAAGCCCTTGGCCGCTCACAATACAAAATAGGTCGCTCACAATATAGTGCAGTGTACTTGACGGTAATGTTAGAGCTTTGTGCATCACAGTGTGCAGGTGGTTGTCCCCCATTGTTCTGCACCCTGAAGATCAAGCTTGCCAAATCTCCCTCGACAGCCTTAACCATCAGACTGTCGATGTTAGCCGGGTTCTGGCTTGGAAGATCCCCAATTCGGGCGCCAACGACGTATGCATTCTGGTTGCCAGCAGTACCGCCGGAGGAGGTGAAGTCCCACTTTGGAGAAAGCCCGCTGCCCGAAGGACTGGGGACATACACGTGCTGGCCGAGGACGAGCGGGTCAGGAATAAGGCCGAGGGTGGTGATCACTTCCTGCGGGGTGATCAATCCAGTGGTTGCACTCCACGAGGTATAGACGAGCTCTGGCACCGCGCTAAAGACGGGGATCTCCTCCAGACAAGAGCCGTCAAACAGCTCTGCAACAGCTCCCGTGAGACTGGCGCTCGGTTAGTCTGGTTTGGTGAATGAATAGTCAGCTATGAAACTCACACGTAGGTGGAGGACGTTGTGTTGCAGGTGTAGTTTTGAGTCCCCATGCCGAGCGCGATAAAGTTAGGGGCATATGTTGGCGCAATCAATTGCGTCTGGTTTGCTGGGACCTGTAGCCGCGCATTGGTCAAACTGCAGCTTGCACTGAATTGTCTGGGAGTTGGAAGTGCAAAGGCAGAGCCGGCCAGAAGGGCTGCATAAAATAACCTAGTCCACGCGACCATCGAGGAAGAGGACTGAACGAATGTGATGGTGAAAGAGTGGTAAGTTGCGTCTTACAGTGGATGGAAACGATATGGTGCGGGGAAGAGCCTGAGATAGCTTCAAGGGTACCGTTTTTATTTCATGATGATATGTCACGTCGGCTGTGTCGGGTTGTCAATGATGTCAACTCGATCCTAGTCAGTGGTGTCAATCGATCAGATGAATGTTCCTTCTGTTTTTTCATACAGTAGAAGCCATCCCGCAGTCGCACGAACGAACCCCACGAGACTCATGCACATGGGCAGTGCAGGTGTCGACAATTCCAGCAGAATAACGCCCAGCTCGGGAACCTGGTCAGGTGTGGTCAGCCATGGAAAACGATCAGCCCACTGATGCAGAGGAAGTTTGCCCAAGCGACATGCGAAACTCACCTCATGTGACACGTTTTCTTCGCATATATTCCCACCTATGCGGGAAGATCGATCATGAGAAGATATCGCGATATAGGCTCGAGCCAAGGCTGGTGGAGTTAGTTTCCACTATTCGACCCAATACGCAATACGACAGACTCAAGAAAACTTTACCTGCGGAGGAAACACATCGACAGTCAGCGCCGATAAATACAACTGAAAGCTATATCAAAAGTAAAAATACATCATTTGGGTATCGAGGTATCTGGTAATACAGCTAATCACTGTGTGCACTAGCACCAGTGGTAGCACCAATCAGATGAGATGCCTACATTACCGCAAGCAAGAATGGGTATCGAGACGGCCACAACAACATTAATGTTGATACCGATGCAAGGATAATCGAGATGTTAAACTGGTCAGAGAAGGGTATATGTGATGTAGGGAATAAGCATTCGTCAGTGGGGTGAGTCACGGCGGTGGTGATTAAAGATCAACAAGTTCGTCGAGGTTCTACCGACGGAGATGGTTGGTGCAAACAGATGTCAGGGGTACGAAGCTTGGCACTCACAAGTCTATAGTGACTAGAATACTGTATCAGGGACGAGGCCAAAGGTCAGCATACAGTGCCGATACGCATAGCAAGTTCACTTACGCCTGGATTTTGGGAATATTTCGCTGCAGACAATTCGCTGCTAATTTCTTCATGCGCGTTTGATATCATGGCCCACAAGAACTCGTCAAGACTTTGAACGTTTATCTCGGCCTCTCGGTGGGGAATAGGACGCCACTGGCAGTCGGACTTCGGCGCTGGGCTGCCTGCGAATGTAGTTCGCCGGGAGATGACCTTTGCCTCTACATCCAACGCCTGTCGGGCCTCAGATATCATGTTGACGCGTCCCCTAAAAAGAGCGTTCATCAGATATGTTTACAAACAACATCCTGGGGAACACACCTGATAGCTTGCAACAATTCCAGCAACGTCGACTTTGGTTTTCCTCCTGGAACGCATTGTAAGAGAGAGTAACAACCTGACTGGCTGCCAGCTTACGGAGGTGCTCCACGAAAAACTCGTGGGATGTCAGCCTTAGCTCTCGCATACCACTACGACCGGACGCACCGTTGTGACAGACCAATTGTTGACTACGTCGTCGAATGCAAACTCGCTATCTTTGCAAGCAGACAATGATATCTATCGCACGGCCTCAGTAAGAGTATATTTATGGATGTCCCATCACTCACGACGTGTGCACGATCCGTGCTTCCTGTGGGGAACGCACACGCGCCATCACACGTGAACCATGATGGAGGTGAGAGAACGCGTTGGACAGATTCCACAGAGAACGGTGTCCACCTGGACAACACTGGCGAGCTCCCAGCAGAGACTGCAGTGAGCGTTGCTCGAGATCGGGGTCGGCCTCGTTGTATGATCGGTGTGATAGTTGAGTGATTCCGACCAAGCGCTCGGATGGGTCTCAAAAAAGCTAGTTAAGCTCGGGTATCAGTTGTGCTCTATATAGACCAAAAACCTCCCAGACCTTGCCAAAATTTGGACACGGGACTAGATTCACGACGCCTTGCACAACGATGCTCACACTGGCCCCCAGGTTCGTTACACTTATAATGGTCGAGATCTATGGAGGAATGAGCCTGGAATTAAGTAGCCTTGTGAATGAGTAACCCACCTAATATCGTGTCTGAATGACACGAGTCCCAAAGCGCCTACGTGACGGTCATTAGCACAAATATCGGGAGTGAAAGCAGGTAACTGACAAACAACTGGGAGCCGCATGGGAGAGGGTTGACAAGCCACTTCTTGAGGTCCTGGCGGATGCCGTCAAGGCGTCAGTAATCAAAAACAAGAGAGTCGCTGTGGAATGATCACATTGTCCATTATCTTGCCACCACCGCAAGCACAAATCACTTTTAAACATCGATATGAGCGTACCAGTAGTTAGCGCGAGGGAACAGATCCCACCTTCATCCAATCCATCCGATTCGCTGTGATGATTACAAATAACTTGATGACTGTGACCAGAATCTGAGACATTGAGAGTGTCAGAATATGCAAGCAACTAATCAATACCGGTGTTGCGTACAGTAAAAGAATAGATGGTCGCCTGGAGACACATTACGAACAAACAGCTGAATCTGTTTCTTCTGTGGTCGAGGAACGTATCACATCCATGATTTCTGAAATGGGATTGAGGACCTACGATCTTTCCTTTCGTGGGCCAGAGCTCCTCAGAAAGAGAGTTGTCGTCCATCATCAATACGATGTTTTCTTTGTGATATCCAAAAACCTCTACAAAAACCTGTCGTTGAGCGACCACCGAGCAGAGGTAGACGGGTAGACTCACCTATGAGGAGTTGCTGAAGCTCCTCGGCGTTACGATGGGCGTTACAGAGCTGCCCGAAACCGGCCATACGAAGATCCTTGACGGCAATCAAAAGAGCCTTCTTGTTGCCGTGAGGAGGAGGAGATGGTTCATTGATCGACATAAGTTCCACAAACGTCCTTGATACCGTCTGGCGGGGCTGATAAGATACGCGAGAGGCGCCAGGAGAGGCGATTAGATGATGGAACGCGAAGTGAGGGGCCCATGTATTTATCCTGTATTTGTCCCTCAGCCGCACACTGGATACGCAAAACACTACTCAACAGTGTTCTGAAACGAAAGTATCGGGGTTCCATGAAGAATTCGTTGCTGGAAGATCGCACGACAGGTAAGACGGATCAGGCTAGCTGTATCGAGTTATGTAAGAACGGTGGTAATAAGAGGGCATATGGGATAGGTACAGCACTGAGGATTGTCCTTAGATAAAAGAACACAACTTGGGGTATATATGTAAGGGCGAGAAATCGCGTCCATTGGGAATTGTGTTTCGTTGTGGTGCATGAGCGTCAAATGAAGTCTGGACGGATGTAGCGATGTCAGGGGTCAGGTTCGTAAGCATCACAGGCAACTTGAGTCAACCAGATGTCCCTCATTTCCCTCTTCCACAGGCGTCGACACCGACAAGGCGACAGGAGCTCGACAGAGCAACTACACTCCCACCACGCAGGTGGCCTCCATGTCCCTTCGTAAGGGTGTCCTTGCTGCGAGGATGATCTTTTGCCAAGACCAGACTTGACAGGAGTCACCAGTTGCCCCGTTGGTCCGCGGCCTGTGGGAGATTGACCAGGGGAGAACAATGTATTGATGTCAGCTGCGAAGAAGACAACCTGCATGCGTTGCCTATGCGAAAGCGAGGGGGCTAGGTAAGAGATGATCTCTTGCTGGAGTTCGGGTGGCAGGTCGAAGAATGGAGACGGTGCGACGAAGGATTGAGAGCTCCTGCTGCGTCTGGATAATGCGGCGAAGTTAGGAGTCGGTTCATTGTCGGCGTCAGCGAATGCTCCCGAACGTAAGAAGAGGGCACGAGAGTAACGGAGAAGTGCAAGAGACTCATCCCTCACTCGTGCCCTGAGCTCTGAGTTACGATGCAGGAAAACAGATAGGGCGCGAGTGCACTCTTGCCATCCAATGGTCCTATCTTCAGTATCATTCTCGTCTAAGTGCAGATCGTCGAGCTTGACATTCCGCAGGCAGTAATTTCCTTCGATGGCTCTGATGACGTCGCGAGCCCCACTCAAAGTCAGGCTATTCGCATTACATTGCAGCCGTTCCAGACGACACCGACCCGAATTTACATAGCCGGCGAGGATTGGTACAACGTCCCGCGTCATGTTGATGGCTGAGAGGTCCAGCTCTCGGAGGTAAGGTGTGGTGAGTTTTGGTAGGAATGCTCGAACAAACGGATCGCCCAGGGAACTACTGTGAAGAATTTGTAACGTGCAAAGGCGTGAGGAGTTCAATGCGGTTGTGAATTCGGCGAGGACATCTGGATCTGTGGTCAAAGGATTCTAGTTTGCATGTGGGTGGGTAAGCAATCCATATCAACATCGACTGAGTAGTTTACACTTACGCCAGAAAGGCATAGTTCCCTCAGGACTGTATTGTTCTTCAGGAAGGCTGCCACGGCCCGGAGACCTTGAGAACCGATTTCGTTTTTTGTGAGAAACATTTCGGTGATGCTCTCTCGAAATTGAGAACCGGCGGAGGATGTCAAAAATTCGAACAATCGAACACAACCTGTGTCACCCAGAGCGCTTGCGCCGAGGTACAGCCTATGTACGACCTTGCGTTTGCGGATCCTACCGATGATCGTATTGACAGCTACGGGACATATTGAGCACAGGACTCGGAGCATCAACTTTGAAACTTACAGAGGCTCGAGGCAAGGCGAGGACTAATGTTCTGTAGCCGATAGTGGACAGCAGAGCATATCGTGGCTGGGTCGCGGTCATATTTATGCCGCCATTTTGGTTGTGAGGACAGTCTGAAATGCATGGTACAGAGAAGGGCTAAGGACGAGCAGGATAGAAATATGTCAACCTGATATCATGTCAGTAAGTCGAACGCAAAGCCGCGGCGATGAGGGACCGTGGTGAGACTTGCTGAGCCTAGAGCATTGGCTGTGTGCTGCGTCATAAATCGGCGCTGATGTAAGCGGCCTCCCCAGCGCAGCCTCACTCGCAACGTTGTAATGAAGGTGGGTTCAGGACCTCACGCTGTCCTTGTACGCTGGCCAAATTTTGCTAGGTTGCTGTCGAAGGTTGCTGTCATGGCCAACTCGACAGTATCTACCACCAAATCCGTCAATTAGAAGTCGGAAACAACTACAAGATCGAGCTACTCCTTATTTGCGGCGACTTTCAGGCCGTTCGGAACCATCGTGATCTGCAATGCATGGCCGTACCTCAAAAATACCGACAACTCGGTGACTTCTACAAGTAAGTCGTTGTTTGGTGTGCACAATTTCGTTTCCAGCTTATCTGACAGCAAAGGTGACGCGTCACCTTTCCAGATACTATACTGGCGAAAAGGCTGCGCCAGTATTGACGATCGTCATCGGTGGCAACCACGAAGCATCCAATTACTTCTGGGAGCTGTGAGTGACCAGACTGAGTGATTCCAGGTAACGAACTGACTGATCCAGTTATCACGGTGGATGGATTGCTCCGAACATATACTTTCTAGGTCATGCGGGCTGTGTTCAAGTCAACGGTATCAGGATTGCGGGTGCCTCAGGAATATTCAAAAATCACGACTTTCATCAAGGTATGTCACTTCATCGTCACCAAAATGCAGCTCATCGCCAATAGGTCATCACGAACGTATGCCATATGACCATGGCTCAATGCGAAGTATATACCACATCAGAGAGTACAATATACGTCGTTTGTCACTTGTAATTCCCCCCTGTTTCTGTCGTGTCGAAACTCGACTGAAATTACCTGGACAGCTCTCCAAACCAGACGTTTTCCTTTCACACGACTGGCCTCAATCGATCGAACAGTACGGGGACACTCAAGGGCTGTTACGCAAAAAACCTTTCTTTCGCCAAGATATCAGCACCGGAAACCTTGGATCTCCGCCCTTGATGGGTTTGCTTCGTACCCTTCGTCCTGATTGGTGGTTTTCTGCTCATTTGCACGTCCGTTTTGAAGCCATCGTGGAACATGGGCATAGCGACCAGACCCCGGGAGAGGGAAACTCAGCAAATCCGGACGAGATCGCCATTCTGGATGAGGATCTCGATGAAGGTAGAACCTTTGCAGACACGGCCCCACAAAACGAAACACGGTCTGCAGCGCCACTGAACCCTGATGAAATAACATTGGATGATGAAGAGGAGCTTGTCGAGCCGGCCCCGAAGCCGCTAGTGCCGCCTTCCGAGACGAAGTTCATAGCTTTGGACAAGTGCCTCCCACGTAGGGACTTTTTGGAGGTGAGGTCTTGTACCCGCTCCTCTATGGTGACTGACACTTAATCTCAGATCGTTGACATCCAAGGGCCAGATCCGTCAGATGTGCCTCCAAACCAAGCGACCCCAACACTGACTTATGATCCTGAGTGGCTAGCTATCACTCGAGCCTTTCATTCATATTTTACTACGTCCCGTCAACAAGCAAATTATCCCGACGAGCCGACAGCCAGGGCACAGGTTTCCGCGGCGTTGGAGTGGATCGAGGATAATATCGTTCGAAAGGCAGCAAGTGATGCTGATAAATCGCCTCTCTCCATCGATAACTGTCAAGTATTCGTCCAGACCGCCCCTGGTCCTGGAAGTGAAGGCAACGCAAAGTTTCAGCAACGTGAGTGTATCTTGTCGGTCGGGGTTACTTGAGTTTCTGAAAACCCTCTCTAGCACCGTGCTATTCCAATCCACAAACCGTTGCGTTTTGCAACATGCTAGGTATAGAGGATAAGATCAACCCATCACCAGACAGTCGTCGCTGACCTTCAAACTGCCGCATTCTCTAGAGAAAGAGATTCGGCGGCTTCGAGTACGGTCTCCGTGTCCTGTGCTGTTCTGAGTCAGAGTCCGGAACATACAGCGGGATCGCTCCAACGTGTATCGTTCGTAGTAGTGGCGTCGTTATGATGCTGTGTCTCGATTATAGACTGCACAGCAGTCCTCGTGCACTAGCAACTATTGCAAATCGTTGGGAAGGTATTCGTCCTAACTGCAAAGTCGAGAGAGTGGCGAATGCAATCCTGGTGGACATGTTCACTATGTAACTACGTTCTCCCCCGACCGCCGAAAGCGCTGATTCAGATATCCGGCCCGGCCATCAAATTTCCTTCAAGTACTCCATCACCAACCATCACGCTGAGAAAATTGTCCTCAACCTGGCGGGTGGACGAATATAAAGTATCATCAATGTGGTTGAAGCTCGCAGCTCTTAAATTAGCTTCTCAAAGATGGCCCACAGGACTCGTCGGAGGCATTGAACTCGGAGGTGATAAGGTTTGCGCATGCAAGAAATGTGCGCGTTAGAACCTAGTACGGTAAAGCCCTACACTGGCGCCTACTATGGTTGCTGGTACGGCCCCCTTTTCTTCCACTGGTTCCACTCACATAGCAGACCCAACGAGGTGGGAATCCGAGCTGGCATCTGCACTTCGCCTTAGCACCATGCCCATCCCATCTCTCCTGATCCGGATGCTACAACGTTTCCTGCGATTTCTGGCTTTTGTGCACAGGAAGTCGTTGCGTCCATTGTGTTACCTATTCGCATCCCTGCGATTTTTTCGTCGCTGGATATCTCGCAAATGCACAAGTTCAAGAATTGCCACTCCCCGACATCGAGTTTGTCGTCCTCCCACGCGTCCTTCCACGTTAGATAACGACGAGGGAACAGTCTGTGGCATGAACGTTCCTTCGCATGGACCCTTTGACTTACGTGAGGGTGGTGGGAATTCTCCCGTGGACATGCCTTACAGAAGTTTGTCTGGTGGTCACCTGGTACCATACTCGCCGACTGCAAGAGGACAATATACCCGAGACCATATCCCATGGATCAGTGGAAGCCAGACCTCATTGAACGAGGAACCGGGTCAGATGGGACCTGAACCATTACATGTTGCGACTCACTCTACTCTTCGACCGAGTTCCAGGATTTCAGTCCGTCTTCATGATAACGATCACAGACAGAGTCCTGATTCCCCTACTCATGTATCTCACCCTCCCAGTCCATCCCACCAAACCATCGTTTTTGCACCTGAAACCTCCGCGGACAACCTTGGACCGCATAGTACGTCATCCGGTCGCGCAAGCCTCCCGCACATTGTGGGAAGCAGCCAGGAGCTCCATCGAAGCAGATCTCCTGCATCATTCGTGTCTAATTCCCAGAGATCCACGTCCCGGCAGTCACAAAACTCTCGAGCTACGACCGGACGGGCGTCGTATCGGGAATACCGTGGACCACCTGTCCATCCTCGAAGTCCAGCACCTAGTGTACGTCACGGCGGATATAATATCTATACCCCGTCTTCTTCCACCCTGAATGGAGGACAGGTTGATTCGAATGGTCACATCATTGTGCCTGGGCGTCTCATTACAACACCAAGCGCAATCGACCCCAGTCAATCAGGGGAACGTACTGTTGAATATGTCGGGCCTCGGTTTGCACCGATGTCAACTATTGGAGTACTCAGATACGATAGGTCTAGAGTGAGGTTGGTGTATAGAATCCACGATGGAGTCCCAAGTTGATTTAACATTGTGATATAGAAATCCTGCCGAGGTTGATCACATGATTGAAGGGATGAGGTTTGGGTACCCCGAAACACCGTTTGTCTTTCGTTCCCGTAGCTGTCCAAAGTGTGACCCGAGGACTGACTTTTGTTTCAGAGACATTCCGGTCGGTTGGACAGCACATCGGCACCCAGAGGGTGCTCTTTACTTCATGCATGCTGAGTCGGTTCGTCGTCTCATATGTGCTTATCGGAAACCCATCTCATTGTACGTTCTGTAGAAAACATTCACGGAAGTGAACGTGTGTGACGAGGATATCTTAGAAGACATTGGGGAATTCAAAAATTTCTTGCTCTCGGAACTACTAAAAGAGACCGAGGAGCGAGGCCTTTTCATGTCTCTCAATGAGATTCAGCTAGTTCTGGAGCCTCAACGGGATGAGCAGGGCGTCATGTGTCGTTATTACTTCGTGAACCCAAGCAACAGGAGCCTGTTTTGGTTAGATAATTGGGATGGATACGAGATCTTCAAGGATTGTCTGGGTGTTCTTTCCCTTCCTCACAAAGGCAAGCTTGCAGCTAATATTCTTCGATTGTTCCTTGATATGTGTGCAAAAGGGCTTGGTATTCAAGCACATTACTGGTGGGCTTACCTGGGTAAGTCAAGTCCGGTAGCCATCGATCTTTCAGGAGCTGACTTACCTCCCCAAGATCTACATACTTGGAGTCTAACTTACTGTAGGAGCCACTGGGACCTGTTCCCGAATCTTTGCATCGTCACACCGGAACTCAAAAATGAGGTTGTGGGTATGATTCTTCATGCCGCATGTGGTAAGTTCGCACATGGTATGTGCGCCCGATCCGATTCTAATCCAACAGTAAGATCATCTAACGTCAAATCGTTCATCGTGCCCTCTGAATTCGGAGGAATTGAAAAACCATTTGTCCCTCGTCAAGGAGATTGACCGTAAGCTATACGTTTACGTTGCTGACGTTGGCTTAGCTACTGTTGCTTAGCACACTCGGAGGAAATGCGACGACACTGTGCGATCATCATAGGTGAAAGGCACACTGTCCTTGCTGGGTAGCAAGAGTGAACTTACTCCCGCTCGTTATTTAGGTCGAATCATGCATATGTTTTGTATGTCTCTATTCTTTTTTGGACCTACCTTTGTCTCATCACGGTAGACAACAACTACTTCCTCAACTTCCATGGGGAAGAATGCGCTCGACTCAACTTTGACCAAACTATTCACGGATGGAAATATTACCCGTCATTCATGATGTCAACCTTCGCACCGCTCTTATTCATGACGCCCGTGAATAACGTACGGCTGTTGCACAGAATCTTCGTCGACGACATTGCTAGCAAAGAAAAGTGGAATATGTTTGTCACCAAGCTGAACGGGCAACTCCAAGAAACCAGTGTGCTGGTGAGCACAGCAAATCGACAGGTGGAGTCCTCTGATTGATACATGTACAGGCGACCGTGCTGCTGAACGCGAACGTCGCGTTCCTCCCAAAACAGTCGGGCACAGGAACTTCACCTCAACAAATTTTCAGCTATCTGTCGCTGGCGTCAAGTATGGCTAGTATTATCGTCGCCTTGGTGTTCATGGGACATAGTCGCACTGAAGCCCGCAACACCCCTTTCGAAGCTGTAAGCCCCTCCTGTTAACTGCGACATCAGTTTAATATCTGACTTGGACAGGCCAAGTTCTTGCATGGGCTAAGGCACGAACGGCATGGTCTCGAGACACTTGCTGTCGCGTACAGCCTACCGCATGCCTTGCTCATATGGGGGTGTGTGTGTTGGCAACACTGGTGGTTCGTTGCTGACCACAGCTTCCTAGCATGGTCCTTTTCTTCGCAGCGTTCGCGGCTCAGTGGTGGGTTTCTGGGAACGTCACCTCACGCGCCTCAGTTGGCAGCGTCATGATTGTTGTGGCCCTCCTGGTTGTTTGGTGTGTCTGGATTGCAAGGGAGCGGAACGAGTACTGGTGGTTTCAATCGGATCCCAACCAGATTGCGCTCGAGCATGCTGAGCCCAATTTGAAGGAAGATCCCATGTCGTTGCTGGGGAGGCTCGGACAAAAAATATACCGCGGACTGATAATGCCGCCTTGGGCTGAACAACGATCAGCTTCCCATTTCACTGCTGATAATCACGAGATGCAGGAAGCCCAGGGAACTCGGGACTCACTGAATAGCGTACCTGGCCCTCTGATCACTGTTTCTCAACCAGCCTGTGGTCCCGCGGGAGCTATTAGTACTCTGCGTAATGATGCATGATGGTACTAGCTAGCTTTGTGTTGTCATATGCATATGAGATTGTAATTATTAAATACCATGTTCGCTTTCTCATCTCTTCTACTAAGTTGTCATACCTGGCCTTCCTCCCATATCGTCACATTTCTGATAAAATCTCGCGCTCAAGGCTTCCCGGACCTCACCTTCAGCACCTCCGAGTGTACAATCCAGCGGGACGATTACTCTACGCAGCAGCGGGCACTCTGCATTGTCTCGCTGACGCTGACAAGGACTCAGTCGAGTTCTGGGTCCTGTCACTGAAAACCCGAACCCAATCTGTACGTGTCTGGGTGTTATCTGGTCCACATTCACATGTCTTATGATGGAGCTGTTGTTATTAGTCTCGCGGGTTTCGTTTGCGCCACACCAATAGGAATCTGTATCTGAATGGAGAACCAGGCATCTTTGAAGTCTTCTCCCAATTCCGCTAAACTCAGGGCCGTTCCATTGTCCAGCCGGTCTCACCTGAATCGCGTGGATGAAGGGCTATGTGGTACTGCAGGTTAGGCTTCTTCAGAATGATCCTTGGATCCAACATTGCTAACTCGTATTCGGTCACTTGCGTTATCAAGGCGCACAGAAAGTTATATCTCAGCTGAACGCGCAGCGATCCGCGATAACAAAGCTAACCCTGAATCACAATCCGTTGGGTGATGATGGCGTCTCTCAACTATTCATCTTTCTCTGTTCAACGGCTGGCGCTAGGCATCGAATAACGTTATCCGAGATCAGCTTGAACTGCGTCAACGTCGGTTGCAAAGGGTTACAAACCATCTCAGACTATATTCGAGGTAACGATGTGCTAAGCACATTGTGGTTATCCAATGTTCGTGCGGTCTTGTATATCCTTGTTTTGTGCCTAATTGAATAACTGCAGAATGCTCTTCTCCCGGACGCTGCGGCTTTCGCATATCTGGCGAGCGCCATAAACGACTCCAGTCTTCGATTTCTCTCGCTCACCGGCAATGCCCAACTCGGCGATGCGTTCGCGGAGCGGTTTCTTCCTTTCCTACGCTCTCGTCACCTTCAAGAACTACACATTAATACCGTCGGAACCACGGCTCGGAGTGCACCAGTGATAGCTTCCTGGATTTCCACGAACTCACAACGGGACAGCGACGGGGCTTGCTATCTTCAAACTTTCAAATGCAGTGGGAACAGTCTGGGCGTGCAGGGCGTCTGGGAAATCGTTCGAGCTATGGAGCGAGGAAATTGGTGCATCACAAGATTGGAGACATATGCCAATCAACTTGTCAAACCACCGCCCTTGCCAGATTCGGGTAAAGTTTGCCTTTCGGATCCCGCGTCCGTAGCAGAAGCCGAACCACGGAGCGTACCAGAAACCGAGGAAGCTATGAAGGATGTAGACCGAACACTCCACAGGATTCTCATGCGGAATAGCTACTGGAAACGACAGACGGAGAAGGAGGCCCTTATTCTCCTGAAACATTGCCGGCCCCTGCTTCTGCGTCCTAGATCGTCGCCAGTTACCTCATCCCCTTCTCCTCCTTCGTCACCCCCTTTGCGAACCGCCACCTCACTGTTCCCATTCTACGCCCTGCCAAACGAACTCAAACTTCACATTCTATCACTATTAGCTCCCTCTCTTTCCTCCGCTCAGCGCATGCGTATATACAACTACGCCTTTGACCCTTCAACCCTACCCTCTCTCCTACCCTCCCTACGTCGCGATGCGGGGAGGGAGTGCTTGGCTGATCCATCTAACCTTTTTGGAACCGCCACTGGCTTTCAAGTTGCCGGTGGCGCTCGGCCTTGTCCCGAGGGGAAATGCATGGGTGGTGGCAACAGCTTACTTTGCCGAAGGGAGGAGGAACGCAATAGATTTCTGGAAGCGGTGGGTTGTTGCGCGTATGAGCCTGACGGCCGAGGTTGATTCGTAGTACTACCTATTTCTGATCACGATGTTGGATGTTTTGTATTAGGTTGTATCAGAGGATCATGTAGACCTGTATCCATATTGTACAGACTAATGGCGTTTCAGCTATATGTCGCCAGTTTCAATTCGAGCATGGTCAGTCATTTCAGAGAGGACGTCGTTGATCTCAGTGTCCGTCCGCCTATTTTGGTTGCATACTAAATGTTCTCTGACTCCGAAGGCTTCGTTCCAGCCTTGCATGACTCGGATGTCCTAGTACGGATTTAACGGACAATTGATGGCTCATATCATCTAGATCTCCCTCCAGTCTCCTCCGTGACATCAATGGAGGCGGGAGAAGCACCGATCGACTCAAATTGGCTTCTCGCACTGGTATGTCACGCCGACCGGGTACGAATGAAAGAGCTTGAGTTGCATAACGTTCACAAGATCCCACCAAGCACCGGACTTCTTGAAACTTCAATCAAATTCGCAGCGCGGGCCACCGTCCGCAGTGCATTAAGCTCTCTTAGAGAGAAAATAAGCGGATTCGGACGGACTCTGTGCCCGATGTTGGAAAGAGGCACGGCGTGTACCCCACAGAGTACGTGTGTGTTGGCATCAGGGCGGCAACCTGGACCGAAGTTTGGAAGTAACAGAAAAAGTTTCCTTTACACGAGGCCGCCAAGGGACAGTCAAGGGGTAGGTGCACCCCTGCTGACCACGCTGGCTCGACTGAGATAAACCATCAGAGTGAAAGCAAATCCATCATCCGTCCGGTGGGATAATAGAGACCAATGGGGGGCCATAGACTGGCTCGTTGGGGCATTCACGCGGTCAGAGACGCGGTTGGGGGCACGGGTGCCCCCATCTGTACCTAGTTCTTTGTATTGTCCCACATAGGGTAGTAATACCCCAACGGGACACAAGTAGATTCCAAAGAAAATCGTAAGCCTAACGGACGGAAGGTTCCAACCTTGCATCACCTCCAAGATCCCATACGTCGTGTGAATCAAGTGAGCAAAACAGTGGGCCATTTGGACATAGGGAATATGAGACATCACCTTGCTCATTTTGGAACTCCACGACACGGTAGAGTGCACGGTGCGATCCGATGACATCTGACACACTCCTATTGTCAATAGAAGCCCGGGCTGGCAACTTCCAAGAGAAATTATCGGTTCGCGAAGTTATTGACAGCAGATGTTACTCTTGCAGATAGCATGCGCGTCATTAACAGGAACGCACATCCCTCCCATCTCACTTCAGTCTGAAGGATCTGACCACTTCCTTGATATCTTTCATGGCCGCGAGGAGCAGTTGGTCTCCCCTGCAAGAGCTGACTTGTTCCCATGGTAGCGAGAGTCTCGGAGAGATTGTAGAGTGCTGAGGAATTCGCAGGTGCATCAGCGTATAGCCGGGTCTTGATCAAATTCTCGAAAAAATTAACCCGATCCCTCGTTGAAGCTTTGGCCACAAAGGAGTACATAGTCTGTTCCTCGAACCCAGCAGCGGACGACCAAAGATGATAGATGTGGAGATGGAATTACGATCGTCGCGGACATTACCTTGAATCTTGGGTGGCACATACCGATGACGAGATGGCGGGATCGGTGGATTGAAATATTCTGAGAGTTGTTGCGTAGCCCACAACGTTTGTCCAACATAGGGATTGAGAGGCTGCCAAGGAATCCCTGAATTATCTCGGGGAACTTGTAGTACTAGGCGCGTGTTTCACCCGAGAAAGCGTAGCGCTGAACGATGCGCTCTTGGAGTTCAATCGTCGGATGACGTAAGCTCGGAGTCATGTCGGGACTGCAAACTCCGAGTCGCCTCACTCTTTCTCTCTTCCCAACCGTACCAGTCGACACAATCCTACCCTGGAAGACCTTCACGCGCAATACGCGCATCCGTGGGCATCTGGTCGCTTTTAGTGGCGCGGCGGGTGGTCGCATATGGCCACCAAGGAAGAACAAGAGACCCTCCGTCTTCTCGTTCAACACGTCGCGCGTGGATTTTACGAGCCAAAATATATCATCATCTTGGACCAGCTTGCACGTCACCCTGTGTAAGTATTAACATAGTAGAGATATTTGGATATTCCGAACCCTCACTGAATGGCACTTCCGCAAATTTCCCCACCGACTTCGTGTGACGTGTTGAGAATGGCAGACTTAAAGATGACGATCTGGCTGGTCGAATGGGGCTCCAAGCTAAGGAGCTGAACAAGTTGATGGCCGTGCTTGGTAACGACCGTCTCGTAAATGTGTAAGTCAGTCTTTTCCGTCCGTGTTTGTTCTGACCTCCATGAGATGACAGGTACCGTCAGAACGAGCTCAAGGAAGGAGCCCAGAGATCCGTGGGCAAACAATACTACTACATAGATTACAAGCATTTCTGTGATGTGGTCAAATGGCGAATCGCCGAAATGCGACGGATCATCGATTCCGGACTGCGAAATGTTAGTCCCCACGTTTTGTCGACGTGTTCAGTGCTCACCCTCGTACCAGGAGCTTGATAATAAGGGATACGTCTGTCCGCAATGTGGCAAATCATACACCCCACTGGAGGTCGACAAGCTCATGGACTTTGAGAAAGGAATCTTCGTATGCGAAATTTGCCATGGGGAGGTTGTCGATAATGAGAACGCGGAGTCTGTCAAAGGAAGCCAGGATCGAATGCAGCGGTTCAATCGTGCTATGCGCTTTACTATCGAGGGTCTGCGTAAAACGGAGTCGATGATACTCCCAGCGTTGGTTCTTTTCGTTACCAGGTTGGAGTTATGCTCATCATCTTGCTAGATTGGATGTTCCTCTATGGATCAAAAACAATGTCGTTGACCCTGAGAAGCAAAAGGCCGGTCAGTCCTCGGGTTTGAAGATTGCCGGGTCGTCTGGTACCGGCAAGCAAGATGAAGGGGTTGGCATCATCATGTCTATGGACAAAGATGAGGCGACGAGACGACAAGAACGGGACGCGGAAGCGGCAGCAAAAAGACAGCAAAACCTTCTCCCAGCGTGGCATCTCAAGAGTACCATTTCCGGAGATCTCACAGCTCTAGGCATTCAGGAGAGTGCACGAACGACAGCTGGGCAGGCACCTTTACCTTCTGGCGATGAATCCTTGAGAGGCTTGGGGACTATTGGTCCCTCGCGCCTAGCTCAGGTTGTACGGCCAGCGGAAGACATTAAACCAGAAATCAATCACGAAGCAGATTGTGAGTAGCGTCCGCAACTCTTAACCGTGTCTCTGACTCCTTGGAACAGATTATGAACAGTATTATGCTTCATTGGCGGCTTCGAATACTGCTTCTACGCAAGCAACCCCATCTGGACTGGGTAGTGAAGAACTCGAGGATGACGAGGAACAGAAGCCCTTGGTCTCGTATTTGGAGTCACCCAGTGGACACCGAAAACGATCGCGTTCTCAGGAAGATGAAGGAATGGGCGCGAAGAAATTTGCAAAATTAGAGTTCGAGCCCCCTGATACCAATGGTGCTGAGCAGCCAGTAGGAGAGGGTGGCGCCGTTGTATCTAGTGGGTACACTCATCTACTCGTTACTGTTGGGTGCTTATATGTTGTCACAAGTCAACGGTGTACAGAAACCGTTCGAGGAAGTTACCGAGGAAGACCAAGAGCTCATGACACCCGACGAATACGCAGCATATTTCGAGGTGTTTCAGGCGCGTTCGTAACACACGCGCAGCCTACCGTCATATTAACTACACTGATCCATCTATCAATGGACACCCTAATGGATGTACACTCAGTGTTTGAAGTGCCGCATAGGCGCGCCAGTGGAAAGCCACAGAGCCTTGCATGGCGCCATAGCCATGAATTCGAACATGGTGGCATTCCCAGGAAATATAACGTGTACGAGTGTAGGATTACTGGGTTGTCGCCGTGATAGGGTACTTTGCTGGCTGCTCTTCCTCGCGTTCTGCAACGTGACTTTCATCAGGGTCCAGTGGGCAGCCATTCATGTCAGGAATCAAGGTGGCATCAGAATTGGATTGCTAGAAAAATGATTACAGTTTGTGGATAACAAGGACCTTCTGAACGGAAGGAGACGAGATTGTGCCGTGACTCTAACACCCGCGAAATCGCCCCATGATGGTGTGACCGCCACCATGTCTGTGGCTTGGCCATTGAATTCAAACACTGCCATGCCTCTGAGAGCCACACACGGATCATCGATCAGCGCTCAGCCTACTAGCCCCGTATGGTCTCTCTCTCACCGGCCGATATGCACGGACTCAAAAATAGCCTACAATTTAATGGTATGACATCTTGGTTGGAGTCTTAACTGCGCACCTCGCTAGCCCTCAATAACTCGACACGATGAGCACAGAAGTTTTCTCTCCTGTGACTTTGCCATGCAGCGGCCGCATAATGGCCAACAAATTGGTCAAGGTTCGTTCATGTTATCGTCTGTTGAGGGCCACTACAATGTCTAACTGCAACGCTTTTAGGTCGCTTTGTACGAGCACCTCGCGAAAATATTCGGCGGACCTCCCAATAAATATCACCTCGGTCTCTACACCGAATGGGCAAAACACGATTGGGGCATGATCATGACTGGCAATATTCAAGTTTCTCGGAAACACCTGACATTAGGACGCGACATGGTGATCCCCGAGATACTCAACGAGGAGACGCTCGCTCCATTTAAAGCACTGGCGCGAGTCATGCATGGGGAAGACTCTCGTGAACCATCGAGTCGCCCGTTAGCCGTGATACAGCTCTCTCATGCCGGTCGTCAGTCTCCCAACTTCATTGGCGGTCGTAAACTTGGCGTCCCACCGCTAGCTCCCAGTCCCGTTCGACTCGGATCGAATAAGAGGGTTCTATCGCAGGACGGGATCACATCGTTCGACGCGAAAAGTACCCCCCATCCTTACCTTCGTGCGCTGTTCCAGGTGCCCCGGGAAATGACCCTTCATGATATCAAGCAAGTACAACAGGCGTTCATCAGGGGTGCTTTAACTGCTCTCGAAGCTGGGTTTGATGGAATTCAACTTCATTGTGCTCATGGATGTAAGTGGCGCTATGTTGTAGTCGGATCATAACTCAAGACGCAACCACAGACCTTCTCGCTCAATTCCTCAATCCAAAGGTATGACTGAAATTCTGCACGAGCCATGAACACGAATGACTGTGACTGACATCACCTACTCGTAGAGCAATGTACGGACAGACGAATATTCACCGGAGGATGCACTCCGTATGGTCCGCGAAATCGTCGACGGTATCCGTGCTGTGGTTCCCCAGGACTTTGTTGTCGGAATCAAGATCAACTCTGCGGATTACGTGGAGTCGGGTGAGATCCCTTCAGATGAAAGAGTTTTGGAGGAGGCACGTCATGTGACAGACCACATACGCGCGATTACCTCGTGGGGGAATGTCGATTTCATTGAGATAAGTGGCGGTGATTATGAATCGCCAGGTGAGTTGCAACCACGCGAGTTTCTGTCCGAGTTAATACTCCTGTAGACTTCATGAGAACAAAGGGAAGTGCTCGGCAGGCCTTCTTCGCTCAATTTGCGAAAAAGGCAAGAGAAAGTATACAGTTGGAAGTTCCGACGGGCGTCAAGGTTCCGTTGGTTCTCCTCACTGGTGGTCTTCGCTCGCCAGCACACCTGCAGAGCGCACTGGAGGCTGGCCATACTGACCTTGTTGGGATCGGACGAGGATCAGTTCTGTGCCCAAATTTGCCGGAAGTTCTGCGAGAGAGAATAGGCAGAGCCACGACGAGTAACGCGTCAATCGCATTTGACGATGAGGCGTTCGCGCCGGAGCCAGATGGTGATCTCAAATTGCCATCTTGGATACCCCAAATACCCCTTCTTGGTGCGAGCGTCGGTGTAGCGTGGTACAATGTCCGCATACGAAGGATAGCAGAATCACAACTCAGGATGACGGTGGATGGGGAAATGCCTCCTGCTCCTCCGCTCACGTTTGAGATGACTGGGACAGCAGCCTTGGTGCAGATGTGGGTCTGGATGGGCTAGAATGCGGTGCTGGTTGGAGGAGGATTGGTTGCTGAAGTGGACGAATGACGTAGTTGATTGTATCAAGATGGTATTGATAACGATTCTCGCGTCAATCACGCGGGCCCCGAGATTACTCCGATCATCCATGTCGATAAGATGTCATAGCACACTTTCCTGGATATCGGATGTCCGGGCCATCTAAAATTGTGGTATAGTCTGGTATAAAGAGTCGTCTCTTCTCTTCGCTCGTCGTATCATTTCTCTCCCCATATCCCACTTCACGATGCCTGCAACTACCTCTGTCACCTTGAACACCGGCGCTATCATGCCCACCGTCGGTCTCGGTGAGCTCCAACCCGTTTGTCCCGCATCTCGCACACGAAGCTAACAATTATATGACCAGGAACCTGGAAATCCCAGCCCGGTCAGGTCGAGCACGCCGTCGAGTACGCTTTGAGCAACGGTTACAAGCACATTGACACCGCTACTGCCTACGAAAACGAGAAGGAAGTCGGTCAGGGCATCAAAGCGTCTGGTGTCCCACGAGAGCAGATCTTCTTGACCACAAAATTGTTCAACGACAACCAGAAACATGCCCAGAAGGCTCTGGACTACTCCCTTCAGCAACTCGACACTCCATTCATTGACCTCTGTAAGTGCATTCTCGATCCCCTGAGCTGGTTGAAGCTAACATTGAATCCGACGTGCAGGGTTGATGCACTGGCCCGCACCCATGCTCAGGGATGAGAACGGTGGTTTGAAGGCCGACAAGACCCACGACTGGCTTGACACGTGGAAGTCGATGGAGGACGTCTACCTTGCCAACCCCGACAGGGTCAAGGCTATTGGTACGTGGCTCGAGGAGGCGATCGATGTATGCGTCTAATGGACCTTTCCAGGTGTTTCCAACTTCTCCATTGAGTACCTTGAGCGACTTCTCAAGGTTGCACGCGTCGTCCCTGCTGTCAACCAGATCGAGCTTCACCCGTGAGGGTTTCAAACAGTCCTATGACGGGTCTGTGCTGATTATTTCTCAGTTCTTGCCCTCAGAAGGATTTGGTCGAATACTGCATCAACAAGGGCATCATCATCACCGCCTACTCTCCTTTGGGATCTGACAACTCTCCTCTCCTCACGAACCCCATTGTCACCAAGATTGGTGAAAAGTACGGTGTTCAGCCTGCCAACATCTTGATCTCGATCCACGCGAACAAGCCTTTCCACACCGGTAATCAAGCCCTTTTGACTATAACGATCACTCATTTATGTTTTCCCAAACAGTCCTTCCCAAGTCTGTCACCAACGCCCGTATTTTGAGTAAGTACAACATGGTAGTTTCTAGATAATTTCAACTAATGGTTGCTTGCAGACAACTTCAAGATCGTCGACCTCACCGAGGAGGACCTTTCAGAGCTCGACACAATCGACAAAACCCACCACTTCCGTGCTTGCCACCCATCTTGGACCGGCTGGGGCAGCCTCGGTTTCCCCGACTGCCAATAAGCAGCTCAAAAGCGGCTTTTAGATTGATGATAGACACGTGAACGCCGCATAGCAGCATAGATAAACAGATCACAGTGTATCGTTATAGATTGTTATTTGTCAAGAATATTTAGACCACACGGCGGGAGCAAATGTCAACTACTTACATGCGGCCCTCCGAACCATAGTATAAATAAAGAATGAATGAATAATGAGCTGGAACTGTCATGAGGAAGGGTACAAAAGGCAGTCCGCGTTGACGTTGCATTCATCATTTTTTTCCCTCGTAAATTCATCAGTATGCCTGCTACCACCTCGGTCACGCTCAACACGGGGGCGATCATGCCCACCGTTGGTCTTGGTAAGTCAGAGATCGGGGAATATCTACGCAGGATACTGATCAGATCAAACTCTGCACACCAGGAACCTGGAAATCGCAGCCAGGCCAAGTCGAACACGCGGTGGAGTTCGCATTGAAAAACGGGTACAGGCACATCGATACCGCCGCCGGATACCAAAACGAGACCGAGGTCGGTCAAGGCATCAAAGCATCTGGTGTTCCGAGGGAACAGATCTTCGTGACGACAAAGCTTGATAACCCAGACCAAAGGAACCCCGCTGCAGCTCTTGAGGCTTCGCTCAACAAGCTTGACACTCCCTACCTTGACCTCTGTAAGGCGTCTGAAAAATTTCCCTGCGTGGTTTCAAGACGCTAATGAATATCACAGGGCTGATGCACTGGCCCGCTCCTATGACCCGGGATGGACAAGCCGACAAGGGCTATGACTGGCTCGACACCTGGAAGGCAATGGAAGACCTCCACCTTGCCAACCCCGAGAAATTGAGGGCGATTGGTAAGTCGACTGACTGTGATACACGTGAACCAATGTTCACGCAGTCCCTAGGTGTCTCGAACTTCTCCGTTGAGTACCTCGAGCGACTCTTGAAGGTTGCTCGTGTCGTTCCTGCGGCTAACCAGATCGAACTGCACCCGTAAGTTTTCATAATCGGCTAGCACGAGTGAGCATGATCGAGATCTGATCCGTACCTTCAAGATCTTGCCCCCAGCACGACGTGGTTGAATACTGCCAGAACAAGGGCATCGTGTTGACGGCGTACTCACCCCTTGGCTCCGACAACTCTCCGTTGTTGAAGAACGAGGTCGTCAACAGGATTGCGACCAAGTACGGCGCCTCACCTGCCAACATCTTGGTTTCGTTGCACGCCAACAGACCTTTGCACACTGGTGAGTGCCCAAATGTTTTTTCCGTGGTAGCCCCTGGTAATCCGGGCTGTTAGTCTTGCCCAAGTCAGTGACCAACGAGCGCATACTCAGTAAGTCGTTCATCGCCGTTCAACACCACTAGTGCTGAATTTGTGTTCCGAACAGGCAACACCAAGATCGTGGACTTGACAGAGGAAGACATCAACGACTTGCACGCAATCGACAAGACCCACCACTTCCGTGCCTGCCACCCTGCGTGGACCGGTTTTGGTGGTCTTGGATTCCCCGACTGCAAGTAGAGGTTTCTCTGGGAGTCTAAGTTAATGTTGTAACAAGAAGTAGAATTGTGATGATTTCCTCGTACTAAGGAAATTGAAGAGAAAATCGTGAAATTCCTCGAACATCTGGCAAACATGCATTGCGTGTTGAGCGTGATTCTGGAGGATTGTTCTACGAAGCTGGTCTTCCCAGAGGTGGTCTACCTACCAGAACCTGATCTGGCGACGTCGGGGATGTGACTTGTCGATGCTAATCATCCAAGCTTTCCGCATTTCACCTCTCATCACTTTGTACTGGCGCGCGGTTGGTCTGGGTAGCGTCAATGGTGAGCTGGTCTTGAGGATCCTCTGGCGGTGGATCAAGCCATGTCTCGGTCAACCACGGTCACGGTCGATTATAGCAACCAACCAAGTCAGCATGAAACCCATTTGGGAACTTCTCTGGGATTGGGCCATCCTGTACTCAGCGTATATATACCGTTCCCCGATCGTGGAGCGCCCTGGAAATTGTTCTAACACGCCATGGCCACTCTTCCACGCACAACGAAGCAAGCCTTTGCATCGACCTCCACTCGGGCACCGGCGTTCGAGCAAAGACCTCACTCCGATCATGACTTTGATACTGGTATCAACTCATCGAATGCATGGACAGAACATATAGATCGAGGATCACTTTCGGACGACGAGCCAGGCGATCATCTGGAACAAGAGCAGAGAGGACTATCTGCGCGTGCGCTGTACAAGTTCGAGGGAAAGGCGGAGTTTAGGGAGCTCACGGTCGAAGCTGGCGATGATATCGAGGTCCTGAAGGACGATGTTGGAGACGGATGGGGCCTGGTCAAGACGGAGGATGGAAAAGTTGGTTTGTTGCCCATAGCTTATTATACGGTATGTGACGATGACAACGATACAGAGTCATCTCACACCAGCCTTTCTAGCACACATTCAACTTTCTCTCTGCTCCCACTGACGATTCCATTGCGCGGGAGGCCTCCAGCGACGCGGCAACGCCTCGTTCGTCTCCAAAGAGCAAACCTGAATTAGACCTATCTCCTCTCGTCCCACAGAACACAGGAGAATGGCCTAGCGTGTTTCCGAGTTTTAGGCAGCGGTTACTCGGTGGAAAGAGCATCAATCGATTCTCGTCTTTCGTGACCAGCGGTGCAGAGGAATGGGTTCTCAACGGCACACCAGAGATAGAGGACGATGTGATGGCACAACCACCTGCCCCCCATAGCCGCTTCACGACGACCGATTCCATGGCGGAAGACATGAGACTCAATCGACTTGGTATCGGCGAAGCCGACAAACATTATGTCGACGATGGTCCTGCTTGGCAACCCAAAGTTCCCAGGTTCCGTGTTTTGGTACATTCGCCATCGAAACGGTCATCTGGTTTTTCTGGAGCGTACACCATCTACAATGTCGCTTCTCTCGTCCAGTCTTCCGAACGTACTGATTACGATGACGAAGCACCACGTCCAGGTTCTCCCGTCTACATCACCGTCCAGCGACGCTTTTCTCACTTTGTCGTTCTCCATACCGCACTCCTCAAACGTCTTCCTGGGATCGCATTACCGCCTCTCCCGGAGAAACAATATGCAGGCCGATTCAACGCCGCATTCGTCGAAGCTCGACGAGGAGACCTGGAGCGTTACATGGATCGGATCGTCCGTCACCCAATCGCACGTTACGCTGAAGTCGTCACTTCATTTCTGGGTTGCGAGGATGACCTGGTAAGCGGTCCCTTGGCACAGAGTGGGGCTTGAGCAACCTGCTTAACATCGTTCATACTTGCCTGCTATGTCTATGCAAGGAGTGGAAACGGTTGATGCCCCAACTTTTGGCGATGCCAGCGGCGGGACCTTCGTTCTTTGCTCACGTTTATCATCCAGCGTTCAATGTCGATGTGGAGGATGCGGCAGAGGCGATTGAAAATTTTGATAACCATGTACGCGCTGTCGGGAAAGGAGTTCAGGGGTTGCGGAATACTTTCAATCGGGTGAGAGAGGCACGAATGGGTAGGTGTTGTTGATCTGGTTATGTGAGTCTCACACAGAAGGTTATATGCAGAGATGTCCAAGGCTGAGCGCCTGCTTTCGTCTTCCCTCCTCTCTCTTATCACTGCGAAATCATCCACGTCTGCACCCCCCGTGGGAGCAGTTGAGGAAGAAGAAAATGTATCTCCACAACTAAGGGGGCTGCTCAACGACGACGGTGCTTGGTGTTGGCGTGAAAGCTGCGAAGGTACTTGACGGACTCTTGTCATGCTAGCGACATGTTATAAGCGTACGCAGACTGCCTCAAACTCACGAAAGCGGTTCAGAAGACCGCTGAGACGTTGCAAACTGTGGCAGACTTGTATGATGATCACGTCGGTGCCAACTTATGGTTCCGTCCGTATCTCTACTCACGAAGACTTTAGGCGCGAAGAAGACAACTCGCAACTCACGAAGCTCTCAAGAGCGTCGCGCATCCCTACATGACATATCAGGTCCCTCTCATTGTTCGCGCGCGTTTATGTGAAAGCTAATCTCCTTCAAGGGCGTCATAGAGACGCATCGGTCTACATCCGCTCGTTATACGCAAGTAACGAGCGGCAACACCGTGAGCTGTCTTCACCATTGAACCAAAGCTGTCTGACTTGGGAAACCAGCCTAGCGAAGACGTCGCCGCGCGCTGCGAGACAGTCCTCAATGCAACCATGTCCGAACTAGACACCTACCACACCCAGAAAGTCGAAGACTTCACCACTCTCACAAAGGACCACCTGGACGGCGAAATCACTGTATACGAACAGATCCTGATACGGCTGAAATCAGCACGGCACGCTCTGGAGCCCCCACACTTGGACGAACTGGGTCGCTCGCCGCGGAGGCCCTCTCGATTCGAAAAGGATTTGGAAAAGCCTGTGATCGATGTTGAGCCGCTCCCGCAGCCTTGTCCTCATGTTTACGATTCGGCGCCGATGAGGCCTGTCAGTATGGCTATACAAGGGGGTGTGGGATTGCTTTTGGGCGGTTCGAGTTCAGCTGGAAGAACGAGTGTTCTTGGAAGGCTGTGGGCTTGAGAGGACCGTTCTCGGACAACACAATCACATTTATTTCTTGGATGCGAACAACCCTTTGCCGTCTATTGACTCAATCTTTTTTGATTAGCAGAGCATTTCATTCATTCGTGTAGCTAGGTGAGCACGAGCAAGGCACACAAATTACATGGACTTCGACCGGGGCTCAGAGGGTGATATTGAACTGTAGGGAAAATCATATTATTGTGGTTGTACATACAAAACTTGGAGGGTACTCAAGGTGTTTCAAAGTGAAGGACAGGGACACCAGGATTGAACCAAGAGGGACGATCAAACGAATCACAGCCAACCTCAGTCAACCACAGAGCCCTGGTATCCATTCTCCATCTGCGTTGCCGAGGGCAAGATCCCTCGAGTCCGGAAGTACACTGGCAGGTAGGTGACTTCCCTCCAAATCGCTCCTTCTTCGCCGGAGGTGTAATTCCGGGAATGGCCTGGGCCAAAATCTTCAGTCGTTCTGTTAGACCACCACCTGACTGAACTCGGTCACGGTGACCAGGAGGAAACAACGTGTTGATGTCGGCGGCATACGATGTCACTCTGATGCGTTGCTGAAGGGAGAGCAAAGGGGCAAGGTGTGCGGTAATCTCTTGGACCAGTTCAACTGGGAGATCGAAGAAGCGAGAGGACGAGGAGCGTGGTTGTCCCTTTCTGGAGTGTAAAAAGAGGGCACGAGAGTAACGGAGAAGCGCAAGCGCTTCGTCCTTCACTCGTTCATGGAGTATCCTATTCTGCCGGACGTCAATATGGAAAGTCCGACTGCATTTTAAATAGCCACTTGGAGTATGATCCTCGATGTCTAGGCTAAGCTCCAAGTATTGGAGGCACATATTCCTACCAACGGTGCAGAGAAGGTGGACAAAACCCTCTATGCTGACTTTAGATACTTTGCAATCGAGTCGATGTAGGCGACATTGAGGCGAATTCAGATACTCCTCAAGGATTGGTATGGTGTCTTGAGTACACTTTGTCGCCAGTCTTAGATGCTGGAGATATGGGGCGGCAAGCTTAGGCAGGAAGAGCCGCAAGAAGGGATCGCCCGGGCAGTTTTCGTCCAGAATTAACAAGGTGCGTAGGCGAGACGAGTTCAGTGCACTCGCAAACACTGCGACGACATCTGGATCAGCTGTAAGAGGATTCTATCATACAAACACAAATGAATGAGTTAAGAAGAGTTATTGGAGCTTCAGACACTCACACCATACAAACTCAGTTCCCTCAGAGTCGTATTATCTCTCAAGAAACATGCGACGGAAAGCAGCCCGTTGGAACTGATTCCATTTTGCGGGAGATATAGTTCGGTGAGACCATGGAAACTGGCATCTGAAGTCAAAAAGTCGAGTAACCGTATGCATGGCACTTCACCCAGAGAAGAGGCAGATAACTTGTGGACAACCTTGCGCCTACGGATTTTGGCAATCATCTGTTTGACAGCTGCAGTGAAGTAGTCAGCGTGAAAATATAAGACCCCTAAAGCGATAGACCAACCAAACCACGATGCAAGGCGAGGATTTATCTTGTGAAGTGTTTTATTGACTGAAGAACATATGATATCTGGGTCCAGCCCACAGGTGTTTTGAGATGATGTGTTGGGCATGTTGGAATAGAGTGGGATGATGAGAGGGAACTAGAAAGCATAGATAGGGGTTAATTCCCAAATATTATTGCCACGGATTAGCTAAGCGCAGGTTAGCCAAAGTTCAAGTTCAACCCAAAGATTTAAGATCGACTCCGTACTAGAGTAATATAATCGGAACTTGGGCTAGAGAAACGTTAGAAAGTCGCCATCCGTGAGCTGGTATACTTGCATTCATCTTTTATGACGACTCTCGCACCACTTCCGATCTATCCATCTTCTCAAGCCAGGAAAACTTTCTCAGTATCTCAACTAGCCCAATTTCACTACAACCTCTCCAATGCACTAACACAACTCATCGCACTTCCCCCAGCTAAACGAGAGACCCCTCCGACTCGCGCATTCGTATCCAGCTATGCCAACGATGCAGCAAACCAAATCCTCGAAGCTCTCATCTGGGAGAACGCAGAGGCTTCTTCCAGTCAGCCACAGGCCATCGATCACCTACGCCAACGTGTCCTTCTCCTCACCGAGAAATTGGCATCCTCTGCTCCAGGACTAGAGCTCAAGACTTTACTCGATCTCTGCGTTGCCTTCCCATCCAAGGTCACTCGTCTAAGAGCGATACTCGCTGCTGCTCTCCGCGGAACTCCTGACCTTCCTTCGAGATTCACGTCGGAGGTCGTCTCGGCATTCACGACCTTGTTGAGTCCAGCCCACTCTTCAGGTCTTTACGGCCTCCGAAAGACGGTGCGGTGCTTGCTGAGCTTTCTACGTCCAAGTCCACCAGCACTCGTCCGCCCCTTTTCGCATAACAAGGAATTCACCCTTGCACTCGCACGCGCCTATGATTCCGGTCTTACCGCCATCTCTCGTTCATACGGTGGCATCCGCACAGGCATTGCCAGCCGCGAACTCGATCACTGGGAACGAATCTGGCTAGACACCAAAGTAGATATCGTCGATGCCTTCCACATCATGATGTCAACGATGGTGCAAGACCTTACCTCTGCTGGTGGGACACAACTCGCAGTTGAAGCAGATCGAGCTTTTGGAATCGTTTTCGCATTACTCGAGGTCATACCAGAGTCTGTCACTGCCGCATCCGCTGACCCGGTTCCGTTCTTCAATCGATCGCTCGTAGCGGACTATCAGCATGCGTATGATTTGAAGAGGACGTTGGCTGGGGCTTTGCGACGTTCATCGCGCGACGATGCACGGATGGAACTCTTGGAATCTACCTTGCGTTCTCTCGATGTGGAGTCGTCAGGTGGGAGTGCCAGAGACCCCGGGGCACTCAAACTCATCCTTCGCTCGTCCGGCATCGCTCCAGGCGTCTCCAATAAAGCTACGCTGGCCCCTACACCCGCCTCGACCGACAAGGGTAAAGCAAAGGCGACCGCTCCGGAACCCTCCTCATCCTATGATCCTGATCTCGACTTGCAAGTGACTCAAGTACTGGACATCTTCCCCGATCACACTCCCGAATATATCCGCAAACTGCTCGTGCACCCTTCCTATCCATTCCGCGGTAAGGCGGAAAGGGTCATCGAAGCACTTTTGGAAGGGAACGCTCCCGACGAAGATTCACTTATAGATGCCGAGGACTTTTCGTCCGGCACTGCTGCTGGTCACGGGCACATAGCCCTTCCCGACGCGCCGATCGAGAGAAGGAATGTGTTCGACGAGGAAGTCATTGATGTCAGTAGTCTACACATCGGAAAGAAAACGTATGATCTCAGGCGTGCCTTACCTGTTCTTCTCATGGAATGCTAATTCCTTCCGTGCAGACAAGACGCGTCAACCTTGGTCAGGGATAGAGCAGAAGCTGAAAAGATGAAGGCCGACATCCTTCGATTGACAGAAGCCATGTCGGATGATTCTGATGAAGAAGATACCGCGAAGCCGAGAGCACTTGACGTGCTTGATCTAGACGACGATTTCGAAGGTGCTGATTCAGGCACCGTGAAAGTAGTGGGTGATGGCGAGGACAGCGGTGACGACGAAGCCACCAAAGAGCGTGGCACCGACCCACACAAGCCAGAGACGATATTGGAGCTCACCTACATCCGGAATCCCAAATTGTTTGATAGGGATGCTCAGACGAAAAGAAGCAAGGCACGCACCGAGCTCAAGCAACAGACAGGTAATCGTTGCGTCCTGATCTCCCCCTTTTGTGCTTACTTATACCGTTTGCTAGGCTGGACAGACGAGCAAATCGAGGGATGGAAAATTATGTTGGAGAGAAACGTGCGCTTGTTTTCTGTGTTGATTCTTTGTTGTATTGATATGCACCTCTTCAGCCGAAGAAAGAACGTATATTACAGAAGCATGAATTTGCTGGAAACAGGATTGAGGACACGCCGATTGTTGGGAGTTCTGTTGGAAGCTCGGGGGATCAGCCGTCAGGGGGTCGGGATAGGGGGCGAGGGAGAGGTGGAGGAAGAGGCCGAGGGCGTGGTGGAGGTGGAAGGGGTGGAGTAGGAGAAACAAGCGATTCAGTTACACGCGATCGGGCATTCAAGAATAAGCATAAAAATCAAGACCGGAGAAGGGGTCACGATAAAAAGATGGCGAAGGCCGGTGCTGGCCCATCGACATAACCCTCTGATCGTCAACCGATATATTGTATTACAGTCAGCTGTTGTTTCTACACACGATGAGACTTAGAAGGATGCAAGCGTGAGTGTCGAGGACAAGGTTTAGCGGGGAGATGCAGCGTGATCAGGAGGGGAACATTTTCTTGAATCTGGGGTCAAAGGTCAACTCGACGACATCATTTACCAACTTCATATCTACAAGACGGTCATGATTTGAAGGAGAACACGAGGCTGGTGACTTACCGAGTTCTTTGTCCGAGTCCAAGCAGAGACTTGTCAACAGTTTGATGGTAGACTCGTTGATCACTTGGCCGATGACCTCGACAAACGTCCCCGCTAACTGCTCGGACTGCACGATGTCCGCAAAGTCAGCCTAGCTGCTTCCACAAGACACGACATCAAACGTACTTGGTTCATGTTTATTTGGACTTGCCCTCCATCAGAAGCTTCGACGAGGGCACTGTCCTGTTGGTGCTATATGGAATTGTCAGAAGATCGGCGAGTCTGGGGAATGGAGGAGTGTTTACGCTAATGACTTTGCATGGTAATCTGACTGTTCTTCCGACGAAACTCGGAAGACGTGCTGAGTTGACTCTTGGTGATTGATATTCGCTCATTTGGACGTCGTGGTCGATGTGAGACGCGTACCGACGACGACGCGTTACTTGTATTTACACGCGTCAAGCGCGTCTCCTCGACCTCACTGACTTCACCGCAACGATGAAGACAACTGTCTCTGTCAACGATTTCCCCAACTAACTCCTCCTCATGGTTTTCAAGCGGCTATACAAGCTGCATCGCAAAAATCCCGTGTTACACTATTTTTCCCCTCCGGTGCACTGGCAGTCTGCAGAAGACTCGGATGAGGACATTAGTTCGCCGACTCCCATGACACACTGGCGATCCATTCGATCCATCAATGTTTTCGCATGCAAGGCAACTCTCATTCTTCTCCGTTCGATGTATTAGCTTCCTCCCTTCCTCGCTGCTTCTTCAATGCACTCGAGGATCTCACTACCACTGCCGTAGCAACCTTCGTTCGCAAAGTCCTGGACTTTCTGTCTATCGAGATTGCCTGGTCACCTTTGCGGTCACACTAAATCTTGGAGGCCTCGATGGGGGTGCGGCTCACAACGCCTTTCAAGGGCCTTGTAACCCATGGAATCTCTCTCCACAACTACCCATCATTTGATGACATTCTTCCGGGCTTCATTGCAGACGGCAAGTTGAATGACGACTTTCCACTCAAGAAATGTCGCATTGTCCCAGTAAGTGTACCAACTTCCACGTTGAGAAGCTGTACGAGATGGTGCTTGCACGGAGGACGGCGAGGGAAGCAAGCTCAGACTGGGATGGAACCATATTCGGGCTTAATCCCTACGACTCGGAGGAGCTGAGTGCCACTACACGGCTGGATGTGACTCGTGGCCCATTCCTCTCTGAGGAATATAGGAGAAAATTCAAGGAGTTGGTCCCGGCCTTCAGTTGGACCAATGTAGAAGACGAGGTTTAGACTAGCCATTCGATTTGAGGATTCCGTTTCTAGGTAAGCTCAACGCGTTGCCATGGATCATGCATTCTGGAAGGATGACGAGCTTGTGCTTAGATCCCGTCGAGTAGATTGTAGAGAGATAAAGAAGCATTGTGTTTGGCGAGCGCTGACAGGCGAAAACGAATTAGACATATCACACCTTACCGCTGTTTCTTCATACACAGTCACGGTGAGGTTGAACCCTACTTTCTCCGATCGCCACCAGAGTCTGACTCCGTAGTAGTCGTCGTGCCCCGATATGAAGAAACAACTACTGTAGTCACAGTAGTGAGTAAAAACCCACAGCACGTGTTAGTTGGTCAGACCGAAATTTGAAACCGCATTGTCAGTACTGTACCTCGCAATTGCGGTGGCGGCTGCATTCGGAGGCATTCACGGAAATGCGTTCACCCAGGCTGACCATTTGGTCTATAGACGGGGCCAAACGTCTCCTTTTGCTCTCATAATTCGACGTCAAGATCCATCCGTCGTACGTAGTCGTTTAATGAAAGACTGAGACATGTATGTTTTACCCCAACCCTCTTGTCAGGTGCTGCGTCGTGCGAACTGGAAGACCATATGACGGAGGCATATGATGGCGGCGGATAGGGACCGGAATTCAAACTATCCCACCTTGGGCGAACATGGCGCGGAGCGCCTTGAAGCTATAAACATCCCTTGTCAAGGTTGTTCCAGCTTCCTCTCAACACTCCTCACAACCCCATTTCATCTGTATCCAAAGTCGAACAGTGAGCCATGCGCGCAGTTGTCTACGAAGGACCGTTTGCAGTATCAGTCAAGGAAATCACAAAGCCTGTCATCACTCACCCAGATGACGTGATCGTCAAGGGTATGCAGCTCCAATGTTCTTCCAGATGACCATATCGACTGAATCAACTTGTAGTGACAACGACGTGCATTTGTGGAAGGCGAGTCAGATCTCCATTTTCGCACTGCACCCGGCACGCGACAGTGCAGGATAAGAATTTGATTAACGTCAGTTGATAGTGACCTGCACATGTATGAGGGTCGCACGGCAGCTCAGGCTGGTATCGTCTTTGGACATGAGAAGTACGTGGGCTGAGGTCCTGTCGTTGCAGGGATGCTAACTATCTTCTGGGGCAGCATGGGTATCGTCGAGGTAATTCGACTGTTCCTCTCCTCCACAAACTGCTGACTCGCACATTAACATTCTAGGAAATCGGCTCCGGTGTAATTGTGAGTGGGCGTGTGCGCGTCCGACCTTTTGGGCCATTTGCTTACAGGTGGATCTCTGCGGTCTCGTGTGATTGACGCAATTATCTGCTGAATCCTTAAGCTCCTGAAAAAAGGCGACCGTGTTGTTATGCCATTCAACGTAGCATGTGGCCGCTGCTTGAACTGTGAGGAAGGGAAGTCGGCGTTTTGCACCATTGTGAATCCGGGATTTGTGAGTTCGTCTTCCTTTACAGTCCCCGTAATCGAGCTCATGACATTGGTCCCTTGGGCTTATAGGCGGGAGGGTAAGTACTTTGTATAAAACGTCCTAACGAGTGTCCTCATTTCTCGGACTGTAGGGCTTATGGGTAAGATTTATCCTTCGCTTTCTCAACTGGCATGAACCCTCGGCGGGTCTGCAGGTACGTAGCAATGGGTCCATACCAAGGAGGGCAAGCCGTAAGTGATTTGAATGAAGTAACCGTATGTCAAGGCTCAAGTTCACTTGAACGATGTTCAATTCCCCAGGAATACGTTAGAGTTCCATTCGCCGATTTCAATGCCCTTAAGCTCCCCCCTGGCACCGAACATGAAGAGGATTTTGCATTGTTGTCGGATATCTTCCCCACCGTGAGTGTCTTGCTTGTCATGTCATACCGTATGATAACCGCGCGATTGCCAGGGTTGGCATGGAGTAGAGCTATCGGTGGGTTGACATTCCTGATACATGCTCAAGTCTCTTATTTGTTTTTATCCAGGGATTTCGCCCTGGCGAATCGGTTGCCGTGTTTGGCGCAGGCCCTGTGGGTCTTATGGCAGCCTACTCTGCCGCTATCCGCGGAGCCTCCGAAGTTTACGTTGTAGATCGTGTTCCCGAAAGACTCCAGAGGGCAAAGGACATAGGATGCATCCCAATTGACTTTTCGAAAGGCGACCCGGTAGAAATGATCAAGGCTCTGAGAGACGGGTCAGCCATCTCCTTGCCTTTCATCGCTTGTAGGTAATCCAACTGACCCTGAACTAAAAAAAACAGACGCGAAGTTGACAGAGGTGTCGATGGTGTGTGCCTCACACTTGCCTGCACTGTTGAACCTCGTTGAAGCCGTGTTGATTAGCTGTGGGATACCAGGCTACGACTGGCGATGGGAAAACTGAGAAACCAAACGTGGTTTTGGAGGCACTTATTGGTGTCGTACGCCCTACTGGAGGTCTTGGGATTCCAGGGCTATACGTACCTAGTGATCCTGGAGCACCTGACTTGGCCGCAGCGAAGTAAGTTTGCGAACTCGTTTGCTCGGGCTTATATGCTCATCATGTTTGTGCCCTCAAAGGGGGTACATCTCCTTCCCTTTCGGTAAGTGGCTCCGTAGAAGACAGAGCTAATGGTGACTGAAGACAACGGTTTCGAAATAGGCAAACTTTTCGAGAAGGGCCTCAAGATTGGCACTGGACAGTGTAACGTCAAGGTACGTGCTACAGTTTGCTCCGAACTTCTTGACACTTCATGATTGTTCGATCGATAGAGCTACAATCGCTACCTTCGAGACCTTATCATTGCAGGAAAAGCGAAGCCGTCTTTCGTTGTGTCACACAACCTGTCTTTGGACGATGCCCCGGCGGCCTATGACAAGTTCGACAAGCGTATCGATGGGTACACGAAGGTGTTGTTACACCCTTGAGTGACTTCCGAGTCGAATAGGTCGTGGATTGTGTGGTCATGTAGGATATTTAGGTCGTGGGTTATTCTCGTTGTATGTATGACCTCGGAAGAGAAGCTAGCGTATGTTGGCTCAGCAGTCGATCTTTGGTTGGTTTTTTCTAAACGATGTAAACACTGTGGGAAGTACAATCACTGAATATCGATGAATCTGCTCAGGGAATTCACGCACGCAATCAATGAATTGTAGTGCCCGAACATTGAATTTTAGTTGTTTCTGAACTCACTGATTTGCGCAAACGCTCAGTGAATGTCATTGACCAATTCACCATTTTTCAGTAATATATGACCTGAAATCTGTTGTCCAATCAACTGTATATGAGTGACGAACCACCTAGATATCATTTGCTCGCACACCAAACATCAATAACGCATGACAGTGGATTTCGTGTCATAGGATGGTTAATTGATACACAGGAATAATTAGTGTCCTCTCGACTTCTGCTGTCCTCGACTCGACTCGATGCGTTCAATACGTCGCCAGCATCGTCTTCATCACATTTACGACACTCCCGGTCGGCCTGTCGAGCTCTCGTTGCAATGATATGACCGCATGACGCGCTTCGTCGCTTGGGCCCAGGAATCGGGATCGGGATCGCTTGTGGAAGATGGGAACGAGGGAAATGGTGTAGGGATGCTCTGAGTACGTTGTCCTCGCTCGCCGTCTCGTCTTCTTCGACTCCCTCGTCGATCGCTCGAACGGCATTCACGCCTTCTTCACCCCTCAATCGAATGCGTTTTGTTGTTGTTCCCTCCGTCCTGCTGGTCTCTGAGCATCCCTGGACTCTCCTCTACGATCTCCGAGCATCTGCATTCGTGCACGATACCTCCCGCTCGCTCGCTCGCGATTCGTCTGGCCTCCTGGCTCGACTTGGACCTCCCTCAGATCCAACCTCACCGTTTCTGCTCGCGATTCTATCACCTTCGTTGGATGGCGCTGGCGACTCGTCTAGTCGCGCGTTTTCGCGGCTGGGCGCGTCTTCAGTGTCTTTCGACACATTTTGCTTGTTGGTGGGATTTGTTGAGTCGTCGATTCCATCTGGTAGCTCGGTGGGGCATTCTCCAAATCCTCCACCTCGCCGTCTCGATCACCAGCACCTCCAGCTTCATCAGGGGGCTTCGAGCTTCCTCGGGGTTCTGTTGGCGTGCACGATCGACATTTCTCATCGTCGTTATCGCCCGCCGCCTTCATCGTCATCGTAACTCTGCATCCGCAGTGAGCTCGTGGCTCTATCCACTCTCTCCCCCTCGAGCGACACGCTCTGGGGATCGTCATACGTGTGCGTCGGCAGAGAGTGCTAGGTTGGGGTGTCAGGTTGAGCGGATGGGGAGGGTGACTCACTGGTATTGTTGATCTTCGTTTTGTGGGTTGCCGGGTAAGGTAGGTGGTGGTGTGGTGATGGGGCTAGTTGTGGTTGGGTTGCTGAGTGGGGAAAAGCGATGGTGAGGAAGGGAAGCAGCAAGCGTAAAGTGGCTGACACGGACACGTCACGTGACACGCTCGCGCGGCTTTTCCCAAGTCCCAAGGCATTACTAGAAAAGCTACCAATCTATTAGGATTTAGTACACTACCATTTCTCTCCTTCGCGTCACATCCTCTCACCACACTCAACCTTGATATCCCTTCGGTCATCTCTACCACCTTCCATTCTCCTGGTTTCCGGAGAATCATAGGCACCCGCAGGTTGATCTGAAAGGTGGTTTTTGTCCTGGCTGCCCTGCAGCTCACACAAGACAATCCAGGCCGCGGGCTGCGCTTCGCTCTTCCGTCAATTCTCTTCATATACTGTACTTTACCTATGCTACACAATTCAATGTTTTCCTTTTTTCCTCGAAGCCACCGGCCCCTGAGTGATAGTCAAAGAGAACTCATTTTCAATGTTTGTAGTGCCCTAGCTGATCAGATTCAGTGATTCAGTTACATGATTCGCGAGCCCCAGAATTTTCATTGTATTTATCGCATGACCAGTCAGTGCTCAGTGCAGCACTGAATACTATGACAGGCTGATTATGTGCTCGGATCAATGAAAAACCATTGCTCAGTGCTGTGCTCAATGGATATCAGTCAGTTTACTTCCCACAGTGTAAAGGAACAGTGGAAAAGCAATAAAGCAACAGCAAACTTCCTATTCTGCTTGCGGGCTTAGGGTGTTCGGACGGCCGTTATGTAGTAACACGTCGACACAAAATAGGAGCATGGCGGCTCTTAGTGGCTGAGGGTGAACGACTGTTAGCACGGTCCACATCCCGAATCTTGGGTCTGCCTACGGGAGACTAACGGCGTCTGGTAAGCCACCCCTCAATCCAGTTCGCTCCGAGAATTCATTGGGCCCCGAACAAGTTTATTTCACCTCAGAAACTGCTTATTCCTATCAATATGAGACCTGGATGTCCGTGCAATTCCCATCAACCGAGTCCGCAAAGAAAATATTCCTCTCAAACAGTCTCTATGCATATGTATGATTTGTTTTGAATGTATTGACTTACGGTTACTAGGGGGGGTGAGACAGAAGTAGGCTGGAGTCTACGCTTGTTTACCGCACTGCACGTCCACGATGAACTTTTGGAATCGAAATGGTACTAAACAGACTTACGCAGGTTGCGACTGGCGTTTCACCGCAGTAATACACCACATCTGGGACCTCGCAGTGATATCTGCCAATTTCAAGCATCAAGGAACGATTCGCATCGATTGGCGAATACTCGGATACGTACATAGTACCCCACGGGCTGACGCTTGCAGGGGGATTGGGTAGGGTGCTTGATTGGACCCAAGCGGGACTGTTGCACGACGTGGTTGTAAGATATTCTGACAAGAGAGTGTGAGCTAGGAAGATCACCCTCTCATTGATGAAGTATACCGACGATTGTACACTGTGGGAGGCCCGGTGAAAACCTCTTGGATGATCACTCCCCAGTGGTAGCCAAAACAGATGGATTGTGATGGCGATACCGTCTGAGGGGCAGCATGCGCCACGCTGACTGCATAGTATGCAGCTACCACTGGAGTAAGGGAAGAGAAGCGAAACATCATCATGTCCGAGATGAGGTCACTAGTAGGGAGTCGATGGGAATGCAACACAAGAAAAGTGCGAGCGGACTGAATAATCTTTCTGGAATCCAGAAGGCTTTTATACCTTCTGAAAGATTTCACCTGTTCCGAGTGAGTCGCAGCCACAATCTTTTTCTCGCCGTATTTCACGGTCCATCTTCAAGTTGTCGAGAACACGGACAATGAGCAACCCTCGAAAACCCGGAATACCACCGAGGCTGGAGCATACCATGATCGGGCTGAAGAGGATAGAGGGGGACATTCCTTAATACAATTTACAAAGTACTAAGGCGGTAAGCGCTTAAGCCCTGAATTCGGAGGCAGTGTGGGTCCATAGCTTCGAGGCGTGCTTTATCTCTTCCGTCATAAATGAGCGCGACGAATATTGGAAATTTACTCTTTGAAAAGTAGTCGTATCACTCAGGATGGATTGATTATTGATCAAGCGCGAGGAACACCAGTGCCTTCCAGACCTCTGCTAGATGGAATTCTCTAGCTTCGAATTCGTCTCGCGATCGAGAAAGTCCATCATGAAGAAGAATGTACTTGCGCCATGCAAGAAAATCTTGGATCCACTCTAATAACGATCGCGGTTGTACAAATAGTAGACTTCTGATCGATACCGTTAATAATCAATCGTCAATATTTGGAAAGGGAGGCCTTAGATGCGGGCTGTACCAAACCTTTCCTTCTCCCCTCGTACCGATATCGATAGGAGGATAATCCCCTCCACACAGACATGCACCGCACTTACTCTTCCAAGAAGAAGTAGTTACCCGCGGCTAAAACAGTCGAACTTAGAACGCGTGATCAAAGAATATCGAAAAACAGTACCTTTCTGCTCACGATCCTTAATGCTGTTCATCTTGTTCACGCGCGGACGGAAGTTGGTAGGATCACGTCGGAACGTGATCTCTAGCGAAGCTAGGAAGCGATTCATTCCAGAAAGGAGGGATTGAGGCCTGAACATCATGGTTAGCTTCGATGCATTCAAGGTATCCTGTGACTATCAGTTTACTGACGGCGTGGCGGTTGCTGAAATGGCTGGCTGGCCCTCGAACACAATAACTCGATCAGCGAGGTAGGTTGCCATGATGAAGTCGTGTTCAATTACGAAAGCTGTCTTTTTTGTGTGAAGGATGAAACTACGAAGGAGTCAATGAATACGCCTGGACATGAAACTGACAATGTACCGTTTGATGACCTTGCTGGCGATGATACGTTGCTCCGAATCCAAGAAACTGTAAATGTAAACTTATCAGCGAAAGTAGCCCGACCGCGACGGTAACTGACCTGCTCGGCTCATCAAGCAGATAAACAGAGACGTTCGGTTTACCTAATAGAAACTCAGCCATTATAAATTGCAGCGCATCGAAATTGTGCGTACCTAGGGCGAGAACAATGGCAACGCGTTGCAGTTCTCCTCCAGACAAGGTCTTCACTTCCTGATCCATGATATTGTCCAGGCTCATCGGCTTCAGTACATCGCTCTGGAACTGCGGGTGCATGAAGGCCTGCTTGATCTGCTTGATGAGTAACATGCGAACGGTCCCCTGGAATTTGGGAGAGATGGTCTGCGGTTTGAGTGACACAGCAAGCTCCAACCTGTCCGTTTCGATATCAGGAGTCATCACGCCTGCCAGCAAGCGGACGAATGTGGTCTTCCCGGTACCGTTCTCCCCAAGCATGACGACGATTTCAGAGTCGGTGAAGCTTCCACCTTCGACTGTCAGCTTGAAGTCGCCCATTGTCTTGGTCATCGCAGGGTACGTGTAATGACGTGTTTTGTCCACGATCAGCTCCTCCACGGTCTCCATCATCTTGAAAGTCAATGACTCTTCACGGAAACGCAAGTTCTCAGTGGGGATGAACCCATCGAGGAAAATGTTGATGCCTATCACGGAGATGATCGGCCACCAGCAGATCAAGTTGCAAGCAACCCACCTTCACGAACAGAGTAAGGCATGGTCACTACACCGTACATCGATGGCTTCCCATATAGACAGCAGACGAAGTCGGACAGATAATCCAAAACTGAAAGATCGTGCTCGACAGCGATGACGTAACAGTTCGGGTTAAGCAAAGAGCGGATAACCTCTGCGGCTCTCAATCGTTGCTTGACATCCAAGTAACTCGACGGTTCGTCGAACATGTATCTGTTCCGCATCAGTATGGAGTATAGGTAGGAATTCGGAGAGCTTACACGTCTGCCTTCTGAATACAGGACATCGCGATGGCGAATCGCTGAAGCTCTCCACCTGACAGTTGAGATACTTCGCGCTCAAGGACGTGGTTTAGCTCAAGGTCATCGCACATCTTCTGCTTGTTGTCCAGCTCTAGCTTGGAATCCAACATCTGGTTCACAGTCATGTTCCCCTTGATCGCACGTGGTATGTGATCGACGTATTGCGGTTTGATGAGCGCCTTGATGTTATCCTCCAAGACTTTTGTGAAGTAGTTCTGGAGTTCGGATCCACGGAAATATTTCAAAATTTCTTGCCAATCAGGAGGGTCCTGGGATGCTTCATAAGGCCAATGCTGAAGTGTGGAGGGGATGAACGTACATCGTAACGACCCAGATTTGGCTTGAGTTTACCCGCAAGGATTTTAAGAGCTGTGCTCTTTCCGATACCGTTAGTTCCAACCAATCCGAGGACCTGCCCTGGTCGCGGGGTGGGTAGACGGTGAAGTTTGAAAGCGTTTGCGGTATATCGGTGAGTGACCTCGGACTCGAGGTTGGTGGGAAGGTTGATTATGGCGATAGCTTCGAATGGACATCTTGGACAAATTCATTTCAACAAGCACGGGTCAAACGGCGCCGCAGACTTACTTCTTTACACAAATACCACAACCGATACAGAGAAACTCGGATATGAATGCGATCTTATCTGACGGCTTCACTTCGATACACAGTTTGCCTAGGGGATCGATCGGTGTAAGGACAATAATCGTTCAACATGATCTAACGTCGAACTGACCCATTTTCACGACGGGACATGACTATCCACCACGTCAGACTAGCAGTGCTCAGGTAGCTGTGATCGGCTCACTTTTTTACATTCTTGGGCGCATCGCTTTGGTTTGCAGCGATTTGAATCGACAATTGCAATACGTGTTATCTTGTCGGCCATCGTTCAAACGTTGGCTGTCGCCGATATGAAACCCGACCGCGGTAGTCCTCGTCAAGAGATTCAAAACCTACTGAGATCTAGTACGAAATTTGGACAGATACAGATCACGTGATTATCTAACACGGCCACTACCCCGACGCAGATTTGAAAGTCAAGGTTGATTTACCCACTTTTAAAAAAACTATTGAGGTAATGCGCGACCCGTCGATTTTTCAGAAATAGAGGGATGCTGCTAGTACTATATGACAGCCCAACTTGAAATGGTAAAAAATTGGCAGATATATAAATCACATGATCGATTAAACACAGCCACTCGCTGGCGGATGCCGTCCCATAGTAAGACCAAGATCACTTCACTTCACTCCAAACACCGAGAATGGGGAAGAATAAGCCAGCATCCAACGAGAAGAAAGGCAGCGGTAACGGCGGTAACAAGGGTGGTTCCAAAGCCACCGAGGAATCCGAGAGCAAGGTGTGCGCTCGCATGTACTTTGCTCTGAGATGTATTAGTTCTTAGGGAAGGTGGCATGTAACAGGGAAAGGGTGGGCTGAAACCCGCTACCGCAATAAACGTTCGCCATATATTGTGTGAGAAGCAGTCAAAGGCGTTAGAAGCTTTTGAGAAGATCCAGGTCGAACCGTCATCATTTTGAGGCACTCATCCTTGTCTTGTGCTCATGTATATATTCAGGGGGGACAGCGGTTCGACAAGGTCGCCCAAGAGTACTCCGAAGACAAAGCTAAAGGTACCCAAAATATATTGCTGTCATTCCCTTTCATTCTGAAATGAGCTTGTAGCGGGTGGCAGTCTTGGCTGGATGAGCCGAGGCTCGATGGTTGTAAGTCACTCATGACGCAAGGGGCGACTATCAGATCTTCAGAGTGGAGCTGACATTGTCATATTTGTGATCCAGGGCGCATTCCAAGATGCTGCCTTTGCTTTGGGCCCATCGACAGTGGACAAACCTATTCTGTCACCTCTTGTCAAGACCAACTTCGGGTATCACATTATTATGGTTGAAGGCAGGCGATGAACCCCATCGAGTACAGTAACATATCATACGGATGTCTACAATTAGGAAAGCATTGACCGCCCAGAGTCATGCTGGAACTGGACAGTCCATACCATCGTCGTCCACCATAGCATCCGCAAGGACCACCGTCACCGCACGTGCTACCCTCCTTTTCCTTCTCGGTTGATCGACATCAGGGTCAGGAGTGGTACCAGAAGACGTAGCCTCCGGTTGGGCTGTCGCACGTCTCGACATGCTAGATCTCCTCGATTCTCCATTCGTGCGCTCGATCGCACGCTTGCGTTTGTTCCCCGTAGAAGATGGGGTGTCGTTCGGTGTTCCGGGTGAGATCCGGGAGACTTCGTCATCGTGGCGACGGATGTCAGTGAGAAGCGCATTGCCTCTTTGTTTGTTGGCTCGGCCGTTTTTGCGGCGTCGACTCGTCCCATATTGCATGACAGCCTTCCTGAAATCGACGCCCTGCTTCTTGTGCAAGTAGTAGTACGTGACACATTGCGCAGCAGTCTTGTTCGGCAGGCGTTGGGCAATCAAACCGAACTGTTTTGGGTGGGCAGCGAACTCGTTTAGGAGGATGTCGCGCTCTTCTTCAGTCCAGTAATCTTGACCTGAAGAGGCGCTGTAGAACTCCGAAGGATCGTCGACGATGTTGTTCGTGTCGTCGAATAGGAACGGCACAGAACCTTCGGTGACAGCGATCATATCAGGGATCTTGGCCACGTTTCTGATGGCGAGATAGTTGGGGTCGGTCAGTTCCTCTACGCCTAAGCTGGCGATGATCTGCTCCATCTCCAAGTCCGATCTGACGGCGTCCCCCATGACAGCAGTGGAGCGCCGAGTTGCCCTACCGCCTCCTGATGGGATCGTAGATTCCTCCTGTACTCCAGTCTTCTGCCCTTCATCGAGCCGTGCACAATGCTCGAGCCACCGTTCATGTAGTGCTAGATATTCCCCTTTCAACCTGCGGGACTTCGCCACGATCTCAGACTGGCGTTCCACAAAGCGATCGACCAGAGATGATCTAATTGCCTCGTGGGTGGCCAATCTGTTAGAAGAACTCGCAACGATCAGTTCTTCTGATCGGCTACTCTGGTTAACGGGAAGTGGAGGAAGATTCAGGCTCGATACTACTCGATTGGCTCGGAGGATAGGGAATACTCGTTCTGCACGTGATTGACGATCACTGCCAAGACGGGCGACAAGAACCAATCGAACGCCTTCGCGCGTCGATTTGAGGTTGCCAGATTCAGGTTGATAGTGAATAGACCGGTCCGAGGGCGGAGAAGCTGGTATTGTGCTGTGATCACTGACCACGATCCTCATCGAGTTGGCAACTGGCTCAGGGGTACCCACGTCGACGCCCAACCTGGCGCATGCAGGACCTGGTGCAGCCTCGGGTCCCGGTCCCAGAGACCAGGTCGCGAACGAGGGCGTTACTGTTGGCGATGGAAGGGATTCTCGACTTCTGTCAGGCTCAACCTCTATCTCAGGGATAGAGATAGAAGTGCTAACAGATGGCTCTGGAACTACAGCACGACCAGCTTTGGATGATGCTTCCTCGGCCATTCCACGGACTGGGCCAATGGCGATCGAGTCCGCATCCACGTGTGGAGTCACGACTTCGTGGGGAGATTCTGTAAGCATGTTCACCATTACAACCTTATTCGGTTTTTAAACTTTATAGCACGTACCTCTGTGAGGCGTTGCGTCGCTGGAAGATATCAATTCAGGGGTTGGGAGTGGTGAGGCGTTACGTTCCAAGGTCTGTTGATGAGATGCAAAATTGCCATTCGTGTTGACGGTCTCGTGGCGTGGCGAGTATAATTCGGCGGAAGCACCCACTAGCGTTCCCAGGGTTTTGGAACTTTCTAATAGAGCCTCGTCATGCGTTAACAGCGGCATTTCGTTCAGGGCATGTGGGGGTGCCTTCGCTTGCACTGGTTGGATCGATGACTCGGGAAGGGAGTCTTCATCAGGTTCGGAAATAGCGGCCCTGGAAAGCCTCGGTGATCGCGACAACGATCGAGATTCGAATTTTGTAACGGGTGCCTCCCGAGAGATGGAACTGCCGCGAGAACGTGATACGGACGGAGAAAAAGACTGGTGACCACTGTCAGTGCCATGATATTGTCTTGGGCTGGTTCGATATGTCTCCTCCACCTGAGCAAATGGAGGGTGGGGGGAATGTTGCAACTTTGATAGGGAATGGTTTAAAGGAGCGTGTGAATGAGGCGGGGTGCTCGCAATTGAGCTGCCTTGGCGCTCATCCTCACGATCGTATGGTCTCGGGTGGAAGCTGGGACCACCAGTATACGACGACCCAGTGTGCGTTGACTGCCAAGAATCGTCAAGATATTGAGGTCGATACGTGTCAGCAGTCCGCGAAAAGGATCCAAGGTCCCGCACAGCGTGGACGGCGAGAGAGGGGCGGTAGCTGTCGTAATGTGACATGGAATCCGAACGAGCGGCAGAGCGTGGTAGTGGGACGTCTCGTGGTGGTTGCTGTCGCCGATCTCCGTATCGATCGAGGGTGGGATCCAATCTAATAAACATTGAGTGTTACAGTAGTCTTACCTCGGAGGATGCAACATACGGTTCATACCGAGGTCTATCGAAATGAGACTGCTTCCAAAGTTCTGATGGTTCGAACATTCTTTCAGCTAGGGTATCACGGCGATTTTTATCCCATGGTGGAGGGCTCGTCGACAGTCGTTTATCATAGCAAGATGAGGATTGCCATCGAGAGCCGTGGTCCCACTGACGAGGTTCCTGTGCTCTTGCGCGATCGTAACGTGGGGGAGACGGACTACGGCTATAGTAGCGCTCTGGTCTGTATACGTTTGGCCTATAGCTGTTCGGATGGTCGTCATAATATGGTGCAGCACCGCGAGGTTTGTAGCTATCATAGGTATGTCTTCTTGCGGATGGACCTGGAGAGGGAGATCTATGTCGAGGAAAATGCTACATAAAAGATTGAGGAGAGATGGACCAGGATAGTTGGATCTGACTGACATCGTAGGATGGAAAACCTGCGGAGGGACGACGGAACTCGGGTGGCAATGACGTCCCAGTTGGCGACGACTGCCCGAAGCTGATCGAGGACATGAGTTGGGGAGGAATTGAAAATCCACTGTCGCCACAGAGTCTTAGGATGGAAGATTCGAAAGGTCAGGTGTTCTACTGGACTGAGAACGTCGAATATTCGTTTCCGGTGACTATAGTGCGGTAGTCGGCATAAAAATGCAGTCTTGATAGAGCTCCTGAGGATGAGTTCTACTGAATATTTCGTGAGCAGACTACGGTATGAAATCGACGAGCTAGAGCTAGAGCTAGAGAGTGTAGGAGGGTAAGGTAGAGGATGGTTGAAACTCCGCTGACCTACTCGAAGTTGCCGCCTCTGGACGAGTTTTAGACATGGACTCGTTATGGATTCAACCCCTGCAACAGCCAGCCATGGTCTCAAGGAGCCCCATAAACTCGCTTTCGAGACTGTAAAGACACGGAGACTCGTCCTAGGCTCTTACTGGACCATCATCATCATCGCCCTTCCCTTCTGGTGGAACCTGACCAGCATCGAGCGTATCGCTCTTCCGTCCACGCGCGTCCGGGCTCAGTTGGATAGAAAACCCGTCTTTCCTGTCAACGTACAGCTTGACGCACCTAGCTTTGCTGGGAATGCCCCTCGGTTAGCCGAGGAACTCACCCAGATTCTTGTTCAGACTACTCGAGCCTCTCCGACGTGGGGAAACCTAGACATCCGAGTCGGTGTCAGCGAGAACGCAGGTGCGAATAAATAGGAGAAAGACTGATGTCCAAGTGGTAATTAACGCAACAGAGGACCAAAGCACAAGCAATGCATATTCTGTCGCCCTTGGGGATCACACCGCTGTCCGGCGCCCCAAACAACTAGTTGTGAACCGAGAGGAAGCCACGTCAGGTGGGTCAGATTCTGACGCCTCAGTGCCTCAGTGCCTCATGCACAGTGATTCTCCGCCAGTTCACCGGCTGGGCAATATTTTGTCCGGCCTCCTTGCGCCCGAGATCACCTCGATGCAAGCACAGCGAATCGTCCAGTATTCCAAGCGCTATCGCCTCGCTTTCACGTTGCTGAACGAAAATGCCGCATCTGAACATTTCGTTAATTCCTGGGACATTCAACCAGCGATCGAAGGAAAGTTTTTCCACTTCATTTCACTTCCGTCGGTTGATAACAAACCCGCAGACCATCTGTTCCCAATCTTTTCTCGATTAAACCTGCTGCATAATTTTACCATTGAAAGTCAGGTTCAGTACCACGCACCACTGGCGTTCGAGCCCATGCAGTTCGCTGATGGCAACAATACCGTGCATGGCCTCACCCCTGAGGATCTGACCGTGTTCGTCAATTCTGCTGAATGGACATTGTGTAATTATCCTTCCTTCTACAGCCGGTCAAAGTCTTGATCAGTGTTTCCAGCTTCTAGTGTCTCGAGTGACCCGGTACTGCATTTTGTATTGTTTGTCCCGTCTCCATCCCATCAGACGCTTTGTATCCTCGACGCGTATGGTAGGTAGTCATTCACTACAACTGACGCATTGACCTGAGTGATTGCAGGGTCCCCCACGAATCAGAACGCATTTCTTTTGCCCCAGTGGGGTGGCATCTTCATTCTCAACAGGCACGCGGAAGACGAGAAGATGACGCACCTGACTGCGGCAGAGTTGGTGCCTGTGTTCTCATCATTTGCTAATCAGCTCTCTTCTTTGCTTGGTGTTCTTCCCCTCCCTCGAGGCGTGAGCTCCGAGGATCCTTCCGTACTATCCGAGTGGCAGCTTGATGCACTCCTCCGATATCGGACGTCAGAGAATATACTGAACAGTCAGCAAACGCTGTACAGCATCGTGAAGCTCGTGGACCAAATTGAGAACATGCCGGTCGATCAACAAGTCAGGGGGGATGTACACAACGCACTCACAGCCCTCGAGGAGGTCTGTCACATTTTTATTTCCCTTGTAAGAACGCTTAACGACGCATTTTCGCATAGGGATATCGATCCGCGATGGGTTCGCCGGCGATTCCCTTGCGATGGTCCAGCGAGGCTTTGTCTCTGGCCTCGCATGCTTTTTTTAATCCCGGCATGTTGGCACTGCTGTACTTCCCTGCCGAACACAAATATGCTGTATACACGCCGCTTTTCGCCTCCATCTCGGTACCCTTGATTGTTGCGCTCGGAAGAGAGGTTTATGCGTGGAGAAACGAGCGTCGGATGGCAAGGAATGGATGACGATACCTCCTGTGGAAATGTTCTGTAGAGAATTCTAGACAGCGACAATGAGGAACCCTCTTTTTCTTCAGGACGCGGCGTGTTCTCAATACCGTTCCCCGGGGTCCATTGACCACCGACAATGTGCAAATCACGTGACCCTATGATCGACGTCAGCGGGTATGGGCACTGCCAAGGCATTGCTCACGACTACTATCTGTGACTGACTTGGTCTTTGACAACAGACACCGCCGAGCTAATCGTCGCCATGAGCACGAATAAGGTGAATGTAGATGGGATCATGCTCTTCGAGCAACCCTTCGCGCGTGTTCGTGTCACCTTCTCTCACTAGCTGCCACATCTGTCTCACGAGGATGCTTGCTAGGTGCCCTACGAGAATTACCGCAAAGTATTTCGTGCATCTCAGAGGAACATCGAGCGTGAATGGGGTAACTTACAGTCGGCATCGAGCGACCTTCAGACACGTTCAAAGGGCAACGAAGGAGACCTTGGTGATGCGGCCAAGACCATTGACGGGATGATAGCGCGGGTGGAGAATCTCAAACGCAAGGTCGGGCCCTCGTGTTATTGGCTCATGTATCATCAATTCATCATCAGATGCGCGTTCTGTACAGCTTTCTGATCTGCAAGAAAATAATGGTCGTCCTACCCTTGATGTCATGCACGAACGTCTCCAACATCTCGCGCTAGTCGAGGCTCTGCAAACCACGATTTCCCCTGACTTTTCACGTTGGGCGGACACGCGGCTGGACCGATGGCTTGTCGACTGGACACTCCGTGCGGGGCGAGAACAAACCGCGAGGAAACTATCCCAAGAAAGGGGAATCGAGGTACGTTACCTCGTGTTCGTCTCAGCCGGACTCCGTTGACGGTTCGTATACTTGTAGACCCTTGTGGATATCGATCTGTTCATGGATATCCACAGAATTGAACGCGCGCTTTCCCGGCACAGTTGTACTGAAGCTATTGCATGGTGCAGTGAAAACAAAACGGCATTACGCAAAATTAGGGTGAGTTTTTGAGCTGTGCACCTCTGCGCCATGGTAGCAATTTCCGGGACCTCGCAGAGCACTCTCGAGTTCGAGCTCCGTCTGCAGGAATATATCGAATTGGCCCGTGTGCGCAAAACACAAGACGCGATCGCATATGCGAAAAAGCACCTTGTTCCGTGGCAGGAAACCCACATTCAACAGACTACGCAGGCCATGGCACTCTTGGCAGTCCAGCCCTCGACGACCTATGGACAATACAGGGTTCGTGGTCCGTTAGATTAACTCCTCCCGGGTCTCACGAGTTTACAGCGCCTCTATGATGAGTCTCGTTGGAACTCTTTGATACAGGCGTTCCGTCTTGCCATCTACACGTTGAACAGTTTGCCGACGGAGCCACTTTTGCATCTCGCCCTGTACGCAGGACTAGCTTCCCTCAAGTTACCTGCTTGCTATGATCACACCCACAATGTCGACTGTCCAGTGTGCGACCCCAACATCAGAATTCTCGCCAAAGAGGTTCCCTTCAGTCACCATGCCAACTCAACCATCGTATGCCGACTCAGTGGTAAAATTATGGACGGGGATAATATGCCAATGGCATTTCCGAATGGATATGTTTACTCGACAGAGGTACGGTATAATTTGATACAAGGAAACCGTCTTTACATCCCCCCTCCTTCTCCAGGCACTCGAAGAGATGGCCGCCAAAAATAACGGCAAAGTCACTTGTCCGCGGTCAGGCCAAGTGTGCGACTTTACTGCACTGAAGAAGGTCTTCATCTCTTGAACACCGCACTGAAGCTCATCATTTCGCGACGACTCGGCATGTATTGTTACCCACAATATTTCGCTCAAACTGTAACTATAACAAAGAGACTTATGTATTTACCATTATCTTCACAGCACTATTCCACACGTGGGCTACATCGGAAGCGATAATGATTACCACTATGTAACTCGAACCCCAGTATGCTACTTACGCTGGTACTTCTTGTTCAACGTGTTAAGTGAGAATCGAGATCTCCTGGTCTCAAGCTGTGCCCTGAATTGTCATCGTAATGAGCTGCAGTGGACGACGTCCGCGATCGCAGACAACCTCCTGTTTGTCCCACGCAGTTACATACTACGCTTGCTTTTCAACATCGGCGGCGTGGTTTCACATCAAACACCCAAACCCAATACAAGGCTTGACACAACCTCAAGTGTGTTGTACAGGAACTCTATGCACAAGCGCAACGCTTCTCGTGTCGTACAGAACGGATTCGCCAACGGAAACGTAAAGATAAAGCATCCTGCTAGCAAGTCGCTCACATCGTCCTGGAACGAGATACCTGAGTGGCAGAGAGACAACGAATATATCCTGAGTGGGTACCGTCGGTGAGCACCGTTGGTCCTTGTCACTGGCGCAGACTGAGTGAAATGGCTTCTCAGGGTGCAGAATGGATGGTCTGGCTGCCTGGTGTCTATCTTTGGTTGTACGTCATTTCAAGCCTGTTCATATCGATCGTCATAACCACTGACTCCAAATGGGCAGACTTTCACAATGAAACTGGTGGGTTCAACTAGTGTCTCGGCTCGTTGGTGACTTTTGATGAACATTGACCCTTGCACCCGATGATCGCTCAGTGAACATTCACAGTCACCTTTGGAGTGCATTGTTCTTTGTCGGTTTACTAGCGACTTTCCAGACAACACATGTTGGGGCTTACGAATCGACGACGTGGCTCGATACCTGTGCATTTGCCATCTTTCTAGTGTCGGCGGTCTTCTGTTTATCGGCTAGCGCCGCTTTCCATACATCAACATGTCATTCCCAGGCAGTGAGGTTTGTTACAATGGAAGGAATTTCACGAGGTTGACTTCGGCCAGGTCTCGGCTTCATGCCACGCCTTGGACTACTCCGGCATCGTAGGTCGGGGAATCACTTAGATTGTTCGGGGCGCAATTCATCACTGACCTTTCTCGGCAGTGCTTACTGTCGGGTCGTTTGTTCCTTGCATATACTATGGCTTCTACTGCGAGCCGCTGTGGCAGGTGTTTTATCTCATTACTATTTGGTTGGCTGGTTGCTGTGAGTGCTCTTCAAGTTTGTAGCAGACAAGTATCTCACATTGCACTTTGGACAGGCGCGGCTTACATCATCCTGAACCCTGAATACGCAAAACCTACGCACCGAAGTGCACGCACTGGAGTGTTTGTTGCCCTTGGATTATGCGGTGTTGTCCCCGTGACGCAGCTAGTGCTAACTCATGGCGCTACGAGATTATTCTCCGAAATGGGCTTTGGGTGGTTGCTCACTTCGGGTACGTTATACATAGCGGGAGCGTTGATTTAGTGCGTTCTCCTCGTTCGCCGCTGGAGTTGCACGCCTGATGCGTTTTTTCTCGATTTCATTCCCGCTCAGCGCCAATCGCATTCCCGAGCGAACGGCCCCCGGAAGGTTCGATTATCTTGGCGCATCACACCAGATTTTCCATGTTTTTGTGGTCCTGGCTGCGTTGTCTCACTGGTTCTGTGTGTTGACAGCTTTCGAGCACTGGCATTCTGGCGCAGGCGCATGTGACTTGTGATCAAGTCACCGTGTTCTCACGCTTCGGAGACGAGACTGGCGTGGAAACTGCACAGCACCCCAGTGATAACATGGAGACAAAGTGCACGTTGCGGGGTGTTTTCGGATACCGAAGATGAATGGATTACCATTAGAAATTCAGTGACCAGTTTTACTCGGGACCGCCTGTCCAATGCTTCTCGTGCCGCATGAAGTTCTATCTGCAAAGGTCGAATTGGACCAGTTGCGCGGGCTTAGTGCTGCTGGGGACTAGTGAAAGTGGTTCCTGGGCGTAAACTGTCACAGCCGCATGCATACCTCGTGGTTTCAAAAAGGTTTCACCTTAGGTATGCTGCAATTCGGGTTTGGAATTCTTATCGAAAGTTCACGCAGTTCCGACGATTCCGTTGTATTGTGAAGGACGGGACGGAGAACTGACGAGGTACGGGACGTTACATACTCGGAAGGCGGCGGTGAAGCTAGCATCAGTAGGTCCACTGCCTGTCATCCACGTGAGTTTCATCTATTTACGTTAGTTCCGGAACCGAGGGTGATTGGATCGACAGGAATCTAGTTGTGTTCCCAACCAGCCGGTCAAGCGGGTGGGTAGGCACCTTGGCCATGCAGCATGTTCAACTAATGTCATTTCACAGCGGTCAACGTGCACACACTGGGACTGGTTAAAAGACGAGGCATCAATTGTGTCTCTGTCCATCGCCGCCCTCCTCCCTTATAAAAAAAGCCTCTCGCAGCTGGAATCATGTATACGGTCGGCCTGCAATCGGCTGCCGACGCTTTTCTTATGTCGAGCTTCAAGGTCCAAGTGGTCTTAGCTCTCCTCATTCTTTTTGCCCTTCTCGTGTTCGGTCATAGCTCGAGTTCGGACGACATATCCTCCCAAACCCCTGTTTATTTGCCTGGCTCGCATCTCCTCGCCATCGCGCCATTTTTTCGACGACGTTTCGACTTCCTCAACGACGGTTTCCGCAAGACGGGACAAAAAGTATTTCAATTTAACATGTTGCGGGTTCGTGCTCCACTCGGGATTCGGGGTGGGTTCTAACGTAATGCGTAGGACACCGTCATCGTCGTCTCCGGAGAGACGGGACGGAAAGCGTTCTTCGCCAACAGGGCTTTCGATCTGACAGAAGGATTCAAAGTTCTGTCTGGTGCGGTAAGCAGCCTCTCTACAGTCACGCTGTGTCGATTCTGACACACTACCAGATCCCTATGGTCAAGGGCGTAACTTCCGATCTCCAAACCAGACGAATAGCCCTCATCCACAAACGCCTCGCTTCTGTTCAGAAAAATGACCACCTAAGCCAACGTATGTATCGTTTACCACCTTTGCGGACCTCGTTGATCTTCCCGATGCAGTTATTGTACCCATTCTGGAGGATTGTCGCCGTGTCATGGACTCTTGGGGAGCAAATGGAACTTATGACCCTTTTGAGAAAATATATGAAGTGCGTCCCTCGAACATCGACTCGGAGATTTGCATTAATGTTCATTCATGACAGCTCCTTTTCCAAACTACAGTACGCAGTCTTACTAGTGAAGAAATAGCCAATGATCCCGCGCTTGTTGCGCGGCTTAAAAACCTGTATGATATCCTGGACAGCGGAACCACCCCGACGACGGTTCTGCTGCCATGGCTCCCTGGTCCGAGTATGCTCAAGAAACTGCTCGCGACCAAGGAGGTGTATAACATTGTCTCGCATGCCATCGACACCCGGGTGAAGAGTGGCCTTCCCAAAAACGATACGCTTCAAATGCTCATTGACGAACAAGATGAGAGACTAGTGATGGTCGGAGTGAGTGATTCGGTTTCATGACTTCGGCACCCCACTGACACAGCGCTAGTTCATCATGGGTTTGCTAGTTGCAGGGGCCAGAGCAACTGGCACGACGGCGTCGTGGCTCATTACCTTCCTTGGCAACAACCCGGAGTGGAAAGACAAGGCCATCTTCGAGATCGAACAGCTGCTTTCGATGTACCCACCACAAGCGGCTCAAGCGGCTTCGCTCTCGTCGCATTTGGCATCCATTCCGCTGGAAGTCTGGGAAGGCGAAACGCCTGTGCTGGATGCGCTCATCCACGAGACTCTTAGGATAGCGCAGCCACACACAGCCATGCGTTGCAACCTCGGACCTGACACGGTAATTGATTCCAAGACTATCCCTTCAGGGGCGTACGTTGTATATCCATTCTCGGACGTTCATCTAAACCCGGAACTATATCCTGATCCGTGGAAATTTGAACCGAGCCGCGAGGAGGTAAAAACGCCGTTCGGCTATCTTGGATGGGGAGGTGGTGAGTGTTTCCCTCTCACAAAATTACGTGCTTGGCGGCGAACTTGAGCTCGTGTTCGTAGGTAAAACGGTCTGCCTAGGTCAACGCCTGGCAAGGCTGGAGCTGAAGCTCATTACTTCAATGATGCTGCTGGGGTTCCGGTATTCGATAGTGGACTCCACGGGTGCACCACCCAATCCACTACCACGACCAAATTGGAACGACACTCTCCTGTGTCGACCGGAAAGGGGCACGTGCTACCTCGCGTACGAGAAGGTCCTGCTTTCACTATAGGCCAAGCTGGTCTTGACCAATGGACTTGGGACTCGTGTTCAGACATTTCGCGCCACCGATCTCCGACAACGTTCACATCAGGCATTTTACTACGTTTACATTGCACTTGGACTCCTTGACCAATGACTCATCGTTTATCCTCTATTTATTTCTTGAATATTTTACAGGATCCCTCACGACCAACGTGACAGGTAGCGACTAATCACGCCACTCTCTTCCTTACTCCGATCCTTGCTGTATCTCGAACTATTTAGTATACCCCATGTTGATGTAGCCGATTAGCAATCGACAGTAAGTTGTTTACGCTTGTCTACTGTAGCACTGGTACGAGTCATCAGATAACAAAGAAGATGCTACGTGCACCGCACCAAAACATCGCTCGACAGCTCGACAGCTTTCATCCAGCTTTCATCCGAAAAAGAATTTGTCCTTGGACTTGACTCGCGATGATCTCGGAGGTGAATTTGCGCGATCATCCATGTCGGACACGTGCCGAGATTTCTCGTTCTGTCTAGCCTCCAGGAGGATCTGTGCAGCCATTCTCTTCTCCTCGAACCTTCTTTTTGCGATCCATTCTTCTCTACCCCTCCGATCCCTCTCTGCCAAGTGGGCCCGTTTCTCTCTTGATGGCTCCCATTTGCTCCGTAGGATGCGGCGTACTCCCTCCGGGCTGATTTTGAACTTTTCGGCGAGCATCTCGCATGAGAATAGGTTCTTGTCGAACGCGTGCAAGGAGCGTAGCCCGTCCATGGCTTCGCGTGACAGTTTACGCGGGGGGTTCCACCCGTCCGGAAATGCCTCTTTTAGCTTTTCGCGATGCTGTCGCCACTCCTCAGGGGTAGGAGTTACATCCGGACGCTTTTTGGGCTGTGGTGGTGGTTCGTCCTCGCTGAGATCGAGGGAAGGAGCATCGTCGTCGACGATGAGGGAGGTGGGGGAGACGTGACCTGCGAGTTGCCAGTTTCGTGGTGCCACGCCGCGTGAGTATAGACGGTGTAGAGTCGATTTCGCGAGTGAGAACGTGCAGAACGTGAATCGCAGTGTCGACATGGCTTGTCCGACGACAAATACTGAACTCTGAGCGGGTGAGGCAAGGAATATTCACATTCCGCGGCGTTGGTGTCGGCATCTTCCGGGTAAGACCCCCTGACTTTGCCCGCGAGGTGTTTCAACAGGGCTGATTGGCAGCTGGTGTCAAAAGCGATCATTCTGCTACAGTCAACTCCCTCGTCACACATACCTGTCGGGATAGCCTCGGGTTACTAGGTTGTTCAAAAGACCCCTATCCACCGCTTCGAACCTCATAAAAAATCTCTCGCTTTGGCATTGAGCTCTAGTATTAGTATTAACATTTATCTAGTAGTTTTATGAGGCTATTTACGAGTAAAATAATCAGTCAGTTTGGTATCCTTCATGCCCTCATCTCGATCACTCGAGTCCGCTGTCGCTTCCCGCAAGCCCCGTTTTCTGGCTGTGTATCTGACAGCGAAGCTCTGATAAGCCTTTTTGACAGGTGTCTATGATAGTGAGAAGAGAAGTCAACAAGAAGGCAACATTTTCCAGTCGCGAAAGAACAATATAATCATAACCCATACCTGACAACAAAACCTATGGCACAAACCAACTGTAGAAGGGAGGGTTTCGGAGTTTGAAATCAGCACTTGGCTAACGCTAGCTTATTCAATTAGTTTCTTTGATCAACGTTGACCTGGAGTCTCGTTCTGTTTCGATTCAGATACCCGTGTAACTTGTCAGTTCAAGATGGCAGACGTATCGGACCCGAAGATCAACGAAGGTCAGCAACTCGGTCCATCAATTATGGTTTGATTCCAGCAGCGTGGTCACTCTGATCTCTCCAGCATACTTGGACGTGCGTTCTGACAAATCGGATACTAACTGGTTACTTTTGGATTATGAGGTCAGATTCATCCCTTGTTCGTTTCCTATCGCTTCCCTAATAGCATCGCCCCCACTGCTGTGCACACGCGTCAGTCCGATCGTTCAGACAAACTCGTCGTTACCAAGATAGGCACGGGCGGTCTCTCCGAATTGCGTGACGCTTTCGATGATTCCAAAGCGTCTTACGGCTATGCACGTGTCACTTACTCGAATGACAAAGAGTCCCAACGAGAGAAATTCATTCTCGTCGTATGGATCGGTTCTGGCTGCAAAGTCATGCGGAAGGCAAAGGTTCGTCCCACTTGCTTATCCGGTTCACGTGCCATCAGCGCGTGCATCTGTCACGCAACGTTCTCGCGCGGTGCAATCTTCTTACCGCAAAAGATATCACACACCCTCTCCGCCCTAAGTCGTGATGTCAACTTATTCGCAAACTTACTTTGTTCCTACGCATAATCAGATATCCGTCCATACTGCAAATGTCAAGGAGGTGTTGCGTGTTTACTCAATCGAGGTACCCGCTCGTGAAAGGGATGACTTGAAAGAGGACCCCATCATCGTCAGGCTCAGGAGAGTCAGTCAACTTTTACCTCTTGACACGTCCCTGCCCCTTTGTCTTACGCTTGCGTCCCGTACAGGCTGGTGGCGCGAGTTACGATGGAGTCTAATATCGTCCCTTATTCGTCTACCTCGCTCAGAATGCTGTACAAGTCGTGCACCACCTACTGTTCCCGCATCATATATCAGTGGCGACTAGGGTCGCAACATGAAAGGCCGTATGGATCTGAACCCTGTCTTCACGCATTCTTGAATCATCAACCATCAACGCTAGGACAAGGTGGTGCTCCACCATCGAGTGGGTCGCTCAGTTTGCGACAGGAGCGAACCGCTTTAGCTTTTCGATGCCTTCTTCTGTCAACCTCATGCCCATCCAGCCGTCCATTCGCTTAGCGGACAAAACTTTTTCATAGAATTCGATGGACGGCTCGTTCCACTGTAGATGACCCGAGTAAATTCCACAGTAATCACCCCTAGGCACAGTATGGCCAACACGCACCGTAAGCACGGACCAATCGAGACGGCCACAATTCTGTCAGAGAAAAAGGACCGTTAACCCACGAACGAACGAGAGGCAATAAGTAGTCACCTTTTCTTGTGCAATTTTGCCGAGTTCGCCGAACATAGCCTTTCCAATTCCCATATTTCTCGCCTCTGATTTCACGAATAGATCCTCAAGCTAAATTTGTGTCCGTATCAAAAGAGTGGAAATTGACTGGACAATCGCAACGTACAAATAGGCCTGGTCTTCCCGTCCAGGTGGAAAAGTTGAAGAAGTAGAGGGCCATACCCAGGGCTGCACCGGGTGCCTCAGGAGTTCCTTGGAATGCGAGAAGGGCATGTGCATAGCCCTTCTCAAAGATGTTCTCCTTAAACTGCGGAGAGGTAGGTGAGTGGTGAATGCGAGATGGGACGGGGGCATACGAGTTCTAAAGTGGCCTTTGCAGACTCTGGTTCTTTCTCATAGGTTGCCTTTCGAATGCAAGGGTCAAATGTGATCCCGAGTCGATTGAATGATACACACCAGATCGCGAACTAGCTGCAAGAGTGCAGGCTGGGCGGTTCGTCAGCGATGATATCGACCTGCAAAAGATATACACACAATATCGTCGACGAGGGCTGGTCTGATGTGGAACTGAAAGCTCGCCATAGTCGTCGGCAGTGGTGGAGAGAGAGATAATCTAGTTGAATCTAATCTTGAGAGTATCTCAGGCTGTCAGCGGCCATCGTTGATAAAGATTTGCCCGTGTCGAGGGTCGAAGAGATGATCGCGGGGTGTGTGTTTGTGTACGTATGTTTGTGTTCAAACCTTACTTTTCGTCGTCCACCAAACGCAAAGTATTTCCCCTCCGTAAAGCCATTTCTGATCCTCCCCTTCATCGCCATCATGGATCCAGCAAAAGTGGCCAAATTACATGCTCAGGCTGCAGTCAACCGGATTGGTGAGCGATTTTTGGTGGGCGAGGGCTGCGCTATATTCGCGTGCCACGCCCTGTCGCCCCATCTATCCCCATCTCTCATTCCAAAAATCATCGCATCTGACGTGTTCCAGGTGGAAAGGGCACCATGCGCCGGAAGGTCGTCCGGAAAACTAAGCCCTCGGCCGCACAAGATGATAAAAAACTTCAAGGTGCATTGAAGAAACTCAACGTACAACCTATTCCCGGAGTGGAGGAAGTTAACATGTTCAGGGAGGACGGCAACGTACTACATTTCACTGCTCCAAAGGGTACGTTCTTCTCTTTGATCACATCTTATAATCCGCTCCCATCCAACTCTCCGACGTTATTGTCTTCCTTGGCCACGAATTTTGTTCCGTCTGCCCAAGCATAATCAGGGGTGTTGACGTGGTTCTCATTTTGTTATTTCTGAACAGTTCACGCCGCGGTGACCGCCAACACCTTTGCGATCTATGGTGCAGGCCACGTCAAGGAGCTCACAGAGCTCGTCCCTGGTATCTTGAATCAACTCGGCCCTGATTCCCTCGCATCGCTGCGCAAGCTCGCAGAATCATACCAGGCTATCCAACAAGGGCAACAGAGGCCAGCGGCGGCCGGCGCCAATGAAGATGATGACGATGTCCCCGACCTTGTCGAGAACTTTGATGTCGAAGGCGAGCAAGCAGCGGCAGCGGAGGCCGATGACAAGGAAAAACTGGACGACGTGAACTGAGCTCCGCGCGGATAAGGCGTGGTTCAGGAATGCGCGGAAGGGTTGCTGACTGGAGTATCTATTATTCGAGGGGTCTATCGCCGGAAGAGAACGGGGAAAGAGTGGGATTGCCGAAATCGAAAGTGGATAACGAGGTTTTTGGATGGTGGTGATCCCTCTCTTCTTTTCGACTTGACGTTTCACCCTTTCGGTGACGTGGTTTTTCCCCTTCGATTCCCTCCCTCCCGGTTTTGACTTTGACCCCACCAAAAGTCATGCACACGTTTTCCACCATTTTCTGCTCATGCTTACGCTGTCTGCTCTATCCTATTTTTACACCCCAGCGTTCGTTTGTCGCCCGTCCTCTCTTTTCTCTCCGTTTCGTTTCTCGCCGCACCTGTACACATGCGATCGATGACGCAATCACATCCCATATTCGCACTGTAACCATCTCTGCAATCGTTGAATTTCCATTCAGGATGTTGTAACTCGATCTCGGCGCGCGAGGAAGATCCAGGCGTCGGTGCTGGGATGCAAACTTGTCGGATTCGATGGGGACGCGTCGCGTTTACCCCGCGTTACCTTGGTCAAAGGGGACCTGGTGCGGTTGCCGATGGTAGATCCGGTTGAGGCTCGCCACGGCGTTCACTTGCTCGGATACAGCTTGGGATCGGCGATCAATCGATCATGTTGTAGTCGTTTGGTAAGGATATGGATGTGGATTCACAGTGCATGAGGCTCGAGGAGCGAAAATACGAACTATCGGTGAATCGAAGAGTCGAGTGCTTTCGGACCTCTGGGGGTGACTCTGAATATCTATCATTGCGCTTGGATCGCTCATTGTTTAAGATTCCATATCAGATTCAGGAGAGCGCCTGGAGAATGGCTCGTTCAAGTTGCGTGGCGGCAGTGGAGCACCCCTCGATCATGATCGCCGCTCTTCCACTCATGACTGACCCCCAGCGCTCTGCGTATCGTTCAAGCTCAAGATCGAGTCTGGGTAATTGCACCCGAGGTATCGTTCTACATATAGGAGGGTGTAACCAAGTATGTTCTCTCTGCGGTCTCAAACCGTCGTCAGATGATCTCGGGGCGTCAGAAAACAGCTGACCAGTGCCACCGTTTTCTATATATTTGAGTCAGACAGTGTGATCTCCCTCTCGGGCTTCCACATCCTGGATTCAGGAGTCTGATGGGTAAAATCACGCATTTCGAGACGCACGGTGAGTCGGGGGGCTTTCGTTAACACCGTGACACCGGTGCTTATCATCGGACAACGTCGGGGGTAGACATACGTTTCCCTACTTCGCTCACTGGCGATGGGACCGATGCGATGTAAGTACTGATGGCGCAACTGACCAAACGCAAAGTCACGGTGCCTACATGATACTATAGGAACACAGACTGCGATTACTCCGCGGCGTATGTGACGTTGTACACGGACTATGGTCTTGTGGGCCATGGCATGACGTTCACCATCGGGAGAGGGACCGATATTGTAAGTCTTTTATCTCGCTCGCTTTTGGGTTATCCCTCGTCCTTCCTTTGTTGCAGAGGGACGTCCGCGTATTAGAGTTGGAGCTGGGAGCATCAGAGCTCTCAAATCTCGGCGGTGGAGGAAATGGATGGATATGTGTCATAATACATCCCGGACTCGCCCCAAGTGCTGGGTAAGGATAAGGAACTGCCAGTTGTCTTATCTTCTGTCTCCTGTCCCTGCGTTCGGTGATCAACTCGGGGCTGATAATCGCACGTTGATGACATACACAGGTGTGCCATGCCATTCAAGTCCTGGCGCAACAACGCCTGGTGGGCCAGGATCCCGAGGGGTTCTTCGCGAACATGGGAAAAGCTTGGGATTGGATGTCTTCCGACCCTCAACTGCGTTGGTAAGTCACCGGTATTTGTATCGGTAATGGAAAAGGCAGGGCGCTACCATAGGATCCCTGCCATTCCGAAACTTAATTCTGCAGCCCTGGCGGCGGCGTTTGCATGATTCGTCGGACGACATCTCATCATGTTCCCCTTGATACTGAATTACTCTCTTATCACAGGATCGGACCAGAGAAAGGCATCATTCATCTCGCACTCGCTGCCGTTAATAATGCGGTGTGGGACATGTTTGCAAAATCGAGAAACAAGCCGCTCTGGAAGCTTGTCGTGGATATGACGCCGGTACCTCGTTCCTATTTTTCCTTTCTTACCAAGCGAATTGACATAGATCACGCATTCTGAATCTTGCCGCATCGTGGTACTCGGGATCATGATGACTTTTTATCTGTCACTTGGTGCTTCGTCGACCTCGTGATATCGGTGTTCAGGAAGAACTTGTGAATGCGACGGCGTTCCGCTACATCACCGACGTACTCACACGTGAGGAAGCGCTGGAGATGCTCAAAGCGAAAGAAGCGGGGAAGAAAGAGAGGGAAGCGAACGTCAAAGAAGCAGGGTGTGTCCGCGTTCATTTTTTTCGTATGGATCGTTCAATTTCGATGACAATCGCGTGTCTTCAATGATTGCTTAGATATCCCGCGTACATCACATCTGCTGGATGGCTCGGTAAGAACTGCTAATCGATTTGGTAGCATTTGGGTTTCGAAGCTAATAATTCCCGTTAATGATGGGTGTTACGCCCGCGATGAATCGCTGAACTATAGGCTATTCGGATGAAAAGGTTGCGTACCTCATGAAAGAGGCGACTCAAGCGGGATGGACCCACTTTAAGATGAAAGTTGGCGCTTCCCTCGAGGATGATTTGCGACGAGGAAAGATGATCAGGAGTATTATCGATGATCCAAAGAATTATCCTGAGGGTGAGTTGGCGGTGTGATGCGATTCGTTGGTTGAGTTGATGCCGAAGCCTTTGACAGGCAAACATATCCGGGATCCCAACAGTCCTGAGTTGAAGGGGAGGAATGCAGGACCGACCGGAGCGGTTTTGATGATGGATGCGAATCAGGTCTGGGACGTCGATCAGGCGATCGAGTATGTGAAGGCGCTGAAAGAGATCAAACCATGGTATGTATTGTTGAGGCATCTGGTGAAGCAAGACGCCGACGTTTTCCGCAGGTTCATAGAAGAACCGACCGCGCCGGATGACATTTTAGGACACGCTGCGATCCGGCGGGCACTTGCGCCATATGGCATCGGTGTTGCGACAGGAGAGCATGCGCACAATCGAATGACATTCAAGCAGTTATTCCAAGCAGAAGCTGTGGACATAGCGCAGATCGACGCGTGTAGGTTGGGTGGCGTTAGTGAGGTTCTTGGTGTGTTGATGATGGCTGCCAAGTGAGTGGAACGGTATGATGTTCGTGAATGGATTCTCCTCTGATGAGATGCGTTGTAGATTCGGTGTATTGGTGTGTCCGCACGCGGGAGGTGTCGGTCTGTGTGAACACGTCATTCATTTGAGGTGGGTGTTTGACAATGTATGACGGCAACGCTTGCTGAGTATTATTCGGCGTTTGACAGTCTGATTGACTATATCGCGATCTCCGGTTCGATGGAGCGCAACCTTATTGAGTATGCGAATCACTTGCACGAGCATTTCGTGTACCCGTGTTCGATCGATGCACGAGGAAGGTATGTCGTTCCTGCTAATGAGCTAGAGGGATACAGGTGAGCGGTCTTGTCGCTGAGATGTGCTCGTGACTGACGCTGTCGCAGCACGGAGATGCACAAGACGAGCATCGCCGAGTATGAATTTCCGAGTGGAACGTACTGGCAGAGTCGAAAGTAGACAGGGGTGTTTGTACATGTGTACTAGTCAGAGTATTGGATTGGATCAGTTGGATGGCTGACGACGAGCGACGACGACGACGACGACGAGCGATGGAGACAGTCGTGCACGGTGACAGACGCGCATACCAGCCAGCGGGATTCCAGTCAGCAGGATTTCAGTACACCAACCAGCAATTCATTCCCCAGGTTCACCGGCAGCACTCACAATGGTCTCACCCGCCGAGTGCACCTCTCACCGGTCCGTCTCGCCGACCGTTGCCTACCCCGAGATCTCGTCCAGAGTCAATGCCACCCCTCATACAAGCACCAGCGCCCTCTCGTCCTGCCATACTCGCACCCTCCGCAGCGCTCGCTTCTCTCCCGACATCACCCATCTCTCCCCCCGCTCGCCGTCCGCTTCCAACTCCCTCTCTTCGACCTACCAAACACACCAGCATCGATCTCAGTTCTCCCTTTGTTAGACCACCCAGTCCAGTAGTTTCCGCGGTCAGTGCGATCTTCCCAATGAACGCGGATCCCGACCGCCACATTCCCACCTCTTTCTCTCGTCGCACAGCACCGCCTCCCGACGCTCACAGTCATCGTCCGTTCGATAGAACTCAGTCCAGTGTACAAGCTTTCACGATCCCCCCGCCGACACGGGCTCGGACCCAGGTCGCCGAATCTCGCGAGACACGCCCGTCTGTACAAACAGCGTTCGTGCCCGTGTGGAAACGCAATATCGCACCTATCTCCCAGGGACAGAGTGGATCTACTGTCATGGAGAGGAGGAGCACCGTATCAGGTGTGTCTCCTATGACCGCCGCTTCTCCTCGAGTCAATCCCGCTCCTCGTGCCGAGAGTCCAGTGCGTCCACCGTCAGCCCAGCAGCCTCAGTCGTCCCCCCCTCGTAGGCCATTGCCCTCGTCACCGAGACATCTATCGCATATCCCGTCTGTTCATGAACGTGCGCCTGCTTCGTCGGGAACTGATGAAGATCCTGATATATCCTCTCCTTCGGATCTTTCCTCGGATTCTGCAAGAGATGAGTACGAACCCATGACCTTTGCTGATCCAATGCAGGCAGAAGACGAACGGGATCACGTACCTGAACGGAAAGCACAGACGCCGAGTCCACAGTATGGCATCAGAGACTTGCCCTCTCGTTCCAGAGTTGCTATTGCCACTCGGCTCGACAACCTGGATGATAAAAGGACTGTTCAACCCGCTGCGCAACAATCGCCTTCGCGCCCTCGTCCTACTCGCTCGGCAACACTCCCTCAGCCTCCAGTCTCGAGTCCGACCGGCTCCCATGGACCTTCCCAACCCTCTGGTCCTCCACAAAGTCCACGTGCAGTCGCCACGCCACCCGTTGCCAGTTCGTTCACTCCATTCTCTAATCGAAGTTCGGGTAGTGCACCTAGCATGCAGCCCCAATCTCTCACTCTTCGTTTCGCTGCGATGGGTTTAGTCGAAAAACGCGAGCGAGACAAGGAGGGGCAAACCCAACAGGTCGCGATGAGGCCTACCCGTTCTCAGAGTCCCACTCGACTCGTTCGTAGCCCTACCAGTCCCGTACGTCAACGGCAAGGGTGGCCTACCAACGTTCCACCTCTTCCTCGTACACCTGGAAACACCAATCAGCCTTTCTTTGGTACCTCTGATATATCAGGTATTTCGTGCTGCAAAGCAGAGTGTCAACGATTATCTCATCCACCGTGTTTGTCAGGGGTGCAGAACCAGTCGCTCAAGCAAAACGGAGCTACCTCGCCTCCTCAACCTCCATTCCCAAGAACGCCAACGCTCCCTGCGCAACGTCCCCCTTCGCCTCCAAAACCGAATGTCTCTTTTAACCGGCAGTCCTTTGTTCAACCACCTGAACGCTCGCCCCAGCCGCCACCCCAACCTCAGCCACAGCCACAGCCTTCACAACTGAGTGAACGGCAACGGCAGAAACTGCGCGCGCGAAATAACGATATCAACCTTGATGATGCACCACCACCTTCCTTGCGTAGGTCACCTTCGCCAGTCCGTCCACCGCATCCGCCTGGACCGGCGATCGAAATTACCAGTGATACGCCACCGAGGAGACAGTGGACGCCTGGCCAGGACACGTCGTCGCGAACTGGAAATGTAAACGCGAACGGAACCAGTAATTCGTATGAGCCGCTCCGGGCAGGGTCACAGTCTCCAACTAGGAGAGGACAACCGCTTCCCCAACCCCAGTCACGAGCTCAGCCTCCAACTCAGCGAACGGAGGTGCCGAAGATATCGTTGCCAGGTGGTGATGGTAACGGCGACGAAGGATTTGGACCCAGTGTCGTTGTTTCCGGTCCTGCCAACGGCCCTAGCATTTCGGTCTCTGCTCCGTCGGCACCTGCGATTTCAATTTCTGAGGTTCCCGGTATCTCGATCAATGAACCTGATGTACCTGCTATCTCGGTTTCTTCTTCTGATACCCCCTCGATTTCCTTCTCGCCTCCTCAGATATCAGTTTCAGATTCGTCGCAGCCACAAAGAAGGGGACCACCGCCTAGCAGCTTTGGGTCTCGGCATACCCAAATTCAAGAGTCTGCTCCCGCACTTGTGCGCGGCGTTGGAACTAAACGTGGCTTACCGCCACCTCCTTCGTCCTCAAGTGGTATCCGTAACGGACTATCTTGTGATGGTTGCAATGGTGCTATCATCGGCCGTATTGTGAGCGCCATGGGTCAGCGATGGCATCCCAATTGTTTCAAATGCTCCATCTGCAATGAACTCTTGGAACATGTCAGTAGTTACGAGCACGAAGCAAAGCCATACTGCCATTTGGATTATCACGAGGTATGTCATTTCCACTATCGATGACTTTACGAACCTTGAATTTTAACCCCCTACAGACGTTCGCCCCTCGCTGCTTCCACTGCAAGACGGCCATCATCGACGAAAGGTTCATCACCCTTGACGATCCCGCTCTCGGCAAACGTACCTACCACGAACAACACTTTTTCTGTGCCGAATGTGGTGACCCGTTCCTCGCACCTTCAGGTCCCCTTCCCCCATCCGCAGGGCGTACGGGCGAGCTGAACGTGTCAGGGGACGGCGAGTTCGTCGACGATGACGTCGGTTTTACGGTATACAGAGGCCATCCGTATTGTGAAGTATGCCACGTGCGACTCCGGATGCCGAAATGTAAGGGGTGTAAGAAAAGCATTAGGGATGGGGTGAGGGCTGTGGAGGCGCTTGGGGGGAAGTGGTGTTGGGCATGTTTTGTTTGTGAGGTGGGTTTTCCTTGATATGCTTTTAGGTGACGATGGTGGGCTGACTGAGGGAACGTTTGATGGTAGGGATGCAAGAGCCCATTCGAGGATCCGTCGTTCTTTTTGAGGAACGATATGCCGTTTTGTGAACCTTGTTTCAGTCTTATTTTGCGGAACGAGGCGTGATGACGTTCAAGACGATGATGGCTATGAAGATAAAAGCGCGTAGATGGTGGATGGTAATTATTTATTCCGCTCTGTCCATTTTTTGCTGTCGATCTTTTTGGACACTGCTAGCATATAGCTATACTCCTTTTTTGTCGCCGTCCATGCAAGTTGTTGTCATGTATGCGTACAAGTGTACAATCGTGTATTTATTTTGCATGTGTAGAGATCAGATTGGATTGGCGCTTGACGTCAAGCGGTTGAACTCAACGGGCGAGGTTACTGGTTCAACTCGATAAATCGCTCGTTGGTCTCGGACAAACATCATGATGTCGACAGAAGACGGTGCGACTTGCATGGAAATCATGTTGACATTGTCTGGTGTGGAGTGAATGATGGAGGGCTGCTGCTGCTGATGTGGTCGCAAGTGATCAGATCAACGTATGCTTGGTTTGCTTGCTTAGGCTTCTGAATGACGGCTAGACTGTTTTTAATGGATACATCTAATGAGTTTCGACCGCTTTCATTGTATTGACATCATAGCCCGAGAATGACACGACTATCCGTCGCTCGTTTGGAGTCGCACCGGATGCATCTCCTGCCAAGTACCTGAATTTGACGTGTTCGTTTTCTTTGAGCCCAGTGAGGAAGTTGGAGCCCAGGACCTCGTGCCCTGTGTATTGGATCGTTGAACGACGACTTAAATCGGCTGATAGTGTAGTTGGCTATAGCGTTTGTGCAACGTACAAGAGACTCCTGTTCGAACCTTTATTTTTTCTTATTTTTCTCCAAGTCTGTCCCTGACAGTGATGATCGATTCGAACCCAAGGTCCATGCAATTGATCCAACGTAACGAGACAGTAGGAACTTCTAATACGGAGAGCTACAGATCTAGAACAATGAATGAATGATGGCGGTTTGGGAGCAATAGGTGCCACACGTTAAGGTACGTTACACCCGACCTTAGCTCAGTTGGAAGAGCGCGAGACTGTAACTGGATAAAATTCATCTTGAGGTCGCCTGTTCGAGCCAGGCAGGTCGGATCTGTGAAATATCTTCGCAACAAGAGAACCTTTTTCTTTCCATCGTCATGTCCACCCCGATCTAACTTTTATATGCTACTGTTAAGCTGTCTAGGTGTGACGCCCTTGCCTCATTCTTCCATCGCTTCCCCCCGTCACTTGAGGGGGTATTCGTCTCGCGCTTTTGCACAGCCCAGCTTACATAAACATAGCCTTCCACAATGCTGCCGGTCTGCCAGATATACAGTTCACGTCCATGTTATACGTGGCGACAAGATCGTGCAGGGCGCGAGCGTGGCCTCGGGGACTCGGTCGGGGTGGGGTTTCTCAAAAAATTCCTCTTCTCGTGGTCCAATGAGGGGAAGCTCAACTTGCAGGTGGATCAGAGGGAATCGAAATGAAGCCGAAATAACGGCAATAATCAGCTGAGAGCACCGCGCCTCGAAACCAAGAGAAAGATTCCGGACAAAGCACGAATATGAATGCTGCTTCGAGAGGTCGGGAGCGCATCTTCGTGCAGTAGTTGATAATGGAATTGTCGGCCCAAAGATGCTCTTGCACGGCTTCGTACCCGCATAACGAGCATCATCACGACGCGAGTTGGTGTCATGTCCGATCGGGAAAGGGGACATCGATGTGCTGACGGCCCAATATTAGACAAGCGAGGTTGTCCACTACGCTCTACGACGCTATTAGCTTCACGGGAGCATTGATTTCACTCACAGCGTTTGTAGAGGAAGCATTCGAGGGTGCGCGCGATGAGGATGGACGTTGAGGAGGTACCTGTGCGGATAGCAATATGGGATTGTCACAGGCGCTCCTTGACGATGCTAACACGGAGGGGAGCGAGTGGTGCATTCGACTACGGTAGATACATGCTTAGCTGACACTGGGAAATGTATCACACGCGACGACGTCAATACATTGATCAAGTCAGCGATCTAAAGCACTGGTACCTTATCCCCATGAAGGATCATCACTAAAGTAATTGCCCCCAAGAGCGGCTTGAGGATCCCATGCTCCAGGAAGCAAGCGATGCAGTCCATGCCTCTGGATAATCTCTAGTAGTGCACCCTGGTCGACTTCCGTTTGGTTTAGGAGACCAACGTCTGGAAAGGGTGGTAGCGTCTGGAACACCAGCCGTGCCAAGCTGACCTGCGCTAGGTAATCTGCGATCGGGATACGAGGGGGATACTTGCTCTCCTCCTGGACGATGCGTTCAATGGAACCATGTTCCCGGATAAACTGGAGTGCACGAGTCGGACCCACGTTCTTGATCCGCTGCGAAAAGTCTGTGCCGAGGAGGAGCGCAAAGTCGATAAAGCTAGCACGGTCAAGGCGGAGGTTCCGACGAATGGCCTCGCCGCGGATGACAACGATAGGTGATTCCCGCGTAGTGATGCCGCGCAACATGGGGGCCTCGTAGACGAGGACATCTGTGTCCTCGCTCACAACGTAGTCCGCGTGTCCCTGGATGACAAGCGCAGAAGCGAGGGCTTCCGCTTCGTATGCACCGTTGGACTCGATGCATGGTACGCCCATCGCGCGGATAAGTTCCTTGCATTCTTCGTAAGTGCTTTCACTTGCTGTATTGGTCCGCCGTTGATACGAACGTGAGATGGTGGTGCTCCTTTGGGCGAGCGCATTGAGTACTGATTCGATCTCAGGGAGCGGCTCATCGGGAGAGGGCGAGGCGAGGAATCCCCAAATCAGGCCTTCATCCAGGGTCATTTGGAGCTGCTGCTTGGACATGGCGTGTTCAAGCCTGGCATCCTGGGTGTCGGTGACGTCAGGCGATGTTGGTTCCTGGTCCAGGGTCAAAGGACCTTCGAAAGATGAAGGTATAGCTGTGAGGTGAGTAATACATTGGTTGTATTCCGTGAAAAGCGCAGAGAGTTCTGATTGAAATGACTCGACAGATTCAGGAAGTGGGTAGTGGGGAGATTGCACTGCGGCGTTCCAGTGAACAGATGGAAGCGTACGAAGAACATCGTCCATAAGGTCGTCGTCAAGTGTGTCTTCTGTAATTACGAGATTTGGATCATCTAGAGATTCCGGGGGCGAGAAGTAGCATGGATCGAATCTGGATATCGATCGTGGTACCGCGCCAGAACCCATGACCTCTTGCAGGTCATCCAATCCCACTCCGTTCTGTGGAAAGATGCAAGGATGTTGCTGTGAGGTGACATGGGGAAATAATGTTGGCGTCTGCCGCGGGGTGGAGGTGGGTGTAGGCACGCTAAACCCTGATACATGCATACCGATGGAACTAGGAGCTGATCGAAGGTTCTTGAGGGCGCAGTTGATGCGTTGACGATCAAATATTGGCAAGGAGCGGTAATAGTGGAGTAGGCGCATCAACTTCTGGAGTCTATGGAGTCTATTCGTTTCAATGGACCCACGGGCGGCGTCAATTTTGCGAGTCTCTCTACGTCGCTCGACCTACGGTCATTTGATATTGACTCTCAAGAAGCACAGAAGCACAAAACGCGCTCACCTCGCGGGTCTTGGCGACAGAACGCAGCTTGCCATCGAAGACGCAAATGGCACGGACGTTCGAATCTTTCAATTCTGTGAGTATACGATGCCATCCGATGATATGCCTATGCGAGTGGGGCATAGGCGCAAAGTGGAGGCGTTGTGTGACCAGGGTTCCATCACTGTATTAAGAGACTTGAGCTGTAGCTGCGTGCCAGGCAGAAAAGACGTCACGCGTCATCAGCGAGAATGGAATACATGCTCACATGACAACTGTCTTTCCTCGCAGTGACCTGAGGCGGTCAGGGAGTCTCTTGAATACTTCTGGGCTGTTAATTTGGATGTCGGTGTGGATTGGTAGCACCAAGTGGCAGACTTACCATATCTTTTGGAGGAATGGGGTGATACCTAACACGCCCATCCGTCGTGGTCGTCGTCGACGGCGTTGGCGGTGAATGAACTCGCAATGAGCTCGTCGACGGCGGCGATGACCAGGAGACCATCCATATTTGAACTTTTTCCAACTCCGCTAGCGAGCCACGTCGTGGTCGCTGTCTTGCACAGGCTGAACATCCAAACGGCTGCTACTACGACCCCAACGACCACCGCGCTCCCTTTACCGCGTATACACTAATCTCGCCAGAAAATTTTAGAAAATCAGATCCTAGTTCACGTAGTTGCTCTCTCAATTTCATACCAGCATGTCGGTCATGCTCACAAAATTCGAGTCAAAGAGCAATCGCGTCAAGGGTACGTGACAAGGCTCAGGCCCTCATACATCCCATCTCACACAACCATATTCTTCAAGGACTCGCATTCCATCCGACGCAGCCACTCCTTGCTGCCGCGCTTCACAACGGTAGCGTGCAGCTATGGAACTACCGAATGGGTGTCTTAGTGGACAGATTTGAAGAGCACGAAGGTGAGCACTCCCACTCAATGGCGTGAAGCTCGATCATCCATATCAATGCAATATAGGCCCCGTTCGAGGTATTGCCATCCACCCAAGCAGAGCGCTCTTGGTCACTGGCGGTGATGATTACAAGATTAAAGTCTGGGGTTAGTATACCATACCGTTATGTACGTGGTTCTGACACTTCGCAGATCTACGCCCTCAGAACCGTCGCTGCCTCTTTACATTGAATGGCCATCTGGACTACGTTCGTACTGTCCAGTTCCACCATGAAATGCCGTGGATCGTGAGTGTTGGATCATCTGTTTCATGTCTGGCCCATTTATCTACGTCACACCCTAGCTCTCCGCATCTGACGACCAAACGATCCGCATATGGAACAGCACTTCACGAAACTGTATCGCCATCCTAACCGGACACTCACATTATGTCATGTCTGCCCAATTCCATCCCAAGGATGACCTCGTCGTGTCGACATCCATGGATCAGACGGTGCGAGTTTGGGACATATCCGGTTTGCGAAAGAGTACTCCAAACAGTGGAGGGCCGAACAATTTCGAAACATTCGACACATTCTCGACCGTAAAGTATGTCCTCGAAGGGCATGACAGAGGTGTTAACTTTGCCGCATTTCATCCCACCCTTCCCTTAATCGTCTCTGCTGCTGATGATCGCACCATCAAGATCTGGAGGATGAGCGAAACAAAGGCCTGGGAGGTCGATTCGTGCCGGGGCCACTTCAATAACGTGTCCAATGCGCTCTTCCACCCCAAACACGAGCTCATCGTTTCTTGTGGAGAGGACAAGACAGTTCGCGTATGGGATCTCGCGAAACGTACAGCTATCCAGACATTCAGAAGGGAGCACGACCGATTCTGGGTACTCGCTGCGCATCCGAACCTCAATCTGTTTGCTGCAGGTATGAACAAACTACTCTCTCGTGTATCCTACCCCTCACTGGCTGTCAATGCAGGCCACGACAGCGGTCTCATTGTTTTCAAGCTCGAGCGCGAACGACCTGCATTTTCGGTTCATGGCGACTCATTATATTATATCCGCGATAAATATGTTCGAGCATACGACTTTAATACTGGCTCAGACATCGGTCTTCTGAGCGTCCGCAAATTCGGTAGCCCCTACGTTCCTCCTCGGACACTGAGCTACAACCCTGCCGAGCGTGCCGTCATCACGACTGTCTCTTCTGATAACGGCATGTTCGAATTGTCTCCTCTACCCGCGCAAACCAATGGAGAGGTGAAGGACTCGTCCATCGATGGTAAGCGTGGAACCGCCAACAGCGCGATCTTTGTGGCTCGGAACAGGTTCGCTGCATTAAACAAGACCACACAGGTAACAGAGTCATGGCAGCTGAGTGGGCAGATACTAAGTCTATTACTAGCTCATAGAGGTCCGCGATCTGTCAAACTCCGTCGTGAAAGGGATCAACGCACCCATCCAAACTAACGAGCTCTTCTATGGTGGAACCGCCTGTATCATCCTGAGCTCGACATCGTCTGTCGCTCTTTACGACATCCAACAGCAGAAGATTATCGCTGAGCTGAACAGCCCACCCGTTAAGTATGTCGCTTGGAGCTCAGACGGGCAACTTGTAGCTCTGATGAGCAAGCACAGTAAGTATCGAGTGTTTATCCTTCATCCAACCGTGGTGACCTCGATCATACAGCCATTACCATCGCCAACAAGAATTTCGCTCAAAGTAGCTTGGTCCATGAGACCATCCGCATCAAATCTGGAGCATGGGATGACGCTGGCGTTTTTATCTATTCTACGCTGAACCACATCAAATACTGTCTTCCTCAAGGGTAAGTCATTTATCGTGGTCTGAAGTGCGTATACTTTACTCTAACACTTTTTTCTTCCTTCGACACATAAAGTGACAACGGAGTGATATGCACTCTCGACAACCCTGTGTATCTGACTCGCATCAAGGGGAAAACCGCGCATTGCTTGGACCGTTCCGCCCGTCCTCGTACCATCACGTTTGATCCTACAGAATATCGGTTCAAGCTTGCGTTGCTCCGAAACAACTACGAAGAAATGTTGCACATTATACGGACATCGACGCTCATTGGGCAAAGTATTATTGCCTATCTACAACAGAAAGGCTTCCCTGAGGTAAATAATTTCGCTATATGCTTCTGGGCTTGTGACCTGACGCCGCGGACATTGTCGTAGATCGCATTGCATTTCGTTCAGGATAAGAACATGAGATTCGACCTTGCCATCGAATGTGGAAATCTCGATGTGGCGCTGGAGACTTCGAGGATCATCGACCGGCCTGAGTGTTGGGAGCGATTGGCCCAACAGGCGTTGAAGCAAGGAAACCACAAAGTAAGAAGAGGCTACTTCCTTCTCATCATGACCTATAACAATTGCTGCAGATCGTCGAAAAGGCATATCAACAGACGAAAAACTTTGACCGCTTGTCTTTCTTGTATCTGACTACTGGAAGCACCGATAAATTAATCAAGATGCAGAAGATCGCAGATGCCAGAGGAGATCCAATGTCACGATTCCACAATGCTTTGTACGCTGGCGACGTACTTGGAAGAATTGCAGTCCTTCGGGATGTGGGTCTTCGTATGCGTTCACCCTTGTCCTGGTCTGTTTTCTTCGCTGAACTAGAATGCCAGACCCGCTTGCTTACCTGACTGCCAAAACGAACGGACTAGAAGAAGAGGCAGCTGAAATTCTCGAAGCCGCTGGTTTGAGCGAAGCTGATGTCGACGATGTTCCCTCGTTTGGCCAGTCGACACTCAAGCCTCCACCCATCATTACTTCAACCGCGAATCTCGTTTGGCCCGCCATCCCGATGGGCGAGAGTTTCTGGGACCGTGTTCTGGCGAACGGGAACCTGGAGGGCGATGGCGAGGTTCCATATGTCAACGGCATCGACTCCGGCGCAGCTTCGTCCGCACTCGATGACTGGGCGAAGGAGGAAGAAGCCCCTGAAATCGATGCTGATGAGGCTGGATGGGATCTCGACGCCGAAGTTGCTGATGGCGAGCCCCCCTCGGAAGAAGAATTCGAGGATGCTGTTGAAGATGAAGAAGATACTGGAGCTGCCCCTGGTGTGACTGAGAACGAGCTTTGGGTACGCAATTCACCGTTCGCTGCGGATCATGTTGCGGCGGGTTCCTTCGACACTGCCATGCAGGTACGTCGCGTCAGACTATGATTAGATGTCGAAGCTGTGCTGAATGATTCTCCAGTTGCTGAGTCGGCAATTTGGTGTGGTCGACTTCGCACCCCTCAAACCATTGTTCTTGTCCATCTACCGGTCATCCCACGCTTACGTCTCCCCTTTGGCGTCCCTGCCTCCCCTCCAACTCCACGTCAGACGCAATCCATCAGAAACATCACCTGGGCGTGTCCTTCCTGTTGCTGTGCGTTCCCTGGCATCTGTCCGGACCGAACTTTCGGAAGGCTTCCGTTTCGTGTCAGGCAATAAGCTGCCTGAAGCACAGACTGCCTTCCGGTCTGCACTACAAACGCTACTTTTGGTAGTTGTTTCTTCGGATGAAGAAGCCAAAGAGGTCTGTAAATTCAACTATGCTGGACGATTTCTGATGGCCCTGACTTGGCGGGAAATCTAGTGGCGAGATACTGTCGTTTCAGGACGAGAATATCTCCTTGGGGTCTCCATTGAATTGGAACGACGACGCGTGGTTCAAGATGAGCCTGACAACGTCCGTCGGCAATTGGAGCTCGCAGCATACTTTACGCACCGCCAAATGCAACCGCCACATCTGCAGATCGCTTTACGGAGCGCCATTGGAGTGTTTGCCAAAGCCAACAATCACGCGACTGCGGCCAAGTTCGCGAGACGTCTATTGGAGCTCAATCCCGACCCCAAAATTGTTGCACAGGTGTGTTGTACTCGATTTAAGACCCAGATGGCAAAACATTGATGGCTATATGCGTCCCTCTTCCACAGGCACGTCAACGAATCGCAGCGGGAGATCGAAACCCCCGAAATGCAGTGGAAATTTCCTACGACGAGTTCACCGAATTTGACATCTGTGGTGCGACGTATACCCCGATTTACAAAGGATCTCCTTCAGTGCGCTGCCCGTTCACCGATGCCTCGTTCTTGCCCGAGTTGAAGGGGAAGTTGGACCCACTCACGGAGGTCACCGAGATCGGGGCGACCGCGAGTGGATTGCCCGCTCCACGATGAGGGCATGTGGTCCATTGGATGTGAGAGTTGTGGATTGATAGAGGAGGACCTACGGTACTATCGTGTTGTGTAAATGTCGGTAATTCCAATATTTTGCTGATGATGCATGACTGGTCATGTGATTTCTGATATTGACGCGAACGCGTCTTCCGAGTCTCAGCTTATTCCCCTCATTTCTTCCTCCACAACAGCGCGTTGCTATCTCATCCGTTTAGACATGGAGGGCGAAACTAGCAATGAGCCAACCGAGATCGTCACTGGCTCGCGACGCTCAGAGACTCCCAAACCGCGATCGCAGGAACGCTCACAGCCAAGCAGAGAGCGACGGTCACTAGAGGATGTGGTCGCACACCCTTCGACGGCGGCGATACACGAATTCGCATCCCTGATTAATCAAAGCGCGATGGATGAGGCCAGAAAAACAGTGCAATTTAGACAAGGTATCTATAAGTGCACCGCGCATATACCCTGCTTTTTGTTGACCCCACGGACAAAATTCCCTGCAGAACTCAGGAGACGACTGTTCCGGGTAGCACTCGGCACATATGCGTGGTGGAGTGTCCGCCTGACATATGAAACCGACCTGGCTGAGCGAAAGTTGGAGAAGGGGGTACAAGATTTGTTATCGGCGGAAAGAGAGCAAGGCAGGTCATCCCATCCCCCTCCTACGCTCTTTGGTATGCAAGCCTTTCCCTGGAATTGGCCTTGCTCTGTTTCGCGCGTCGAAGCGATATGACTGTACTGACCTGTGATTCTGCAAGATCGCGCACGGGCTCGACTGGCTGAGCTGTTTGCTGCGGTCAACAAGGCTGTCGCAATGTTCGCGCAGACCTGAGCGTGTTCAGTGGATGCTGAGTTACACCAGGTTGCTCGTTGTCTACGTTTCGCTGGGTTGCCAAAGTAGTCAGCCATGGCTGTAAAAGGAAATGCTGGACGTCAACAATTGGACGTTGGACGTGTGTCGAGCAACGTCCGTCGAGGTGGATGGTAAAAATGCAGTTCTAGTACACACGGACCCGGAAGACTTGTAAAGATTTCTCAGTCGCTCTCCTCGTAGACAATACCCACATGTCCCGGTCAAAGGGCTCTCATTGCTCATTCGTTCTCCTCGCCGAATTCGACATTGATAGCGGTGCTCAACTCACCTATCAATTTCCTCAACCACTCGGAACAGATGAAGGGTGAGGTTATCTCGACCGGCCCTTCCATGGCCATGACTGATACCCACCAATAGCCTGCTAGCCAACCTGATGCTCCCGGATGGTGCAGAACGGCATCTCGAAGACTGGACTATATTCTTTCTGAACCAGACACCGTTCAATATGATATTCCCTGTGCTCGCATTAGAAACTCCTGAATCATTGGAAGACGTCTCAAACGATGTTGGAGGTCGCTCGGAGCTCATATATGTGCTAAACTTGGTCAGGACGAAACATGACAAGACTGCTCGGAGGTACGCTTGCAAACCATCATCATGTCTAGGAGGCATTCTCATTCAGGTTAACGCGCCTCCAAAGAGGTGCCGTCGTCAAAGCCATGGCTATTTGCACTCGCCACCCTTTCATCCAGATCTTCAAGGTGAGTCTGTGCCTCGCGGTGGCGACGCATCGAAAATTTGTTCGCTTATCTTTTCGGAAGCCCGTTCTCCTCCTAGCACTCGATGACTACTTTGCCAACCCTTCGCAAGACTGCCTAGCTCGTTTGTTCGACGCTATCAACTCGATGGATGTCTCGGGCGCCCCCGAGCTGACGCGATTCGAGAAGTGGGTCATGCGTGCGTCTGAGCGGAAAGATATCTTTTCCGAAAAGTTTGCGTGTCCGAAGATCCAGGATAACACTCCGAAGCCACAGCACAAGACAACTTCTTCGACTGGCTCACATTCGAGCGAGGATGGTATTATCATCAAGGGACGCAATCACCACAGCGAAGGTACTCGCGAACGATCCACGACAGAGAGTAGTACAACGAGCTCTCATTATCGTCAGCCAAACCCATCTTCACCATCAGATTCTTCTTTCTCGTTGGGTGGTAGCGCTGTCTGGGTTGGCGATGAGAGCGGCGTTCTCGATAGCCAGGTCGGTGTAGCCATCGGTGGGGGGCCTGGGAGTGTCACTTCTGGAACTGGCACTATGGCGAGTCGCGGAAGAAGATCGACCGACGCATCATCCTCATCCTCCCATGGTTTCGCTAGAGAGCACCACGCATATAGTGGCGCAATACCCACGACCTCTGATCCTCAGTTGCGTTCTGGATTATCCAAAGATACCCACTTTTTCCAAACAACAATAGCGTACAAAGGACATCAGTTACCCATCAAGCTTCCCCTTTCTGCCTTCCCGGAGGAAGTCGGTGATGTCAGTCTATTCTCGATCCTCTCGTTCGTGTGAGAGTTACTGACACTGCGCATTTACCCAGTATTCATTAATTCAACTAATTCAAACATTCTCCTCACCAATTGTGACTATCTCTGGACCGTTGCATCCACATCTACACACAAACGGAAGTCTCACGCATCCCATAATAATACTCTTTAATGCACTTGTCACCGGAAAGCGCATTCTCTTCCTAGGTCACAACATACCCGCAGGTCAAGTGGCCAATTATGTCTTGTCGGCATGTGCCCTCGGTTCAGGATGCGGGGTCATCCTGAGAGGTTTCATCGAACGTGCGTTCCCATATGCTGGGTTAGCAGGTGGTGAAGACTGGGTTACGACGTGAGTTGGCTGCTCACTCAAGAGTAATGTTGCTGAAACTCATGTTGCGCTTAGGCCAGCATATATTGCCGGCGTTACGAACCCGATCTTTGAAACGTCGGGCTCATGGGATCTGTTGATGGATATCGGCACTGGTCGAGTCGTGGTATCCAAGGACATCCACACTTCCTTTCCGCCGAGCATCACACCCCCTGCTTTTATGCCGCTACTCAGTCGAACGGGTGTAATGCGTGCTGAAAACTCGGGCGCAAGCGAAGAAGAAATCGCACGGATAGCCACTCGCGACGGGAACCAATCAAATCAGAAATCCGACTTCGCGGCGAGGGCTGATAATACGGACAACCTGTTCATCGAGGACGTAAGGGTTTCACTGTGGACGTCGGCGCGCGTCATGGCTTGACATTTCCTATTTAGCTCATTGCGGCCATTTCATCGCACTTTGGTGAAACGCTCGTGAGGATGCGGTTTACTGAATATGTTGGCCGATTCGTGCGACTTGCGGCAAGGTACGAAGAAATGGTAACTGGTTCAACGGACTTGTCCCCTCCCACTGCTCCCTTCACCGAGGGATCGTTGGGAAGCGGTATTGTGTTCACAGACGACGCTGCGGCACTCAAGGAATTGGCCGCTCAAGCCAGTCGCATAGAAGGATGGCGCAAGAGCAATTCATATCAATATTGTTTAGCCGTACGTAAGGTCACCATTCCTGCCCGACAGAACCTTACGAAGATGTATGCAGGATTTCCAAAAGCACAAAGCGACCAATCCGATACAAGGTTTCGATTGCACACATCAACTTTTCCGCCTTCGTCTGGCGAAGAGTCTTTCTGATTCCGAGGTCGAATTGATCGTTCGAACCATTGCGGATAACGTCCGTTCGTACGACCAAGTCGTAGAGGTATGTCGTCTCGGGTTGGGCTGCCAGTATCACAGATAACTTATGTTTGCGGTCATGAAGCTGTTGGCATACACACCCCCTCACACCGGCGGACTGCAACCCCTGAGCTTCTGTCTCTTCCATCAACTGGAATCTGTACGAGAAGCAGCGGTGGAGATCTTTAACGAGCTTAGACTTCACCCGGTAACTCAACTCACTCCTGCTCCATAACTCACGAGGACTCATCTCGCCTCGATCACAGGTTGGCGTGATGGCGCTCCAATCTCTCAATCACTTCCAGCGTTACGCCTACGTGCGACAAGCTCATGCACGGGAAGCACGTCCGAAAGATGGTTCCAATCATCTCGTCCCACCGCCACCACTCGTCTCACGTACACCTTCGAACCGGAGCGAGATCAGTCTAGGCGGGATTTAGTTTTTTTTTTCGAGCCTGCTTGACTTGTACTTTTTCACTGATACTTTCTTTGATTATCGTCTTACCTTAGTTTCGCCCCCTTCTTGCGTGTATAATCGATTGTAGCAATGGACATCGAGATTCCCGTCGGTTGTCATCGGGAATCATGCACATGACGCGGTCAAGGCAAAACGCCCCCCATCACAGTCTGGACCATGAAGACAACATTAGCGAACGTACGAGTGCAGTGACGTACTCTGTCTCATCTTAAGACTGTGACGTAGAGTGACGTCGGTAATTAGTGACGTTGGTGTGTGACGCAGCTGAGTTCGAATGGAGTCAGAGGTATGTCGAATGTGTCTACGCATCAATGATACAGCAGTTGCTACTTCGGACTTGTACCTGCTCTGGGTTATCTTCAAAGCCTCAAAATCCTCATTTGGTGTGTACCATTTCTTATCCACATCCTAATTGCTTGCACATGATTTGAACCAGAAATTATATGTAACAGTGTGACAGGACCGTCACGCACTTCAGCAGAAAAGACCCCTGTCTCAATCACTAGTTTTCAACCCAATCTAGACGCTGCGTCGTATTAGTGTGCCAGATGCCGAATGAATTGAAGGCCTTACTAGGGGCTTTCACCTAATCTATAAATTCGCCGCCTTTGTAGACCTCATCCCAAATCATTGCTTTCACCCACACTATCACCTCCCTCCAACAAATTTCTCTCCATCTGTCCAACCATGACTTTCGAGTCCACCATCCAACATTTTTTTGACAAGTGCGCTGCGGTCTTGTCTCACAAGGCGGCCTTCCAAGATTGGGTGGCCGAAGTGACCGGTGCGCCCGACCGTCCTGTTGACAAGGTCGAACTGTGCACCGGGATGACTCACAGAGATTATACCAGAGAAGAGTGGCAGACTCAGGTCGAGAAAGACCACACCCACCATTTTCTCCAGGTACATCTCGCAGAGACCCCTCATCATCAGCAGCAGGTAGTCTTGATCGAGAGGATCAAGGCTTGTGAGCTGGCATGGCCTCATTCCGCAATTCCTCTCCCGGACGAACGCATCGCGCTGCTTCCTGAAGTTCAGGATCAGCCAATGGACTTTGACATCGCTTGTATCCTCAAGCATGGTTCGCATGGTTCTGACGTTGTGCATGACTTTAAAGTCGAACAAACCCTCGACTTCCATGGCAAGGTGTCCGCCCATCAGTTCGTCACCATCATTGGAGCCATTGAAAGGTTCACGGAGAATGAACATCCCCACGTCCGTTTCGTTGACTGCGGTGAGCTGGCTCAGACCTTTGCAGTGGATTCCATGAAGGTGTCCTATGATTTCTTGCATCATCCAGATGCCTTTGAAGAACTCCTCCACGGTTTTTCTGGTGAATAAATTTACACTCCTAAAATTGGTTTACACTGACTCTCTTCACAGCTCCGGTTGTTCAAGACGAAGGCGAAGACCTCGACGATTTTTTTGGTGAATAAATTTCCACTCCTAAAATTGGCTTACGCTGACTCTCTTCACAGCTTCGATTGCTGAAGACGAAGATGGAGATATTGTCAACGGTCAAGTTGCCAGTGATGGTGAGTAAATTTCCACTCGTGAAATTGGCTTACACCGACCCTGCTATACAGCTTTGCTTGATCAAGACGAAGAGGAAATTTGAAATCTCCTTTGATAGGAAATTCGGTACCATTTGTTCACCAAGTATACCTGCGTTGGGTTTACATTAATAGCTTTTGCAAATTAAAAACACCTAGTTACATCTATTTCTCAGCCAACATGTTGATTTTGAAGAACTCCCGAAAATCAACATCATTTGAAGTCCACCAATTGAAGCTGTGGGAGTTGGCTAGTAGTATCTTGAGTTAGGCTAAATGTTTCGCTGGCGCTGACGGGTCTAACGGTCCTCACGAGCGCTGTGGTGCGGAATAAATCTTGAGCGACGTTCCCCCTATTCAATCAGTATCATCACGCGCAGGAAGACATCTGAAAAATGATTTCCTTCCTCCGTCACTGCTTGCCTCACGCCTTCGAATTGGAGCAAGATACCGCAGCTCAGTTTCACCCTCCCTGCGTACATACACGATTGTCGAAACGGGCATTGGAGATTACCCTGAGCTACGTGGTCCCAGGGCCATGGATCAAATAATCGGTCATAGGGGCTCATGCACATGATCAGTAGTCCGGTAAGAGGGTCGTCGATGGTGGTGTAATGATGGAGCATCGTGACCGGCGAGAAAAGAGTTTGGGAAAGCACCTCTCCTCGCAGTGTCTAAGCTGCGGAGACAGGTGCATATTTAAACCATTGAGCTGTCCTCACCAACCTCTGATGAATACAAACGTGGGATGTACAACGAAGTGATGGACTGGAAAAGCGATGTGAAACATCCCTCTTCGGGAGATATGACCCACAGCATAAAAATGAAAACGGTCGCTATTGCGGACGCAGCTACTAAGGCAACTAGCCTGCCGACGCTGTGGGAAGCGATGAAGAGGAATTGGGCAATAAGAAGGCTGACTCCCCAGAGGTAACTCGCTTTGGGAAGACTAAATACCACCGACGACGGGAGGAATCCTACCGTATTTGATTTGGCGTTGTATAGGTACTGAGCCTGAAATGGTGTTAGGGCCCGCTAGCCGCACAACTCATGAATAGAAAACACTGACGCCGACGGAGGCGCTTGCTTCCGCAAGTGCCTCGTGTCTAAGATGGAGACAGGAGGCGGACACGATGCTAACAGCACAGGAAAGAACGGATGGGACAGTTGTGGCCATAGTTCCTCCGCGCACGTTGGCAAGGAGAATATTAGAACTGGAAAGACGCCCACTTAAGACCTGAATAGAATGATTATCGTCCGACTCACATTAGGATTGGAAAAGTCTACAAACAAATGTCAAAAATAACAACTTCACACTGGATGGTTGGACATACCCATAATAAACTGTTGGTCCAATCGGTAAGACAGAGCGATACGAATTGTGTCCATTGATCGGCGTAAAGTTGCTCGTTGAGATACAAATCGTCGAGGAGGCCTTTGTAGTATCGTGGAATACCCCACAATAACAGATTGGCCACAGTTGACATCCATTCATGCTCAGCATTATCCGCAGGGTACATTTGCTGGAGCCTGTCCAACTGCGCGAACTCCTGCCCATAAAACGTGACGAAACGCTGGTTCACTACAGATAAACTCTTAGTATCAATTGATCAGTTCGGCGTATTGGTTTACGTACTAATTGCACCAGCAAGACGAGCTGAAGCACGATCAGCACCGGAAGGAGGCCATTCGTAATATCTCTTACCAGTATAACACAGGGTGTAGCCATCAACGCGTTGCCCTTTGACGTATATCCAGCGTTAACAACGTCCTCTATGCTGAAAGACAGACCTACCTCTTTTCCTGGACAACAGCTTCAAAAACTGCGTGCATGTGTCTGGACAGTATGGGAATGTCGAGGTGCGTGATGTCAACCTGTCTGTAGCGATATTAGCCGGCAAATCAAAACCTTGCACGTACAATATCACTTACCGGCCTGTCCGTGAGATATGATATCGTATAGATCATCCACAATTTGAGAGAATTCCTGCTCATGAGATTCGTGATGCATTGGGAAAAACTCGACGTGAACCCAGTATAGTCTCTCCACGGCACTCTCTGTCCGATGATGAGTGTCGCTGAATGCAGCTGATTTCACGGACTTGCCGAGATGCGAAGGAGACATTGCTGCCGGAATATCCAGGAGTTCAGTGCCAAGGTCCTCGAGCCAGAACAATCCTTTTCCGACGTGGTCGACGAAATAGTAATTGCAAGAGGCGCAATCCTCGCCTAACTCTAAGAATAATTCACATCGGGGCGTAACCTCGATGTTGTGGCACTGTAATTCTTTTTGCGCCAATTTCACGCAATGGAGAATACGTTCTTCGGTCTGCGTATTTTCAACATTGGCTTCAGTGACGACCGTGAAGTCGGATTCGCCGTCTAGCACGAAATAGGGTTGTCCTTCAGGGTGTACAAATCGCCGCCACTTGGATGCCGAAGCCACACTTGCATTGAGAGGGGGTCAGCTAAGTTGCGGCGTTCTAGGGCTCTCACTGACCTGCTGGGACAGACTGGACCTCGAGTGATGGTTCGGGGACAGGGTTGGACGCTGAGAGGGAGCTTTTGGTCGTTGGTTGCAAGAGTAGGGGCACTTACTCACGAGGAGGACCTGTCATACCGCAGTGTGCTCAACGAAGTTACGGGATTGAGACGGTGCATAGATGGCTGTAGCTTCGACCCCGAAGTACTAGTGTTCGTCATCCAAGTGATCGAAGGGCGTGTTGGTGATGTAGACTGAGTGGAGGTGGTGGCATTTTATAGTCCTTAAGGCCTTATACCTCGATCAATGGGCGTGCAGATCTAGCTATATCCAATAATGCCGTGCTTCTATCAATAGCCAGCGTTGCGTAGGCCCCGGGGTCCTGGCACTTTACAGCTGGACACTGCCAAACTGATTTTACATTTCTCCCAAACTTAACTGCTACAGCATTAATAATGCCATACCCGATCTCGAGGTCTGCAGCTGAGAACATCGGGTAATTGTGGAAAATCTGTCCTAACATACTTTTCTCAGTTCCTCAAACAAACGTCCTGAGTCAATCTGACTCACTGGATAACCCAGCATATATATGGAATGTAAGGTTTTGGCCGACTCTGAGTCGGAGAGCCTCATCGCTGGTGGCCTGGTGGGAACCTGTGGGAACCTACTTACCAAACGGTGGCAAGCCCGTCCACCTTGCAGCACTCCTCAAGCACCCACAGTTTCAAGGCGGCCCAGTTTTTTTCGGTTAGACCTTCCGTGCAGCGGCAACCACACGTGTGGCGACTTCCTTGGACGGCAGCAACGCCTAGCCACCCAGTGTCCCCCCAAGCTGAATAATTTACGCCTTACAAATGGCAAGTATCCATGATTTCTAATTCCCGAGTAAACTGCCTAACTGGTTGATCACCTACCAATGTTCACCACGGCTCCATGACCTCTGGAGTTCGGATGGGCAAGCTTTTCGAATACTTGCGCCGACAGACCATAAGCAATCTATCAACTATGATTGATATCATCCTGGTCGTCTGGCCTCTCAGAGGGACGGTGACCTGTGCCAAATCGAAACGTTTTTCGCGCTCGATGGCTTAATCCTCTCCAGACATGCAAACCCGATACAGATTACGATGACAATAACGATGACTTTGCGCCCCACTCTAGCAAGCCAGGATGATGGCCTTACGAGGAAGCATGCCCAGCCACCTCCGGTCCTGATATTAGCGCACAAGGTGTTTATTATCCTTCTTCATCCACAAGCCTTAGACAACTCTGAAGACTTCAACCTCGATGCAGGGCGCCAAGCGCACATATATCCAAGGACACAGTGAGTTTCTCAAGTCGGTTGGCCAGTCATACGTCACCAAGGAATGAGCCGCACCAAGCTGGTGACATCCATGCGAAGGTATTTTTCTTCTAGCCCCCGTCCCCCGGTCCAGGGCGGACAAGACGACGAAGTCGACTCACGGAGGGCAGGGGGATTGACTCGGCGAGGAGTAACCTTTCCGGATGAAGTCTTAACGTGGGGTCTGATGGATGGCATATCTAGGGCTGTCTGGATTGCCAGTCTGTTCCGAGCTCTCATGACCCTTTTGGTCTCAATACTGCATGCTCATCGCTTACCGCTGACTATGATCCTTTCCTCCACAAATCTGAGAACCCTCGGTGTCAGTTCTTTACTAAGGTTCAGGTCCAGGAAACCTTTTGATCCTGAGGTCCTGCTGTAGCTATGATTGTTATCACCAGCGTCTTTGCGTGAGCACATATTTTTTCTATTCCCAATTTGCCAACGTAGCCGCCCATCAAGGTGTCAAGGGGTTGATCATCTAGGACAGCTTTGGTGTGGGGCCCTAGATTCATAAAGAGCGTCTCCTTCAATCGTCCTTGACTACCCATTTTTCACTGCCCCGTCTATCTCTCGATGGCTGGCGTTGGAGTTCGTTCAACCGATTCGCGCGAACCGAAGCAGAAGTAAGTCCTCATACCTCTGATATATGGATGACATATTCAAATCGAGACGATCAGGAAGCTAACAACGGCGATCTACGAAGAGTCAGATTCAGACGAAGATGATACCTTTGAGCCAGCTGAACACTCAGACGAGGATGACGCTCCACGAACTGGCAATGCAAGGTATGTTAGTCTCAACCCGGTCCCTCAGTGAACTCACCTCATGCACATCTGGAAGGTTTGTTGGGCGTGGCCAACAAGATCTAAAATCATCCACACATCGTCCCAAGTATGTCGTCCGTCCGACTACCCGAGGACAGGTGTTTGAACTCCATGGGTCTCATTCATTGACATCATTCAGAGAAGCTCCTAACCCAAAGGACAATGGGGTTCGAACGCCTGCAAACGATGGGAAAAAGTCAGTTTCCTCCCAAGAGTACATCTCCGATGTGACTGATAATATGAACATTTCAGGCCCGTCGCCGAGGATAAGTACTCATTTGCTCCAAAGCCTAGGAAGTCCTAGGGGTGTTGGGTCACTGCGTACTTACTGAGTTTTCTTGTTCTTGTGATGTCCCATTGCTATCGGTATACCCCATTTGTTGCTTCTTCGAGTCAGTTTCTTTTCGTCGAATCTTTTCAATTGTACAGTAGGTACCTTGGAGTTTCAAGTTGTATGTCCATTCCCCAGTGCTTCTATGTTCTCTCCGTGCACCTCTATGCACACAGCATTTGACTACTTGCTGTTCGTGCTGTTCAAGGACCTCCGGCCTGCTCCTATCTTCCTGCAGAGCTCTCGTTGCCTTTGTACCTCTGTGGCCACACAGCTTAGTACCAACCAAAGCGAAGGTGCATAGGTGTTGATGAACGCTCCAGCCTCGTCGAGGGCAGCCGGGGGAGGATAAAGCAACTTCCAGACCCACCATTAAGCCCAAAGCAAAACAGGGTGTGCTATCCTTTGGATGCACATGTCCATTTTTGTGCATTCACTGGCTTCCAGGCTCCATTCGCGAGGTAACAAGTACCCGTATAGTAGTTAGACGGACACGCAGTGGTTTTTTCCTCCAGATGCCCCCACATTGGTGTGAATGTCGTCCTTGGACATCGTTCCGAACCAAGGGCGCAGTTGTGCGCTCACGGATCATGGTATGACGCCATATTCATAGAAATTACAACTTATTTGTGCAATAATGAAGGGGCCAGGAAATGGTTTACCCTTTACCGGTTTTGTGGACTTTGAATGGTTTGATCTGTGTGGTCTGTATATCCCTAGAAGAGTAGGAACGACTGTCTTCCTACCTAAGGGGCTACCTACGGGAGACTAGTATATCCCCTTCTTGGATTTCACTTGTTATGCCAAATGAATATAAGTACATGATCTCAATCCAGGCTTCACTTATACATACTAAGTTATGTTATGATAATATCCTGGAGCTTGAACTTTGCTCTCGACCATGCCCCTGAGGGGGGGGGTACACGCATTGACACACAATGAGCGTGTTTTCCGCTCACCAATCGTGCGACAGACATAATCGTCCCATGCATCATCCGTGAGGCAGTAGGGCACGAATAAATTTGATGGCAACTGCGGCATGACTTACGCTCGGTTGGTCGTGTTCAGTGCGTTGTGGTTCAACGTGATATTGGTGCGATTCGACGGGGAAAAGGACTTCGAACGATCGGGTTGACCCTTCCAGTTTTACACCCATGACATGCATGACAAGTGAGTAAAGCACTCACACACCCAATGTCGCATAGCGATGCGCCAGACTTTGTGCAGCATGGAGCTGTGCTCGAGGGGGACAAAAGTTGTAGCCTGGTTTCTGGAATTAAAGTCGGACAGATGTCATTTCCGCAGCGATGACGCCGCTCTAGCTGCCACACCTTGTGGTTGTTCTAGAGACCAGCGTCTCTCATTTGGAAACCGCACGTGTCACAATATGTGACTCTGAGATACATCCAGGGAGCATTCCGCGGTTGGAATTTTCCAAATTAGCAGAGCCGCGACGACGTTTCCCGAACGTCCTGCTCAGTGTTCTGTTCAAGAAGCACTGAGTGTACATGCTTCCATTTTCCCTAAAATATTTACCTGCATACATTCGTGGAAATTGGATCAAGCATATCGTTATTCTCCGTCGTTTAAGGGTATGATGGAGCTGCCCACATCGCCGAATCTGAGCTTTCACCGCCGCTGTCAGCAATGCAACAAAGACAGCAAGTCGAATTTTCTGGAACGAGGATACCATGGACCTGCAAAGGTGACTGTATGTAAATCTTGCTGTAAAACATGAGGGTACAAAATCTCACACAACTGGGCGCTTGATACCCTGAGGCTGGTAATTGAGAGGGAGACGAGGATTGGCGGAGTATAATAAGTCCGTGATGGTGATCGGTGGATAGCATTGCCTGGCGCCTCCTGTGTTTGCTCGGCCCTCAATTAAACAAAGCCAGGCGCTTGCACCCACAAGCGCCGAGGACACCGAAAGTTGGCTGGTATGTAAGCGCAGATAGACTGAAACGCTGGAAATACAAAAAAAAAATCTGTGCGATGCCCGCTGTCGACGGATGGCTTAAATTCCTGTGGTTGTACGTACCAAACATTCTGTATGCCCATCGAGCCTCACTCGACCGAGTTGCAGATTAACTAAGTGCATTCCAATCAGAAAACATGCCATGGATTCAACCTGTCTAAGAGAACAAAACAGTAAAGCGACTCCACCTTTAGTGAGTAAAATATCTGCATCATCCTCATCTTCGTCGGGTCACAGGAGTCCATGCTTCTGGCTCATCCGAGCCTTTCTTCGCCTCCGCCCACGGATCGCGTACTGGTGGCTCCTCCGAACGCTTGTCGACAGGTCGTTTACTTTGTTTCCCCGAGTCGCGATCTCCTTGTTCTTCACCCGATCGACTGTCGGGTATTTGCAAATGAGATGGGGGCTGGTAGAGGCGTGCTATACGTTCGCGTTCCTGCTTGTCCCTTGCTTCCAATATGGCGGCGTTCATTTGGACTCGTCGTTGGCGGGCTAGATCGCCTTTGAGTTCCTGTATAGAAATTTTTTTCCGTTAAGAGAGAAAAATGGAAACGTTGACCATGCATGGTTCACGCCACGATCAACACGGAGGAACGTACCTCAACACTCGGTGGATTTGGCCGCGTATGTGTTAACCAAGCATTCCATTGCACTGTTCGGAGGTTCATCAACGTCCTGCACAAACAAAACGCACTGCAGCAGAATAGGACAAGAAACAAGAACGAAACTAGAATCATGCCGAGTCCCAACCGCAAGGCAAACAAGGCAGCGCAAACACGCACCTGGAAGTCTTTTCCCACTCGCTATATAGGTCCACATATCATAATTACTTCTGTACTTCACCGTACGTTTCGTCCGACCTAGAATATTCCGATTCGGAGGGAAGAACCTGTTTGTATGCAGCCGGATGACAGAGGGGCAGCCATTCCTACCATCATTCATATTCGGATGCTCGTAATACTTGTTCCCTACAAGATATTTTTGTCAATTTCTGGACTCATAGCAGACCCACAGCAACACCACCTTCTAGGTCTTTGCCCACAAAATATGTCTGGTAACCGCACGTCAGGACTATTACGCCTCACGTTTCCAAAGGCGTTAGCTCAGCCCAACTGAGATTATACTCACCGGTTTCAAAAGCCGCTGCCATATACGCCTGAAAATTGACAGTGACATGGGAGGGAACGGACAGAGTAGTACAAGACCAGCGGGCTGTACCAATTGAATGGAAAGACAAGACAAGCCGATCTTGGTTATTAGTCATCGATCCTACTTTAGGCACTGCTCGGTTCAGTACTTGGCTCTTCATGATCCCCGTCGTCCGTCGACATGTTATACTCAAAGCAATCAGCTGCAGGACCGTTGTGCATTCCTCCCGGTCGGAATTGACACTAATACAGCTGTGCAACCAGAATGGCACGACAGAACCTATAACGCAAGAGCGCTCTACTTTTAGAAATCGCCCATACCATCATCGTCCAAGTCTCCCTCCTGAATTTCTTTCGCAAGCTCCTTTTCGCGTTCACGGGCTCCTTCCGCCGCTGCGAGTTCCTTCCTGTGTGCATTGAGAGGGTAACGCATAGCCTACGTGAAATTAATGGCGTCAGCACATTTTGTGACAAGTCGGTAGTTGGGCTCGTCTGCCAGGGAAGCAGAAAAGATCACAGCACTGGCAGTGCTTACTCACCTTGACGCTTTGGTTGTGCAGTTCCAAACAATATCCGATACGTCTTCCAAACACCTCGCTAACCTCGGGACCATAGCCGTTCTTTCTACCTTCACATTCCATCCAACCTTTCTCATGGACGATCCGACCCTCGATGACGCCATCACGGATGGCCTTACCGACGATGTACTCGGCATCCTCCTCGGAGTCAAGGTGAAGCTTGAGACAGATATCACGCAACGAGATGCGGGAATAAGATAACGAAAGTCGCCGAATACCGGTCTTGATCACGTTCTGACGAAGTCGGACGATCAACGTATACGTCTTGTCGGCCTCGAATTGAGCCGCATGCTTGCTAAGTGTTGCCTGGAACTCGGAGAGAGAGCCAGTCCGGACGGCTGCAAAATGGGCGTGAATGCTGGGTAACTAGCGCAGCCATCGGCACGAAATCACATCACAAGGCACGAACCTTTTACGATGTCAAAGTAGGCTTGCAGCGCTTTTTGAAGTACAGGGTGTCTGAAGGTACTGCGATCGGGAATATCTCCCATAAGCAGCTCCACCACCACGAAAAGCTTATGCACAGCTTGGTAAAACCCAGGCGCAACCTTTGGAGGCGGCGCTCGCCTGATCGCCTGTTGAAGATTCGTATGCGCCGCAGTATAATTGAGTTGTACTGCCTTGATTCGCCCCAAGAAATAGTGATACCGAGCAAACAGTGGGTTACTAGCCGAAGCAGGGAACGTCGTTTTCGAAACGAGTTTGTCTGCTTGATCGTATAGATTGTAATGGAGATAGCTCCGGAGTAGGCGGTTAATCAGCGACGCCTGGGTATCATCATCGTGGCGCAGAGCGGCGGTACGCTGGGCTGCGAGGAACATTCTAGAATAGATTGAAAGGGGATGGGAGCTCTGGCATCAGAAACACAGGACGAAAACGTGATAGAGGCAGGGAAACCCACGGTCGTGCATCAGCAAGCTCTCCACCTAACTCGAATGATCTCTCGACAGCAAACCAAATCTTTGCGGCGATGGGATCCATACTTCTGCGGTTCAATTGTTGTATCTTGTCGACAGTCTCTCTTGACAACTCGATGGATTTGGCATAGTTCTCTTTGGAGGTGTGTAGATGATGGATGAGCAGAAGGCGGAAGTAGATCTCTACTTCCGGGACTGGATCAGATGTAGGTTTTGGGGGTGATGGAGTCGGGGTTGCTGAGGCGTTCACTGGTGCTGCAGCATCGACATCCATAGGTTGTTCCGTGGCTACTGCAGGGGGTAACCACGAAAGCAGCGATGTCTTCACTGCGGATTCTATACACTCATTCATCCATAACCACCCCACAAGCCATATCACTCAAACCCGACTCACCGATGGGATAATTTTCCTCGATAGCATCACGGAGGATCTTAATGTCAAGGCGTTTCCTCAACGCAGTGAGTGGACGCAACACGCGGTGGGTGAACCGTGGCTCGAGGTCAGCAACAGCCCGTTCGATGAGTGCGATATTAGCCCTGATCTCTGCGTTGGGTGTGGGAGGAGGAGCGGGTTTCTCTTCAACTTTCTTGGATGCATCAGCCTTTTCGTCTTTCTCCTCGGGTTTCTTGTCTTTGCTTGATGTCTGTGTACTAGACATGGCGAATACGAATCCAGGACACGGTGACGCGTCTGTACTTCAGGTTCAGGGTACACAGCCACGGAAGGAAGTTACGTAAGTCTCAGAAGTACAAGCCAATTGGTATATCCCCAAGATGATGTAGTACACCAATAGTACACGAGCGGTCCCTAGTCCCCTCAAAAATCACCGAGCTCAGGTCTTAAATATCCTAAGCAATCTAGCCTCCGTAACGATCCTCGTTCGACACAACGGGCATTCTCTGGAGCTCGCGAGGACGAGATCAGAGCACGAACGACACATGGCCAAGTGCCTTTTTGAAGCACAAGTCAGGTTGAGTCATCGAGTGAAATAATAGGTCAAAGACGTACCCGCAATCTACGATTGCAATGTTCGCTTCTTCGTCCTGGCAAATGACACATAAACCAGAACGTTCTGCACTTGCGACCTTTGGAGGACGAGACTTGGCCCTCGAGGCCTGGAAGGTTTGGGAGTGTGGATATGGTGGGGTAGTCGAAGGTGCAGATGGATGACCAGTTTGCGTGTTCGACGCTGCAGGGTGCTCCTCGCGCATGTCGACATCGTGATCGGGTCCGAAAGTGGGGGTCGAGTGTTGCTGGTCTTGCCGTGGTACGTGCTCGTGTGCTCCGTAGCGATGTGCATCCCACTCAGGGTTTACCATGTTATTGACAATCTCCTCGTCTTCGTCGCGTTCCTCGATGCCGTCCATATCGTCCTCATATTCGATGTCAAAATCGTCCGTTCCAGCCTCGATCTTCCTCCTCTCTTCTTCTACAATCGCCCATACACGCTCCACCAACTCTTCTTTCTCTACAACACCCGGCGGAACCCTGACGCGACCCTCGAACAGGATTTGTTTCAGCGTACCAACAGGTAGTGCTGAAATTCCCGAACGCATGAGTGTGACGAGCGTCGACATCGGAAGTGGTGGTACTGGCGAGGTTGCAGCAGGACGTGGAGGCACCGATGATGAAGGTGGGTTCGTGCTGGAACCACCGGTAGTGCGTGATGAGGACTGCCGCGAAGTCGTGAAGTGCCAGCCAGTTGGTCGTGATGTCCCGGTATTGAAGGGAGCGGGGGTCGTGAAGTCGAATGGAGCGGAGGGAGCGGAGGGAGCGGAGGTCGTGAAGTTGAAGGGAGTGGATGGAGTGGATGGAGTGGATGGAGCGGATGGAGCGAAGGTCGTGAAGTCGAATGAAGCGGATGGAGCGGATGTCGTGAAGTTGAAGGGAGTGGAGGAAGCGGAGGGAGCGGATGTCGTGAAGTCGAATGGAGCGGATGGAGCGGAGGTCGTGAAGTTGAAGGGAGCGGAAGTCGTTCTGGGTCTGGGTGTGTTCGGCGTAGAACGTGGCGTGTAAGTCCTGTACGGCATTTCGTGCGTCTGCTGTTGACGGTTCGGATCAAGGTCAGGACGGGGAAATGGTCGTTGAGATCGAGGAGCATCGTTTGCGTTAGACGACCGAGCGTTAGTGCTATTAGTAGTCGAGGGATTACGAGCGGGTGTGTTCCTGCTGGATGAATGGGAATGTGAAGGTGCAGATGTTGCGGTCGGCACGGAATGTTTCCTGTAGTAATCCTCATTTACACGGGGGAGGCAGCCTTGATTTGTCTTTGACGAATAGACAGAATGATGAGTAATTCAGATACATGGCAGAAACTGGTGGCCTACCCGAACATTTACGATCGCATCAATAAAGTCATTCTTATCAATTGGATTCTTTATTTGAATATTATAAGCATCGATGTACCGCCGAAGCTTTGCGAGTGGAAGTGATCTCAGCTGTGGTCGGGGGAGTGCGGTTACTAGCCATTGAGAACGTCAATAATGATATCCGAAATGGACGGATCCGAGCAAGGCAGGATGAGGGGACGTTGAGATCGATCGAGAAATTGTCAAAAAGAAGAATCACTTACGATTCAACATTTCAATGCAATATCCACAGACAGGTGCGGGATCATAGCCACGCGCAGGGCCGTGACGTGGCATAAGTGCCTGGAAGTCGGTACAAGAGGAGCAGTAGGCATGACCTGTGACAGAACATGATAACGGTAAGATTACCTGGACAAAACGGTTTCGAGATGTAAACAGTAGAATCTACTTACCACAGTGCATACACTTTCGCTGACGATTGAACAAAATACTGAACTCCTTGGAACACTTCCTACAAGCGCCCATGTCAGGGGATGAATGAGACGGTGGTGGTCCACTGAGTAAGGGTAATCCGGCGTGTGATGACATATTCTAGGATCCTGTTGTAGGTCCTGTACGTGGAGGGATCGTAAGAATTCGCTTAAGGTGCTAGGGTAGTTGGGAGATCGAGGAGTTGAGAAACTGTATAGCCGTAACCCGGAGAGACTCGCCGAAATGACTCGTCAATTAACGAGGACGAGAATACAGGAAGTGGAGGTGGAAGTGAAGAGAGTGGATGAGGAGGACAGGACCGGGTTGTTCTGGCATGTTCCTTCACGTCATCCGGGTTATCGTCGGCATTACTAATTTCGGATATGTCCCTATCACTAACATTTCCAGCGACAACTAGGCCCAAACACGCGAGTTGATCCACGCTTGGTTCGTCAATGAGAACATCCCTCGAGAGTGTTGGCAGTCGTAACCTTTGAGATTCCTTCGTTCCGCCGATTGCCTCGCCCAAGGCCAACCCAGTCTTCTAATTCGCCCGTGGGCACTGCGCAGCATTGATTCGCGATCACGTGACCTGTCGCGTCGATGTTGTCTCGATTCTCGACAACTGTTACTTGGTGATAATTTGTTGGTGGCAAACTCTTCGATATCGTCCTCGGCAAGGTCCTCCTACTCAAGCACGGCACCACGCCATTCCCCTACTACCAATCCCGCACCGTACAACCTTTCGGAATCCCCGTATCACAGTCTTTATAATCTCCTCTGCTTTTCGAGTTTTTCCGAGTGAATTTGTTGGCCCTGCACGTGAATACTGCCCCCACACCCCCTTCGTTAACAACGGCGACTCCTCGCATTTTCTATGACCTCTCACAGGATCAAAATCGCCGCTCGACTTCGACCGCGACTCGTAAACGAGCTCGATGACGAAGGCATTCAGATAACACACACGCCCGACAGCCCTTCTTGTATCAGCGTCCCAAACCCCCGCGACGTTTCTCAGGTCTTTAATTTCCCGTGAGTTCCTCGCGTGCTTGCATTTGTGCCTCTATCACTTTCCACACACCATTCGTGGAAATCTTGAGTCAGAGCAAACTGACCCGACTTTGATTGCAGGATTACTTCATGTTATGACCAATTGTCAACACAGGACGAAATATTCGAAAATGACGTCCGCCCTCTTATTGACGTCGTGTACAGTGGCATCGTAAGTTCCCTTCCTCGCGTCAGTTGATAGTGGGAGTACCTTACCGGACTTCAGACTGTCACAATCTTCGCATACGGAGTCACTTCTTCTGGCAAGACTCACACGATGCAAGGGACAAAAGCCCAGCCGGGTGTCATCCCTCGTGTAGTCGAGGTAGGTTTCATGATGCGTAAATTATCTCATTTCGACATCTGTTGTTATTCTAGGCAATGTTCCATCAGCGATCTACCCTGGAACGCACTAGCGTTGACTTGGCCGTCTCATACATGGAAATATACAAGGACGAGGTCTACGACCTCCTCGTGAACCGTGAAACGGTGGGTTCCAGTCAAACCTCTCATACGCGACTGCTATTCAGCGAAGTCGTGATGCTCGCGATAAGCTGTTTGGTGAGACGCTCATACCCGATACCCACCTTTAGGCACCCAAACTTCCTGTCCGTGAAAATGATGTAGGACAAGTATTCGTCGCCAACTTGACTTCTATTCCATTAGCATCAGTGGAAGAGTTTGATGCTATCTACTCGTTCGTCATTTCATAATGTCCCTTTATCTTTGCTCAACTTAAATGACAGACGTGCTTCCCGACATCGTTCTGTCGGTGCCACGAACCTGAATCGAGCATCATCGCGCTCACATGCTGTACTCACCATTGAAGTGACGATGACGGATTCAGCCGCTCAGAAAAGTGCGGAACTCCCGCATATATTATATTGGATCTAACAGTTTGCTTTCGGTGTTCAGCCTTGACTGGGAAAATCAATCTAGTTGATCTCGCCGGGTCTGAGAACAACAAACTCACGGGAAACGATCCAACGCGTATGGCAGAATCGGCCTCCATTAACAAGAGTTTGAGTGTTCTTGGCCAGGTGGTCCACGCACTAAACCAGGGAGCCGTAAGTCCTCGTCTTGCTGTTTCTCAGCCTCGCACCGCTCACAGGGTTTCATAGTCTCGTATCCCTTATCGCAACTCGAAGCTCACCCGAATCCTCCAAGATGCCCTCGGTGGCTCGTCGATGGGACTGCTCATTTGCAACCTTGCACCCGGCATCAGGTTCCGGCAAGATACCCTAAATACTCTCAAGTGCGCGGCCTTTCGCGTTTTCGTCTATAGTCGATGAGATAACTGACCTGACTCGACGTTTCTGCGCAGTTTCGCTGTTCGTACAAAGAATGTCGAGAATCGTTTAGTAATCAACGAGCGCGGTTCGTTGCTCTTGAGAATGCCTGGGATAATACCAATACTCACCCGTTCATGTAGATAACCGTCCTCAAGCGAAGGCTCACTTCGCAGCCATCCAACCACCCCCACCCAAGCTTGCCCCCGCCGTACTCCAATCCGATCCCATCCACGCAGCCGCGAGAGTCACCTCAACCAACAGCAATGCAATAGCTGGACCTTCTCGCGGCCCTCGCCCGTCTCGCGTTCCACGCATAAGTGGAATCGGTGCTGGATTAGCACCACCGTTACTCGGCGGAGCCAGATCGAGATCTCGTCCGTCGTCATCGACTGCTATTAGAGAAGAGTCGGAGGTCCTGGTACAATTGACGGATAAAGATATCGATGAGAGAGTTCGTGTATTTCCTCTTAGTAAACACCCGGGGATTAACATCTCACATTCTCGCAGATTGCAAGGGCCGTCGAAGCTGAAGTTGCTCGCCGTCTAAAAGAGCGCGAAGATCAGGAACGAGAAGAGCAAGCGCGTTTCCGACAAGAGAAAGAGAATCTTGCTCTCAAGGAGAAACAACTCGAGGAAGAGAAACGTCAAACGACAGATCCAAAGCTACCACCTGGCATGCTCACCCCACTGTTAACTCGCCATCGAGAATTGGATGACCAACTTCGCGCAAGACTTGCAGAACTCGAGGAGAAATAGTGCGTGTCGAGAAATATGAAATATCAACGTTATAGGGGCTCATTGGTTTTTTTTCGCTCGTCTATGGCCAAATAGTGAACGCGGAAACAAGGAACTACAACTTGCAGACGCGCTGTCGCCAACATCTAGGAAGAAAACAGGGCGGGCGTATGTTGCCCTTGCTCGCGCCCATTCTGAAAAGTGCGTCTGTCTCAGCTCAGCGAACGTTGTAAACCTGACCGTCAATGTCAACCACTCTTTCTTGTCCTGCAACGACCTGCTCGATATCACAGGGGTGATCTCCAGGTAGCACTCGAACTCTACCGCAAAGCGGAGACATATGTCCCCGATAACGTCAAGCTCAGAGAGAGGTGGATACTTTTCGTTATCAACGTTTTCCTATGTAAACTATCCATGAGTGGCACCTAAAATTCTGACGTTTCCTTTTTTTTTCTTGCTCTTGGCCGCACTCGGAAACCGACGCCTACTTACGCCGCTCATCGAAACCCCCCTGAACTCTGTTTTTGTAAAACACTGCAGAGTCCTCGAAATAGAGTGGGCTATCAAGAATGGCAGGAAAATCATTCCTTCTCCGAAGAAACCTCGCAAGGCTCGAGGCAAGAAACGCAAGGTCGCTGCTTTCGATCTCGGTCGAGGGTTCGGAGGAGAGGTCGAAGAAGGCACCTCGATGGGTTTTGCGGGACAGAGCCTGATGAATCAAAGCTCGATGGACGAAGGGGAGGAGGAAGTTGAAGAGGGATGTGATGACTCGGGGGTGTCCATGTTAGCCAAGATCAAGGAGGAAGATGAATATGAGGGGAACGGATATTCGATGGAGACGCCCGCCAAGAGGGTGAGAGGTGATGTCGAGATGGAGCAGTACTAGCCTAGGAGAAGGCAAAGAGAGGTCCTTGGTTGGGGCGCGGCGGATAAGGAAGGGGGGTTTTTTCTTTTGGCCGCATACTCTTCTTTTCTTTTTCTTCTCCCCATTTTCTAGTTCTTTGTGTTCGTTTTTATTTAACAACTACAGTCATTTTTCAATACATGCATCGCTGTACATCTCCCCGTTTGCCCGAAGTCGCATCATCTCCAAACGCAAGAAAGAAAAGAAGAAAGAACAGAGAGAACGGTATAAATATTCTTAACGTGCGCAAGAACACCAAAAACGCCCCACGACGTACGACCACATCTCGAAGCCATACACACGCGCCCGCGGGGGGGAAGGGAATACAAGAGGGATGAAAAAAGGCTACTGCATAGATAGGTATCTAGCCTCTCGGACGTTCCCTTGCAAAAAAAAATATTATTACTTGTACGTAAATACGTAGTGACTTCTTCTTCTTCTTCGGTCGAACTTTTTGTTTTCGTTTTGGTTGTAGCGAAACATGGGGGGGGGAAGGAGGAATGACGTGATCGGGGAAATCCCCACGTAAGGACGTCCTCATCCATCCATGCTGAACAACTCGTCGTCGTCGACGGTGACCAGCGGCCGGCTGAGCGGGCTGAGTGCATTTTGGGTATGCCAGTTCCGGCTGCTGTTCGCACTCGAATGAGGGGGTGTGCGGAGAGGCGCGTTCGTCGTCGGGAGTCTCGAGAACATAGACTCGAGAGCTGCCATCGAGGACGAGAGCGGGGCACCAGACGACGGTACGTGTCCACTTCCACCGACGTCGTGGTGTGCAGAAAGGGAGAGATGGGAGATCGCCTCGGTGGGGAGATGTGCCAGGTTGGATTGCAGATGCCATTCTTGACTTAACCCAGAGCCAACGTTGATACCGAACGGTACGGGTCCGTGGCTGGGGCTGAACGTACCACCGACGCTGGATCCTCCAATTGAACTGGGGGATCCAGTGTGTGGGACGGCGTGTATGCGCGAGTAGCCAGCCGCGAGACCCTGAGGGAGACTCTGGCCAGGTGCGTGCGCTTGGAGGGCACGGATAGAGGGGGATGTAGCTTCTCCGAGACCGAGACCTATTCCTACACCGTTATTTGCGTCGGTGCGCCCTTCGTCGGCAGCAGGCCTGTGTATGGGAGCGTGAGACAACGGCGAACGGCTCAGTCCTCCGAATCCACCTAACCCAGTACCAAGTCCTAGCCCAGCACTGGGTGCACGTCCGTTGCTTGCTGTGTTCATCTTGGAATAATAATGGTGAAGACTTGGGAGGAAGGCGGCAGATGCATTGGATGGTGCGAGTAGAGACGACGAAGCGGAATGTGGGTCGTCTCGGTAGGCGCCCAACCCCATTCCAGACGGGACAGTGCTCCCTGTGTTGGCATTGAGGGAACCAAAGCCGTTGGAGGATTTGAGAGAGCCAGGCGTTCCTGAGCCTATCGCCCCTGCACCGAAGCTGTACTTGTCTGGAGAGCCAGGGATCCCGTTGGGAGTAAGACCACGCTCCGCCCAGATAGACTTGACATCACCGAGAAGCGAAGGAGCAGGTACAGAGCGTGAGTATCGGTGGTGTGTTTGATGGGTTTGGGTTTGGGAGAGATGGGACTGGACAACGGGATGGGGGGATGGTGAGTCGTTCAAGTTGATAGGACGGGAGGATCCCGAGTGTGTGCGAGACATTCGCCGAGAACGCTCCGAAGGAGTCAGGAGGTCAGTAAGCGAAGATGGTAGGAATTCCTCTAGATCTTCATCCGTAGAGGGACCGTCTCGGTCTTTGTCCACAGATATAATGACATCAATCGCTGGGCTCGCCCTGGAGGTGAGGGGCTGAGTGGGGACCGATCCAGGCTCCGTTTTCCATGGCTGACTATGGGTATGTCCAAGAGAAGAAGGAACACCAGCGCCCACACCAAGACTGAGGCGATTCCTGGACTCGGTGAGAAGTGAGGTCTGGGCGTGGAATGTCTGGGGGATTCCAACATTCTGAGGGGGAGTTCCCGAGGAAACCGAGGAGTGACTAGGCAAAGATCCTCGTGGCGGGGAACCAATGGGTCCAAGATCTGTACCATCGGGCGGAACAACTGAACGTCGAAGAGCACTGGGGACGTTGAGAGGCAGGGTGGGGGGAGATGAATTTCGGGACCTAACGGGAGTTGGGGGCTCTACAAAGGGTTCCAATGGCGGAGCAGGTCGAGATCGTTCTTGCTGCTCGGGATCCGACTCCTGTTTCGAGGTCTCGATGCCGGCAGCGGTGGCAATAGTATTGTTAGGCTTATGGGCGTCAACGTCGTCCGGAAGCATGAAGGGAGGAAAATCAGTGTCTTTCAAGGGAGGTGCGGGAGCGGAGGGAGATATCGTCGCCTTGAGCGAGATCGGAGGGCGAGTCGAGGTCGTGCGGGTAGGAGCTGTCGAGCCAGTGAGAAGACCCGTGCGAGAACTGACAGGGGGCGGTGTCGAGGAACTAAGTGGATGAGCCGGGTTGTGTGCATCTCTCTTCCCGCCCTTTGAGCTCCTCCCATCTTTACTCGCTCCACCGGACAGCCCACCGTTAGCTGCCAACTGCGCGGCCTTTTTGTTTTTACGATCCATAGACATGCTCTGTCCGGGAAGGACATGGGCTAACGCACATTTATGACCGAATTTACAGTTTCCCTTTATGAACCAAGCACAGGTGTCTTTTTGTTGACCAGGCTCGTGTATGGAATGGGAGAAGGGGCACGAAGGGCCGGCAGTACAAGCGCCTACTTTGAAAAACTTGCAAGGGACGTGGGAAAGGTCCTTTGCTGGATTGTAGTCGGGTCAGAAGCGGACGAGAGGGAAGAGGATGAGATGGGTACATTTGGAAGAGGCCGACTTTGATTTGAGACCTCTTTCGTTATCAATCTCCTTGTCGAGCTCGATGGTTTTTTCATGATCGGGCTTTGGTGTCGCAGACATGTTGAGAGGGAGAATGAAAGAACTGAAAACTTGGCCAGTCGCTGCACCAAGCAAGCCACTCAATAATGGAATTATCACAAAACGATAAATATTAATTATATTTATCCCACCCCTCATCGTGGACGCCACGCCCCTTTGCCCTCATGTAGCCACGGTAGTACATTTCCACCCCCAATGCGCCGTACCAGAGATCTCGCTCTTCAAACTGGGCTCTACGTTGCTGCTGCAATCTCAGGCGTCGCTGCAGCATACATTCTCAAGGAGGTAAGACTCGTTCGTTGCACGCTTTATGTTGTTCTTGCTCACCTTCGAGACAGTACATGCTCCACTTTTGGGATTCTTGGACCCGAGATCGCAGCGTTTGCAACGACTCTAGCGACAGGGATCATGATTCGGAATCGAAATACGAGTCCAGGATAAATCCTACGCTGCCATGTCCAACTAACGACACCACCGTATCTCCTTCTGAACCCGCGGTCGTGGTTCCACGTGGAGAAACACGACCGTCTGCACATGCCGGCGCCCCAGCTCAGACACGGACTCTGCAACCGCTCCGTACACATTCACTCACTCCACCTCCCCCCAACGCACAACTGATCCTCTCAGGCGCTCATCCCGATACCACATCGCTCTCCCACATTACCTCGCCAACGACGAGGTCCTCGTCTCTCCGCACTTGGTCGGTGGTGAGTTCCGAGGATGAGAGCACGGCGGAGGACAGCGATGGGGACGGGGATGGTCTGGGAGTCAGTTCACCTGTCTCAGAGTCCCTAGTCCAAGTTTTGTCGCCTCATCCAACCCAGGAGGTCACAAGGCGGCACAGTGTGCGAGCCCATGACGTATTCGCTGCATCCCATATATCTTTCTCCGAGTTGGGAAGCCTGGTATCCACTGATAGCCAACCCAGCTAACTTGTGAACTGTAGGACATTGTTCTTGTACTCATCGTATCACGCATAGTTCTTCTATACTAACTGTATTTACCACCCACAACAAATCTGCTATGCGTCGCGCGTCGTCCCCCCACTCAAAATGCCAGAGGAGTAAGTGAAGACGTCTTCGTCACGTATATCTTGAATACCATGTCTAGAAAAATATATACGTCGTCACGACCTCCAAAATCGAACCGGGATCGGGAAAAAAAACGTACTTGGCTTTGGCGTGCGATCTCAGAGCATTGAAATCCATAGCCTTCGCTCGCGCTGAAGGACAATGCTTGCATCCATAATCAACCTTGCTCTGCAGCTTCTTCGCACTATAGGCGGGGCTCAGGATCCGCTCAACGATGCCCCGCTCGAATGCACGACACGAGTCCACGCTGGGCCCAGTTACTTTGGTTGTCTCTGGAGGTGGTCGGGAAGTAAGCACGATCTCAATCTCCATATTTTCGTGTCGATGTGCATGACCGATCTGTGATGCATATTAAATCAGATAAAGCGATCGATTCTCGATTCCCCGAGACCAAGACTGACCGCAGCGTCAACATCCATAGTTATCCAACCCGTGCACGACTTGCACCGAATTTTTGCGCACAGGTTGTCCAATGCGACCGCGGTCACCGGATCCTCGTCAGACAGACGAAGCAAACCGAGGACGTTGTTGATGAGTCGGATTGCCTGCGGGAGGACGTTAAGAGTCTATCGCAACGAAAAGTAGGCAGAACGTACCTTTTCATCCTTTTGGAATACTTCCACCTTCCAATCATACGTTCTCTCCTTGTTGTTCTTGTTGCTCCCTTCCCCCACAGGTGCTTCACCTTCCCCTTGCGTTTCTTGCCGTCGATCTTCAGTAATCTTCCGCTTCGTCGACGTACACGCATGGGAGCAAACGCCCCTGAGATCCAAGCATCCTTCTCTCTCCAACCGCCTTCCAACTCCACCATCACGACATCTCCCACACAAAAATCTGGCAGTCACTCGCTCCAACGGGTGAACCTTCAGCCTGCTAGCACTTTGCCATCCATTTGGGTAACCCAGTAATCCCATGAGATAGCTCTTCACAGGAATCAGCCACGTTTGGATATCAGATACGACGAGTGACTTGGCGAGGGGCGACGATTTGAGGTTGTTCGACGCAGTGGCGTTGCCATTTGGTGGTAATACGCTCGGATCGGGGCGACCCTTGAGAGTACGAACAGAGGGAAGCGCGCAAAAGACGTGAAGAGGTGGGAGGATCATTCGATTTCCGGTAGGAGTCGGTCCAGAAGACCCCACATTGGTTGCTTGCAAGGTGCCGCAACGCATGCTATCATACATCTTTTGCACATCGGTCAGCTTTTGTTTGTAGGCCCATTCAGCATCGTGGCGGTTGCGGCGAGCCTGTCTCGCAAGAAGTTGTGATTCAATGTCAGGTCGGATGGCGGCCATGTCTGAGTTTAAGGAGTTCACGGTTCAATTCAATGTACGTCCGCACAGCAGTGGTGAACCAAGTCATTAACGAGCGGGCTGGCGTGATTTCGACTGCATTCACGCACCTGTCATGCTGAGTTTTTCCAGAAGGAAACTTTTGCGTCTGAGCAACGAACTAAAGGCATCTGACATGAGGAGATCTTTGCTATCCCAGCCCTCTGTACCAGCGATATTTTTCGACCTAGCGAGGATGTTATCATTGACAAACGAGTTAGTCACAGTTAGCATTGCAACAGCCATGAAAGAAGGGCAATCGCCCACCATATCTCGTTAACCCTCCTCACCCCTCTATGCGCCACGTCATAATCGATCCTCCAGGTCAGCAGCTTCACAGAAAGCTGATAGCACGTAGCATTGGTTAGGTCGGACAGGCAAAATGGAAATGGTCAAGACGTCGGAACACGCCGGACAAGAAACGTACTCACGCTCATGATCTCCGGGAATCTCTCTACGGCCGCGTGACAGTGCTGGGGACAACCCGATGAGAGGGAAAATGGCGGCAAGAAAATACACCAACCCTTATAACAGAATCTACGGAACCCTCTTCGTCCCCCTGCGGGATTGGGTCGTTTCCCACTTTAACTACCGCTGGACCAGGGACAGGAGCCGCTGTTCGTTTTGTGGCAATATTGGCCCGTTCTACAGCTGCATACACCACGAGGTCACGCTTGAATTTCTCCCAGTCAGTCTTGCGTAAAAGGATGATTGGGTTGCGAGGCCCTAGGCCAGAAAGTAAGGAAGTCAGAAAGCAGTGGTTTCGAGACAAACGCACATGGTATTTGGGCTGCAGGGGGATGAAAGCCTGGAAAGATGCAAACAGGGAGATGATCAGTCGAAGCAGCAGCCAAGAGTCGCCACGTACGGAGACAGTGACTGGATTCCACGTAGGGAACCCACAGTGATTCGAGATTCCGTCCAAGGAGCTGTGTCGTCACGTTTACGAGACTTTCACTGAGATATATCACGAAGTAACCGCAGAAGTGTCCCGAAGGAACATACACGAGCAATGAGAAGAATCAGTACACCAGACACAAAACGCGCAGACATGGAAGTTGGAACAAACACTGACTCTATGAACTTTCTCAGACAATAAGACTGTTACGCGACGTGAGTGAGCCAAACGCGTCCGAGGGCTGATGTGGACTCACGCTTCGACACAATCTGATCCTTGCTGAGAAGCTCAGGTACATGGCGCGCGTGTTTTTGTGACAGACCTCGCAACGACCTCCATCGAACACGAAAGCGGCATACTGTGCCTCGGTCCCTTTCCAAGCCTTTCCAGGATCGGGAAGAGGGGACGGTACGCATGTCTCGCGAACACCGCGCCAGATGAAAGATGCAGCGGGATTGAGGGCGAGAGTGCGGTTGAGGTATGAGCAAGTACGGGCTACAGCGAGAACTGTAGGGGGAGAACAAGTGATGAGAAGGATCTCTGCGAGAAGCTCGATGGGTAGATTCGTTAGGGTGGCTCGCTGAGTCGGGCCATTGGTGGGGTTAACTTTCCCCTTGTTGGCACTCTCCTCGTTGGCATTCAGCCTGGGTCGTTTCTTGACTCTGCGCTTCGTCGACATGAAGACAAGTCTGGGAGGAGTCGAAGTGAATGAGATGGAGATTTTGGTGTTGTTTTGTCGAGCTCAGAAGCGACCGTAAACATGACTCTATAGCTCAGTGGTAGAGCATACGATTGCAGATCGTGTTGTCCCGTGTTCGAACCACGGTGGGGTCTCTTTTTTGGTTTCTTTTTTGATCTGACTAGCCGTACTAGTCAACTGCCACGTTCTCCTCCTCCTCATCCTCCACCGTCGACCATGTTAACGCGCTCAACTTTCTGCTTGTCGTGGCTGCTGTTGGCAGCATACGTCCACGCTGCCTCGCTCTCCCTCCAGTCCCCTCGTTTCACCATCACTTCTTCAGATGCATCGCAGCTACGCGCAGACACGTATGTCACCACCAACCCGTCTCGCCGACCATACCTAACACAATCACTTCCTAACAGCCTCTCGTCGACCAAAAAGCCAGACCCTCTGACCCTCGGCCCGTCCGACACGCTCAAGCTCACATTCCAAGTCGCCGAGAGCGACGAGGGCAAGGGCGTCCAGCCACACCAGACCTTCCTCCGCTTCTACGACAGCGTCTCCGGCGAAGAAGGCATCCAGCCCGTCCGCGTTACATCCGGAGGAAAAGCCAAATTCGAGCTCGTGCGTCTTTCCACCCCACTCGTATTCCCCTCTCTGATCACTTTTCCATCCAGAACATGGCCCGCCCACCCGCGTCTCTTCCCCCGACGACCGACCGCCCGCTGTCCGTATCGCTCATCCTCGGTTCTTTTGTCCACGACCCGGCAACATACGATCTCTTCGACCTCTTCGTTCCCCCATCATCCACCCCTGCACCTCATTCCGACGAAGCGCTCTTCCACGTCCGACCAGCCATCGTGCACACGTTCCGTCCAGAGCAAAAGCTTCCTCCCAAGGTCATTTCCGCATTCTTCTCCGCGCTCGTGCTCACTCCATGGGTCGTTCTCCTCGGTTTGGTACGTTCCCTCTTCGACGTCTCACCGGGTCTCTCGTTATTGACATATCTCACTCTAGTGGGGAATGGTCGGCGTAAGCGTCCCCCATCTGTTCTCGCCCCGCATTCTCCCCTTCACTGCACTCCTCGGCGCATTCGAAGTCCTCCTTTTCTGGTACTGGGTCGATCTCAACCTCGGTCAGGTATTGCTCTACGCAAGTGTATTGGCTGTTCCCACCATCTTTGCGGGTAAGTCTGCGCTCGCTATTACAGGTGAATGGAGGGCCGGGAAACAGTAGGAAAAAAAATGGCATCAATAGAGTCTCGTATGCGTTCGCTCACTGTCTGTGCTCGCTACAATGATAACCACTCGCTGTTTTCCATCTCAATGGTGTGAATATCCTTCATCGACAGGACTTTGTGGTATTTGCGACAACATCACTCAAGGGTCGCACATTTGCAAGAGCATCTAACAATCGAATTGTCCCCATCTCATACTTGATGGCATCGATCAATGACCCGCCCGACCGAGGGTCGGGGGCAACAAAGGATTCGGTGAAATAGTAGGAAGAGGTCCATTGTGAGTCGTATGCGGGATGAAAGGCGGGGCCGAGACCCCATGCGGTCCTGGGCCCGAGCCATAGACAGGCTTAGCAGGCGGCGCCTTGAACGGGTGACATTCGGTGTTGAACACGTCTGAAATAGATGCGCTCATCGTCAATCACGATTTCCTCACAAACCAAGCGCACCAACTCACAATCGTCGAGCGACATCTTCTTAGGGTCATCGAAAGTCAAATATCTGCGAGGAGGTCGATCTTCAGTCTCATGCGTCCTCAACAACGAACAAAAGTCCCGAAGACACCCACAGATACTTGAGTACTTCTGCCAACCAGAAACTCCACATATCATCAATCTTGCTCGAAGTGGTATTATTCACGTCGTCGATTCCAGTGTACGCGACCGTCGTGGGGAGGTACTTTTGGAAACTCTGAATGGCGCTGGCCGCGTTATCGAGGTACTTGGAATCACCAGTGACGCGCCATGCGTAAAAGTTGGACTCGAGAACCTCGGGACGAAGGATATAGTCGGATGTGGTGATGTAGTTCCCGTGTTGTTCATAGTAGGCGATCTGTTCTGCGGTCATGGGGCCACCGCCAGTGTAGTTTCCATCGCTGGAAATGAACGCAAACTCTTCGGGGCCGATGCCAGTTCTATTGGGTTGGTCAGTATACCTACTCGTGGAAAGAAGACTCGGACGGCACTTACGCTGTGCTAGCATAGGTGTTCCAACAGGCGTCGGTCAGCTGGAGGCCAATGTTGACGATCGTATCATTGTTCGTGAGTTTGCCACCTGGAGCTCTCTGAGCAATATTCCGACCTAGGATCGATCACAACATACCCAGAATCCAGTTGCCACCATAGAAACAAGCCAAGTGTGAACCGACGTGAAGAATCTGACTGCCATCGTAATCGGCGAGGTAGGACCAATTACCGACCGTCGAGGTCTAGCGAAAGATCATCAAATCATCAGAATATATTCCGCACACCGTAATACAGCAGACGTACCCGCAACAGGTCCCGGAGAGAGGTATCCACCGCGGTGGACCAGGCGTCCGCATACGAATTGTCAGCCGTGTTCGTAAGCCGAGGATACTTGATCAGGTATTCCAAGTATGAATCCGATCCTCCACCCCACGACTACGATTGGTGAGCGAACTGAACTACCAAGCAAGCATCATCACGTAGTATGTACACTTACCACATATGAACCGACAGAATCTCCGGTCGTGGGGTCAATGAGTTGCGCAGGAATACCAGTCAATGGTGCCGGCTATATATCCAGATACGGCGTCAGAGCAATGATCTAGCGGAAAGTACAAGGAATTACCATGTGGATCATATGCTGCACCGATTTCTCGACGAGCTGACGGTAGGTGTCATTCTTGGTGTACAGGCTATCGATGGCTTAGACTTGGACGTGAGTGGTACGCAAGGGATTCGTCTCACCTCAAGCGATTCCACTCCAGGGTAAGCTAGCCATGCGCTCAAGTCACTCCACCCAACGAAAAAAAAACCGCACAAAGGACTCACAGTGCCAGCTTCAGCGATGTTCGACTAGATAGTTAATTTCAGTAAACATAGCACTTTCGGCCCCATGACGGCATTAATCTCACCGTGGCGATCGTGGGTTGGTGGTCGGTGAAGTTCATGAAACCATAAGGGATTGAGTGGTTCTAATGATCTTAGTTACCCCACCTGCTATGAAAAACGCGGTGCATAGTAACGAACCCCGGTCCATGCGTACGCCATTTGTTGGGCGACTTCTTCAGCTTTCTGGACCAATACAGGATATTGATATCCAGAGAGCTCGTACGCGCTCAAGAAACCCCCGACATAACGGATCGTCGTCTCGAAAAGACTGGCACAATCGTTAATAAAACTTCTGACTTGATGGAGATTAAAACCTTACCTGACAGTGTCCGTTGTTTTCGATGTGCTAAAGTCCACAGTCCCGATGTAGTCGACTGCCTCACCAAACCAGTCATGGAAACCCATGAGCCACTACAAAAGCAGACGCCAGTCGCTCGGAAGCTCGGGTGCACAACGGAACACAAACCAGGGTGCCCAACGCGTCAGCAATGGACGCGCCCCATCCATTCCGTCCATCGATATACGACTCGGAGACCGGTGCGAGATCGTCATGACCCCATGCATATTGCCTATACGTGGCATCAGTCGAGTACCCACACAGGTTCAAAATCAAACGCACTTGTATGCGGTGTATGACGCGTTGAAGATATCAACTACGGCCTGCTGATGGGCAGCGGCGGTTGACGGAAGATGTAAGCCCGGCTTCTGGACATGTGCCCCATTTGCGACAGCGACGAGCGCAAGCACCAGGCAACGACGACGAGACATTGCGAGAGATCAAGTTTTTTGCAGAGCTAGAAACGCAGAGCTCGGTTAATTATCGAACCAATGTTGTCATACTTATAAACCCTTCGTTGGTACGCGTGGTTCTGTATCACATGTACGTTACGACTGGCAGATGATCTGGAAGAATTCAAACATGTGTGTGCTCGGAAATCATGAGTTCCACTTACCGTCCATCTGACCCAGAATCGATTATCAGAAGAATGTTGATTTCTCATGCAATGATGCCGGACAATGATTGCTGGAGTGACAACAGAGTGGTCCAGAGACCAAACACTATTGCCAGAAACTCTGACATTAGAGTCAGCTGAAACATATCGTGTGTGAACTAAGAGGTAAGTTCGGACTCGTCGACGTGGTGGTAGAGTCTTGGCATGATTCTCGCTCCCTTAGGCGTCGTGATCACCGCGAGGCGATTGGATGGAGATGAAGAAACTCCCCTCCTCCGTGTGCTCCGGGCCCCGATGGGACAGACATGTGATCAAACCATTGCTTGAGCTTCGAAGCGAACGGATCATCTAGCGAGAGAACGATGGGAGCGTCGTTCGTATTAGTATACATGAATTTACATCGTCTGACCTTCACCATGAGATCTCTCTTCAAGTCGTTCCGTCTATCCGCTGTCCGGGTCTACCTTGGAAGAGCGCGACAAGGATGGTGAAGGATACTTGGGGGACTGATAGAGAATGTCCGATGATCTTAGTTCACTTTCGGATTACAGTAGATCGTCAGCGATGATAGCGTGGAGTGTTCTACATACTAATAATGTGATAGGCAACCGAGGGAGGAGTGGGTGACCTCGGCGGAGAAGTGGACGTACATAGACGTACATAAAGCGCGCGTAAGCTTTTGTGCAGCGAGTATTTTGTCAACGCTCAGCGACTGTACGCGATCTGGTTCAGGAGAGAGATCATTCGTTTGACTCGGACGCCCGCCGATTCCGCCCAAAGTCCGTACATTCTTGCGGCCCATGCGCTCAGCGTCAACCTCCGTTGCTTTGGCTCCGACTCTCCTTTCAAGTTAACAGTGTCCGCTTCTTTTCTTCAATCCGCAACCCCATTCTCCCATTTGCCAAACTCCTCGGGGATATTCAAGGTCTGAATCCCCTTTTCTTGTACCGGGTATAGTACATCAAGTGCCCAATTAACAGAGGCATAATGGCGCTGTCCGTAAGTTTGGGGTCTGGGAGACTACTAATGGCTATTCCCATCATCGTAGGCTAATCTCCATACGGGAGATTGAACGCTGGAAGACGATGATTTTTTTTTCAAGTTTTCCATCTTCATGGGCAGGGCGGACCTCGCTGCCACGTACAGCCAAAATACAGTAAGAGACATATACACATGGCTCGTGCAATGAACACGAATCGGACCCCCAAAGACGTCTTCGCCTCGCTGATAGCGCTAGTAACGGAGGCTCACTAACGAGTTGTTACAGACGGAAGACAGGAGAAAAATGGTTCCTACTAGCGCTGACAGCCATTCCTGGAGTCCCCATGATCTTCGAAGTCCAGGGAGTTCCCCAGCAGCGAGGATCCTCCTTTCGGGACTTGGAAGCCTAGGCAGGAAGGTACTTATTCGTCGCCACGGGCCTCATTAACAGGTTATGGCGTCAGTGCTTATTGTGGTGTGTTTCGAGAGGAAACTGACATAGGAATTCGAACCTCCCCCTGTTTGGTGGGATCGTTGTCTGCTCTGCCAATGATGCCAATAAAGTTCAGGCACTCGTTGCCTGAGGAAAATCGGCAACGTACTTGGGACAATGTGTTACTGGTTTTGCACTCCACAAGGCACTAGTGTCTGCCAACTGGCACCTTCTCCCCTCTACTTAGTGCTTTCCAGGCAGGTCCAACACCCTGTTGATAAATCCTATACCAGAGTGGGTGAAGCAACTGAAATCTAGAAATTACATGTTGACAACAAGGAAAGGCGCCGGGATAAAATACCTAGTCATAACATCTTAGACAGTCGCAGTAGCGAAATATCATTTGTGACATTCGCGAAACATCAAGGGGTATGTGTGTATATTATCTATCGATCGTTCACCAGATGATAAAAAATTCATAAGTACTGGTATCAAGGAGTGGTCGCAATGCAGGGGGTCAGTGGAATAGTAAGGACAGTGTGAGCAGTCTGCAGGATGGAACTAAAAGGGATCAAGGCTTCATGGGGTTCCTCAAGAGCCATACATATCTTTAGCAGTTGGCGCTTTGAACGGGTGAGACTCGGTGTTGAACACATCTGAAACGAGCGTGTTCATTGTCAGTCCCGGCTGTCCACAAACACAGGAACGAACGAACTCACAGTCATCGAGCGAGATCTTGGAAGGGTCGTCGAAAGTCAGGTACCTGAGAAGAGGTTGGTGTTCAGTCTCATGCGTCCTCAACAACGAAAAAAGTCCCAAAGACACCCACAGATACTTGAGCACTTCTGCGAACCAGAAACTCTCCATATCATCAATCTTGCTTGAAGCGATATTATCCACGTCGTCGATTCCAGGGTATGCGACCATCGTGGGGAGGTACTTTTGGAAACTCTGAATGGCGCTGGCCGCGTTATCGAGGTACTTGGTGTCACCAGTGACCCGCCATGCGTAAAAGTTGGACTCGAGAACCTCGGGACGAAGGATGTAGTCGGACGAGGTGATGTAGTTGCCATGTTGCTCATAGTATGCGATCTGTTCCGTGGTCATGGCGGCACCACCTGTGTAGTTTCCATCACTGGAAATGAACGCAAACCCTTCGGGGCCGATGCCAGTTCTATTGGGTTGGTCAGTATACCTACTCGTAGAGAGAAGACTCGGACGGCACTTACGCTGTGCTAGCATAGGTGTTCCAACAGGCGTCGGTCAGCTGGAGTCCAATGTTGACGATCGTATCATTGTTCGTGAGTTTGCCACCTGGAGCTCTCTGAGCAATATTCCGACCTAGGATCGATCACAACATACCCAGAATCCAGTTGCCACCATAGAAACAAGCCAAGTGTGAACTGACGTGAAGAATCTGACTGCCATCGTAATCGGCGAGGTAGGACCAATTGCCGACAGTTGAGGTCTAGCGAGATAATGAGTACACATATCCTTCGGATCGTAACCAGCGTGTTAACATACCTTCAACAATTTTCGCATGGAGGTGTCCACCGCAGCTAACCATGCATCTGCCCACGAATTGTCGTCCGTGTTCGTGAGTCGAGGATACTTGATCAGGTATTCAAAGTACGAATCTGATCCTCCACCCCATGTCTCCAAAATTGATGAGCAACTAGAACGACCAGAAATCGTCACGTAGTATCCTTACCACATATGTACCAAGGGATTTTCCAGTTGCGGGGTCAATACCTTGCGCTGGCATTCCAGGCAGGGGTGTGAACTACAGAAGCAAAATTAAACCATGATCGAGCAGCAAAATTAGGATATGTACCGCATTGTGCATGATATACTGGGCCGCCTTTTCGGCGAGCTGACGGTAGGTGTCGTTATTGGTGTACAAGCTATCGAGGGTTAAGACTCAGAAGCGAGTTGTATGCGATGGATTTCATCGCACCTTAAGCGATTCCACTCCAAGGTGAGCTGTATGGGGGTAAGTTGTCACTGCCGAACGAAACCATGGAGGACTCACAGTGCCAGCTGCAGCGATGCCCGACTAGATAATTAATCAGTAACATTAGTACCTTCGGAGAACGCTATAAAACGTACCGAGGCGATCTCGGGTTGGGAATCGGTAAAGTTGATAGTATTATAAGGAAGCGCGTTGCTCTAACTATCGTCTGAGGTGCCTGAATAAACTCTGGATAGCTACTCACCCCAATCCACGCATAGGCCATTTGTTGCGCGAGTTCTTCGGCTTTTTGGACCAATACAGGGTATTGAGTACCAGAGGCCGCAGAGAGCTCGTATGCGCTTAGAAACCCTCCAACATAGCGAATAGTCGTCTCGAAAAGACTGGCACAATCGTTAATAGAACCTCTGACTTGATGGAGATTAAAACCTTACCTGACAGTGTCCTTCGTTTTCGATGTGCTAAAGTCCACAGTGCCGATGTAGTCGACTGCCTCACTAAACCAGTCATGGAAACCCATGAGCCACTACAAAAATGGACATCAGCCCTTCAGAAACGCCCGACAGGACAGAACACAGACCATGGTACCCAACGCGTCAGCAATGGACGCGCCCCATCCATTCCGTGCATCGATATACGACTTGGACACCGGTGCAAGATCGTCATGACCCCATGCATATTGCCTATACGTGGCATGAGTCGAGCACCCACACATGTTCAAAATCAAACGCACTTGTATGCGGTGTATGACGTGTTGAAGATATCAACTACAGCCTGTTGATGGCCAGCGGCGGTTGACGGAAGCTGCAAGTTTGACATTTGAACCTGTGCTCCATTGGCAGCAGCAACGAGCGAAAGTGCCAGGCAGTAACGGGGAAACATCGCAAGGGCTCGAATTCGGCGCAGAACCGAGAAGTCTTTGGCAGTCCATGGGGAATGAAAATGGTCTTATAGTTCCGCAAAAATCGATGACGAGAACCGGATACATTCCAAGTTCCAATAATAACCTGAGCGCGTGCTTGCGTAAAAAGTTCAAGAATCGATGATCTGCCGGTGTCATACGACTAATACCTTGTCAAGTTGAATCCGAACAAGTTTGGCGTCGGTAGAGTTGACATCTCATTTGATCATGGGTTATACTGTAAAAGGGAAAGCGCCGTAGCATTGAAGGTCCTCGCGTATGTAGGCTCGCGAAATTGTCGCGAAAGCAAAACGCGACGCGACGTGATCTTGAGCAGCTGAACCAACGATCATCGGTGGGTGACAAGTCCGTGCTCGCAAGGAAGGTCCCGTTTACTGTAAAATTTCTTCAAACGAGACTTGTCCAGCCAGCACGGACTTGTATCTCTCCGCAGCTCGTAACCGGAAGATACTACCCCGAGAGAACTACGACAGTACCATTCATATTAATACATATGATGCCATTGTCCGACGGTATCGAGCGTACACACCACAACGAAACCCTATTGTTTCCTACTGGGCAAGCCTTGGGCTCGTACTCTTGCCAGAACCGCCCATACTAGGCCGGAAATATCGTTCGTTTGGACGTGTGCATCGATCACGTCGCCCAAATCCAACCCTACGCCCCCCAGCGTGACGTCTGCAGAGGCCAATTGTCGGGTATTTGGAATGAAGAGTAGGGTTAATACCAAGTCTTGCGGGGAAGAGGATGGTGGTGGTGGTGGTGGGTCAATAATAGAGTACGTTAGTCGTAGCTCGTTCTCGGATTCAGCGTGTGTGGACTTGAGAGAGAGGAGAGAGCGATGGATCGCCAACGATGAGACGAACCTGTCCGAGAGTGTGCTTTAGCAGGAACAACGTCAAATAATGATGGATATTTTGCACCAGTCATATAGCCCTCCAATCCTTGGATCCTCTTCCTCTGCGGTTTCCTTTCCGACAAGCTCGAGTTCTGCGATACGTTCCCTCTCGATTCCTCGAAGACTCTCTAGGTCTGCCATGTCTTGTTTCAGCTTCTCTTTTGTCTCTGCTATTCGCACATTGACAACTTGAAGGTCATCTTCCATCTTTTGCATCTGATCCACCTGGCCATCTAACGTGGAGGTTGCTGATGCGATGGTCAACCGGGGGTGTGGGTGAGCTTGACGGAGGCGCGTAAGAGCGAGCCGCGCATCGAGTATTTGGGCAGCGAGCATAGTCGCATGTGAGGTGAGCGACCGTGCTTTCTGAAAGTCTGTGCCACAAAGAAGTTAGTGAAAGAGCGATACAGGTCACGCGGGCGAGTGTCGAACCGTCCTCCACAAGCGGTGCCAAGGTCCGCACATCCTCCTGACGATCTGTCAATTTTGCTTTCGCCTCCTTCAGCGCACGCTTCTTTTCATCGTTCCATAGCCTGAGTTCCTCGTTTGAGGATGCTGTGATGAGCGGGGCATCGTCTGACACGATCGTCTTGACATATTTATCTTTCGCTTTCTGTTCGAGATACTGGAATTTAAGTTGGCGGAGGAACGACTAGTGGACGCCTCGTCAGCGTCGCCGATAGCTTGAATGAAACTGACCACAAACGAGTTGAGCTGCCACGTCGCTTGCTACCACTGCCGGATCGCTGAGCGCGTCTTCGCTGGTAGGCAGGTCATCGAGACCGTCGAATTGATGAGATTTTAGCTGTGCACGCGAATTGAGAATGTGTAGATCAGCGTTGTCGAGTGCGACTTGAAGTTGTTTCGATGAATCCAAGGTCGACATCTCATAGACGAGCAAGTTCAACTGATCCCGATGATGTAAGCAACCTGCTCTATTACCATGGCTCAGTCGCTCTCACCGGAATGCACACCGCTCAAACACGCCTATGACTCGTGTTTCAATACCTGGTTCGAAGGCTATCTCGAGCCGGCCATCGCACACGCCGCCCGAGGTCGGCGGAACGAGTATGCTACACAGAAAGCAGAGGAGTACGAGCAGAAGTGCGGAGCTGTCTGGGCACAATACAAGGAGTGTGTGCAAGTGAGTGCATCGACATGTTCGTTGCGTCCTGGCAAAGTTTTGGTTGTCATGGGAATGCTTGTTTCGAACGCATGCTGACGTCGCCCGTCGCCCATACAGAAAGCGGTACAAAATCGTGGACTGGGGGATCTGCTTGACCAGGCCCGGCAAGATAATCCGTTACGAGAGCCCCCACCGCCGTCAGACGTGGGCGGGACATCGTCGTCAAGTACCAGTTCGTAGGGATGTCATGTCCCATACTTCAGAATATCATGTCAATAGATTGTCGATGCATCCTCGTTCCCTAAGTTCTACTAGCAGAAGCCGATTCAGAGAGTATACTGTGGTAAAGATTCATTCCCTTTGGAACTTGACACATCTAAGCTCCCAGGTCAATTAATGTGTATCACTGGTCGATCGTACCCGGTCCAGGGGCTCCGACGAGAGACTTAAGTCCGCGGTCAAGGTGTGGATCAAGATGCATTGGCCAGGAACGGCGGAAGAGCGTGTGAGTTTGAAGATTGATACTGGGAATTTGTAGACACATAATTTTTTTCTTCAACTTTCATCACCTGCTTGATTGAGTCCTTACTTCTAATACCTCTCAACTCCCAAATACTCTTTCTTTCCATTACACATGCATGCCATGTCAACCATGTGCCCCCAATCAGGTGTGTTGAGATCTGTCAAGAAAAATGATGCTGACTGTAGTTCAAGAATCATCCACTCATCAGGGTGCAGACCGCCTTGTACTGGATGGTAAAGGGACGATGTTTTGTGTCATCTTTTTCCCAGATGGCAAGCAAATCATTACAGGTGGTGAAGAAGGGTACATCCATCATTGGAGCATCAATGGAAAGGAGATTGGACAGCCCATGTGGGTTGGCTGTACCATTCAAGATCTTCGAATCTCAAAGGATGGCAAGTTAATTGCCAATGCTTCCCATGATGGAAAAGTCATTGTGTGGAATGCACACAAACATGAAAAGGTTTGCTTCATCAGTGGACATACTGAACGTGTAAATTCTGTAGATATCTCACCAGATTCAACACAAGTTGTAACTGGATCAGCTGATCAAAAGGCATATCTTTGGGCTCTTTCAACAGGCCAAAAGTTAATTGGTCCATTGGAGCACCCCCATGATGTTGTGGCAACCAGGTTTTCTCCTAGTGGAGACTGTTTTGTCACAGCATCAGAGGGGAGAAAATGTATACGTTTGTATACCCTGGATGGCAACCTTATGCATACAATTCCAATAGTCCTTGGGGAGGGCTGGAATGATGGTCTTGCCTGGTCTTTTGATGGACAAAAGTTGTTTGTCCTAGCCAGGGTAGGACGTTTGCAGTGCATCAATGCATTTGATGGATCCCAGGTTACCCAGTGGCAGGTTTATACAGGCAACATACCCAAGTCAGGCCCTCTTGCCCTTGCAGCAAATAACAAATTTGTTGTCACCATAGCCTGTGATTCCATCAGCTTTTGGGATCTCATCACACAAAGGCCCATTGGTCATGCCTTGTGTTACGAACGCTCTCTTCTCTTATCCTAAACATGCCTACACTTCACTACGAACACTTTTCACTTTTGACTTAGTCGTTTTTCTTTCTCTTTTCTTATCTTATCTTATCAAGATCTAGTCACGTGACTTCGGTCTAGACTCTTGATTACAATGACTCATTCTCTCTTACTATGCTTACTCATATGCTCAGTCAGCATGACTGCGCATGACTCATACTTATGACTTCTCATGACTCATAGCGACTGCGCATTACTCATCCGCAGCAAGCTCATTTTGCTATTGGCTAGTAGTCACTATGACTCACGGTAGACACAAACATGTACACACAACTCTTGTGCTATATAAACCAGGTCGACCAAGGCTGGTAACCCCAGTCTTGTTCTCCTGGAGTTTCCTCTCTCAAACCTCCTTGCTAAGACCGGGCTCTGAATTGTCTAGTGTAAGTCTTAGCTCTTAATTGAGTTGAGTCGTTTCACCTTGAAGCATCCTCAGCCCATTTGGGCTATGGCATTGTCTGGAGACCAACATTGTCTTGGAGTTTGTGGAGCAGATGCAAAAATCACACTATATTTTCTACATCACATTCTCCCCTCTTCTTACCTTGTAAGTTAAATACCCAGTGATAATTGAATGTTTAGGCTAATCTACTGACACTGAAAACAAAGGAACCCACAGTCCCTATGGCCACCCTTCCTGCTCCTGCTCCTGCTCCTGCTCCTGCTGCTCATGTCCCTGCTCCATTCCTCCCTCAGTCTCCCCTCCCTTCTTTTCCACTCTCTCATGCTACTTCCCCACTTCCTCAGCTTGCTTCCCCCCTCCCTGCTTCCCCCCTCCCTGCTTCCCCCCTCCCTGCTTCCCCCCTCCCTGTCTCTTCACTCCTTCAGGCTGTTCTCTCCCTTCCTGCTTCCCCACCTGCACAAGATCACCCAGGTGAGCTCAATAATATCTGAACTAAATATCCTTTTCTTACACCCTACAATCTTTAGCTGAAAGGCTTGACTTGTTTGCAGAGTTTGATCAGAGAATAAATGCACTCAAGAACAACCTGCAAAAGACTGATAAACTTTTGCAGTAATCCATGCTAGGGGTACCCAAGTAACATCTCCAAGCACTGTGAAAACAAGAAAATAAGCTGTAGCAAAATGAATGTAGATACTTTTGATTGTGGGTTATAGATGTATGGAACAGACCATGAATGAGTTGTGGAGAGATTCGAGTGTCATGAAGACAGAACTTGGAGAAGGATTCTCAGCCATCTAGGCAGCTCCCAGAGGTTAGTGTGCAGGTGCTCCAGGCAGGACGTGATTCTGGATCAGATACAAGACAAGCGAGGGAAGATCAACAGATAGATGGAAAGGGTTTTAAATGCTTGAGACTTACATCTGCGATACACCCTCCAAGCTCGTCAACAGGCCAAACACAAATGTATCCTTACTGGTTTACACTGTCGGCGGTGGCACCTCTGAATCACTACGAGCTGCTATACCAACCTTGAGCAGATAGCCTTCGAACCAGGTATTGAAGCACGAGTCATAGGCGTGTTTGAGCAATGTGCATCCCAGTGAGAGCGAGTGAGCCATGTCAGTTTCGAAGTGTATTTCGAGGTGAGAGAGCAGGTCCTTGATATTTACAAGAGGAGGTCGACAGCGAAAACGTTCTGATTTGACAGTACCATGGCGCTGTGATTGAACTAGAGTCTAGGCAAAGGACTTGAATATAGATCGTGTCTTGGGAAGAAAACATAAACAACGGGTGATACACTAGATGAGCTACGTTCCGCGCAGAGGGTCATCGACCCTTCGGATACGGATGAAATCGACCGTTCCTTCGGTCACCGCCTCTGTCCTGTGGGCGCGTTGGCGGCGGCGGCGCCTTCGAAGATGTGAAGGTAATTTGAGAACGCTTCGACTGGGCTGCAGCTGCTTGTTCCGAACGCGCCTTTTGTAGCTCGGCTTTGTGGATGTACGGATTTCAAAGCCATGAATGCCCGTGTTGTAGGTGACCGCACAACAGGGTCGCGAACGTAATGGAGCTGCATGAATACGAGTTGAACGTTGTAAATGATGGTACGTACCGATTTGATCCGCAAACCATTCAGGTTCTACATCGTTTGGATCCCAGGTACTGAGTGGAAAATTTGTCGTACGTTCATCAACGTCAACAAATTCGACGAGTTTGGCATATATATGAGGGTTGCGAAACGACCGATTAGACATGAGCGAGTCATTGAAATGTCTGGGATTCGCGGGGTCACGCTTTAAGGCGAGGAACTGAGCTACTTTTGCCTGTAACAGACCTAAGCGTCAAGATACCACAAGTTAGAGAAAATAGCGTACTTCGATAGCCGGGTCACAAGGTTCAGTTGATTGGGCGGGTATACCCCAGTCTGTTACGCCCGGTATAGATGGAGGTCTCAACAGTTCGCGGAGATGCGCTAATTCGCTGGCCTCGGATGAGGTGGAGGCCGAGGGAAGCTCTTTCAAAGCCTCGTTTGGAGAGAATGGTAAAACGCTTGATTGCTGGGGTTCCGTGACGATGTCGTCTGATATATGTGCCCGAGGGTGGCTTCTCGTATGCGCTGGTCGACGAATGATGACCTGGGACTTTGGTAATAGTCGGGCTGGAGTGTGATAAATACTCGTAATTACAGGCATAGGACGTTTCACATACCATCTGAGAATGAGGCAGTGGCGCTTTTTAGTGGCTTATCCTATTCCCAAACAGAAGAACAGCCAACAACGAGGGAAACGATTGCAGCAAAACCCGGCGAGGGAACTCTTACATGGTTGGCAACGCCCATTTCGACCGACTTTGAACCAGATGCGACTTGTTCTTCAGGGTCGCTATGTGAGTCATCGCTGTATGCGACGAGACCTAGAAAGCCATTAGACATCACCGCTCGTCGTCAAAATGATTTGCTCGAGCTCACCGTGCATGGTGGTGAGCAGGACTTGAAGTTGAAACTCCGTGTCAAAATGTGAGTGGGTTTCGAGAGGGATGCCGAGTTGCCGACTACAGTGACACTCTCGAATGCGTCCCCACCAGTCGTTTCGTCGCTGTCTACTGCTGCTCGCGTCCCTCGCAGTCTGGACAGCCGCGACGTTGTCCACCGGGTCCCAAGACGAGCAGGTTTCAGATTTCTTTGGTAGACATGCAAGCAGCTCTGGACACACGAATAATTGGGCTGTCCTCGTATGCTCCTCGAGGTATTGGTTCAATTACAGAGTAAGTAACCACTGCATATATGCTGCAACACTGATACCGATCCTCCCTAGCATATGGCGAATGCCTTGGGAATGTAAATGTGCTCCACCACCGTGTCCCGTTGTGATATTGACCGTCATGAATAGGTACCGCACCGTGAAGCGTCTGGGGATCCCGGATTCAAATATCATCCTTATGCTCGCTGACGACGCCGCGTGTAACACGCGAAATAAGTTCCCAGGGAGCGTGTATGCGAAAGCGGGCCGTCATCTAGACCTCTACGGAGATAACATCGAGGTCGACTATCGCGGATACGAGGTCACCGTCGAGAACTTCATAAGGCTACTAACTGGTATGTCATGACACACCGTTCTTTTCACTTCCAACTCATCTCTGCAGGCCGAGTCGATCCATCGGTACCGCGTTCCAAACGACTGCTCACGGACGACCGATCCAACATCTTCGTGTACATGACCGGACACGGTGGAAACGAATTCCTCAAGTTCCAGGACAACGAAGAAATCAGCGCGTTCGACATCGCTGACGCTTTCGAACAAATGTGGCAGAAGAAGCGGTGTGTGCCCATTTCCTTCCGTGCTTCCCGCTCAGGGGCTTAACGAGCAACTGTTAGCTACAACGAAATATTCTTCATGATCGATACCTGCCAAGCAAATACCATGTACTCCCAATTCTACTCCCCGAATATCCTAGCAACGGGATCATCAGAGATAGAAGAGAACTCTTACTCGGTATGCCACCTGTCCTCCACTCATTGTCTTCCCTTCTTATCGCATATAGCACGAAAACGACAACGACATCGGTGTTTCCGTCATCGACAGTTACACACATTTCGTACTCCAATTCATGGAAGGCATCAACAAGACGAGTCAGGTCTCAATGCAGGACTTGGTACGCGTTTCCCCCAACTCGACGCCTCACCCCCGGAAGCTAACGGTCTGAAAAGTTCTCGTCTTACGATCCTGTTACCATTCGCTCACACCCGGGCGTGCGTTCGGACCTGTTCCGACGACCATTGGACAAGACTCTCATCACGGACTTTTTCGGGGGCGTCGCTCAAGCTGAGGTTTTCCTGTTTGCCGAGGGAGATGTGCCAACTGTCAAGGTGAAAGATGCAGGGAGACCAAAGGGATCGCAGCCCGAGTCGATTCTTTCTGTGAACGAGCCTATCGTCCCCCAAGACCAGCACCTCGACGGTGTTCTAGAAAATGTCACTACCTTGCTTGTCTCAAATATCGAGGGTTATTCACAAGCATGGGATACGAGATGGAAGGAGATAAGGAAATGGACCTCTGTATTGTTAGTAACGTCCCTTGTGGGTTGGGTATCCTTTGCCCGGTAGATCGGTGAAACACACTTCCCTCCACCCGCGCGATGATTGACACACGGAAAACTCGGCCGTACATTACGGCCGGTAAGACATACACTTGGTATGTTACATCCTGCTTAAGCAGGAATAAAATACAACTATTCAGGAAAGCACCTTCAGATCATTACAAAACACTCCCGAGTGTTCGCTCGCATCACAAGTACTTGTGCCTTTCTGCCGACCATTTCTTGTCGGGGTCGTACAAAACCCCCTCCTTAGACATGCACCATTCGATGACTGCACAAGGTGGCCACAAGCCTTCAGGCTCATCGCCGGCATCCTCGAGAAGCAGCGCGACTACACCGTGTGCCGGCACAGCGTGTGCTGTGAAGTTCCTTATTGCGGTGCCATTGTCGGTGTGAGCCCAGAGGTCCTGAGTTGAAAATGAGCACCTTCGTTGAAGAATGGGCCTGAGTTAGACGACTTACTCGGACGGAGTACCGTCTTCCTGCCCGGATCCAAGGAGACTCGGTGAGGTTGAAAAACATGTCAGCAGATTTGTCCAACGTGTTGATCTATTCCAGATCAGCGGGGAAGCAAATCTACAGGGACGAAGCTACGCACGAGCATGAAGACTGTGCCATTCTGGCTTTCACCGCTCCAATACTGGGCAGGATGTGTTGCGTTGCTGACATAGTTCGGCTAACGCCATTCTTAACCAAAACATTCGGAGAGAAGGGATAGATTCGCTTACGTTGATGCCCCATCGGAAAGGCGAGATGCTGGTGCCCACGACAGGGTCTTGGTTGATTGCAATGATCTCGTGGTTGGTGAGGATCTTGAGACTTTGCTTGCTGATCGTTTCCAACTAAGTGGATAACTCATGTCAGTGCTTATCCTATTCCTTTCGCGGGGAGACACTCACGTTAAGACTGATCAACAAGGGAGATTTCATCAAGGCCCAGGCGGTAAAGTGTGTCTTGGCTTCTTCGTAGTTCAAATCACCATTCCCTCTGAGATTGAGATGAGTGATAGGGAGAGCATGAGACCCATATCACTCACATTTCCAGCTGTGGAGTTGTGTTTAGCTCAATGGCAAGTCACATGGAAGCTGCTGGGAGCACTCACAATATCCATGTCATTGTGGCCGTAAAAATCAGCGGCCCAGGTATAGAAAGAATTCCTGGGAAATACGATCAGAAGGTCATAAACGAGAAGGCAACGCGGATTTCTAACTGATTAATTAGATTCGCGATAGACTTCCAATTCGCCCCTGTTTGACGGTCAGTCCGGTAACGAGCGTCAATCTCGACATACGTACCGATATCGCTCGTAGTCTTGTATGAATTTCAGACAATTTGCAACTCGAGGGCGACTGGATCACTCACCCGCCAGCTCTGTCCGAACTTTCTTGCCCATAGCCATCCTTGTTCCTAGCAGAGTATGTGCGTGAAATGGCCGGGGCACAGCATAAAGAGCTTACCCTTCCCCACTGGCAGATAGACAAGAATAACGAGGGTTTACCAGTAGACTCGGAGAGATCCGCGATGGCGTGCGCCATGCGCTCATATCCTGTACGACGGTTCGAATGTCAAAATTCAGAGTCCAAGTTGAGGTGATCAAACTCACGGCCCATGATGTTCTCTCTTGTGATATTGTCAAATGGCACGGCACAGTTGTCATACCTGAGAGAGAATAAAGGTTAGCACACTCTTGATTTCCCGCAGCACGGGCAGGATGTACCCACTTGAGATAATCGAAACCCCATTCTTCCTGAAACAATTTCGCGTCCCTATGCGAGCGTTAAAACTTCCCCGATCGGAGGTCTGAAGGGTGCGTGCCTTTCTTCATTCTGATACGAACCAGGGTATAACTGGCAAGTAAACCATCCTGAGTCGCTGTACTGTTACGCCAATGTTAGAGAGGGAAACGACATAGAATCTGGGCCCTTACTATTCCTGCACGACTACATGACGCTCCATATTGACATGATGGACCAACGAAAGGTAACAACAAACTTACAAGCCCAGGTCATGAATCTGGTCTGTCAATGACCGCATACCAGATGGGAATTTGGTCTTGCCTATAACTGAGTCGAGCCATCATCCATTACAAGTATTGGGACGACTCACTTGCGAGGATGTTTCCCGTGGAGCTCCGTTTTTTCTCTGAGTAACAATCATCGATGTTGATGTGGTTGTAGCCGGCATCCTGAATTATAGAAACGATCAGCGAGCGCACATCCAAGGAACTGTCCGATGCGTACCTGAAGTCCGAGTGACTTCATCAACTTCGTAGCCTTGAGGACGAGGTTCTCGTTGATGTTACACTAATAGAACGATCATGAGACCACTCTCGCTTGCGCAATGAGAGAAGGACCCACATAATATGCATTCCACGCTAACGGTCGACATTAAGCATTCCCCAATACTCGCAGATGACACGAGCGCTCACTGTTGTACCCCATAACTGCCAAGGCCTATATGAGCCACGCCTCCCGTCGCACAGCATCATACACACTCACCCGGAAGCTTCCCCACTCTTTGAATCTCTCCAGCAGGCCGTACGTATGTTCCATGATTGATTAATAACGTCGATAATCCAAGGATCGCAGCAATAGTGAACGCGAGAATACCCCAGAAGGAAACCTTGAGTTTGGTCCGAGGTAGTCGCGCCTCTGCTGCATGTGCGTATAGTGATGTTGATCAGCTTCGTTACCATCCCGATCTCCGTCGTCCACGAGTGCGGGCTATTTCGGAGGCATGGAGAAACGGATTGGCACTCACGATAACCCAGCAGGGGCGTGCTGGACGAGGATACCGGCGGATCGGATGCTGGCTTGTAGCTCATTGAAGATTGGGCCCGGCGATCAGTACAATATCGACGAACAACGGTGTCAAGGACCCTTCGTCGTCGTCGTCGTAGGGAAGAAATGCCGGGTGGTCAGGCGGTCATGCTAAATAGTCCCGACGCCTCGTGGTTCCTGGACAACCGCCCCAATGAGACACTATTGCCAACTTGCCTTTTATGATCCGATCGTTTCTACGGTTCTATGGCAGACAACGACAGACATTTGATTACAGAAACAAGAAAAACAGTCACACCAATGTTCATACAAAAAGTATTCGATCTAGCTGTACCTAGTTCCATTCTCAGCGGTGCATTGTGAGTCTGCCTGGCCAGCACAAAGAGGTGTAAGACCAGCAGGTTCATCACCAGCATCCTGGAGTAACAGGGCAACGACACCGTGGGGTGCAACAGCAGCCGCAGTGTAGCTACGCACGGCAGTGCCATTGCTGGTGTGGGTCCACAGATCCTAGATACAAAATAAAGTGAGTGGCACGCTCGCGGAATAATTGACGATGTAACGTACCCTAACAGAGTACTGGCGACCAGCACGGATCCATGGGGATTCAGTCAAGTTGAAGACCATGTCAGCTGGCTCGCCCAAGGTGTTGATCTACCGCGGTATCACGGGGGACATTAGCCTTCATTCCAATTATCGCGCACCAAATGTTTACCAGCATGAATACCGTTCCGTACTTGCTTGGACCACTCCAGTACTGAGCGGGGTAAGAGGAGTCAAACGTCCAGTCGGGCTATACAGCGTAAGGAAGCCGATCACAGCACGGTCAAGTATTTGGAGCTTACATTGCGACCCCAGCGGAAGGGCGAAACGCTGACACCGTAGACTGGGTCTTGGTTGATAGCAATGATCTCGGGGTTCTTGTAAACGCTGAGCATCTCCTGGCTGATTGTTGCGAGCTAACACCAGTTTCAAAAATCTGGGATCGACGGAAGGACACGTTAACTCACGTTAGTACCAATCAACAAGGGAGCTTTCATGAGTGCCCAAGCTGTGAAGTGGGTCTTGGCTTCCTCGTAAGTGAAATTTCCGTTTCCAATTTCGAGCTAAGCTAGATGTGAGCAATCACGATTTGCAAAGTGTCACGGGGGAAGTCACCATATCGGGGTCGTTGCGTCCGTAAAAATTCGTGGCTTGAGTGATGAAAGAAGCCCTAGTGGTGTGTTCAGATCCATTTCCACATTCAACTAGAACGAATAGAGCTCACGAGTTAATAATGGATGCAATGGAGCCCCAGTAAGGGCCAATGTCATTGTCAACCTATGCAAGCCATAACCGGTCATGCGCCATTCATCTCAGAGATCTGACCTAGTGCTTACCCTCCAACTGTGAGCCATGGAGGCACCCCAACTTCGATCCAAGAGTCAGTTGAGAAAGACAAGAAACCTGCCAAGACCTACAGCCATACTTGACTCTAAGCACCGCCTTGTGAGTGAAGAACGATGCTTCACCAGATACCAGACTCACCCATCCCCACTCGCACAAGCTGAAAGTAAATGTTGTTTTGGTTTTGTGAGCAACCATAGCCAGCGCATCGGTCATTCGCTGGTACTCTGTACCGTGTAACAATGAGGGGGGGATGCGCAGATAAAACGCCCGACTTACTGCCGACCATACCCTCCCGAATGATATCATCGAAGGGAACTCAGAGAATGTCAGTATTGTAGCAGGAACACGCGAGCCCAGAAATAGCGTACTTGCGCAGTTATCATACCTGGAACCAATTAATATTACATCGCGCCAGGGAAAACAGAGAGAAAACCAACTTTAAGTAGTCGAAGCCCCAGGATTGGAATGTCATAGCGTCTTGTTCCTCGTGCATGAAGGAACCGGGGTACCCCGCACAGGTAAACCAACCAGAATCAGAGTACTAGACGGGACGTGGTTAACCAAGAACTATCATATCTCTCAGGTCACTTACGATGCCGGCGTGGCTGACCGCCAGAGAGAACATTGAACACAGTAGTTCCGCATCTCAAGAAGTATATACTCACAAGCCCATCGTGTGCAGCTGGCTTGTCAGGTTGTTCATGCTAGGGAAGCGAATAGGGTCTGGCGTCATTCTAATGTCAGCAAACCGAATTGGTCCATGAGTAAGCGCAAGACTAACCGGACAGAACCTCTCCTGTAGAGCTGCGGTTCTTGGATGCCCAACAGTCGTCCAAGTTGACATGGTCATAACCGACGTCCTGAGGGGCCGTGAGCAGTCCGTAGGAGACTGGATTGCAAGGAAGCCCACCAAGAGGCCATAGTCTTTCATATATTGAGCAGTCTGAAGTATCATAGTTTCATTCACGTTGCACTATGACACAAAGGAAGTTAAAGCGTGCGCCAAGGATGAATACTGATTCGGAGAACTTACCTGATATGCATTCCAGGCTGCCGAGCATGCTGGTCAGCTCCACACCAACGAAGAATTCCACGAGCACCCACCATTGTAGCCCATAACTAGGTGGGGATTTCAGCACCTCCGCGTGACGACAACGGAGAGTTGGTTAACTCACCTGGAAGCTTGCCGACACCATTCTGGATTGCGATGGCGGACGAAGCAGCGGATAGGATACCAACAGCGGCTCCCAACGATTTGAGAGAAGCCATCTCGAGTGGTCTGATCTCAATCGAAGCTACCGTAGCGCCTCAAATCCTCCAGCCTTTAAATCGAGGGTTTAGCCGTAATCCGGGCCATTGGAACGCATGATGCGCTCTCGTGACTGGCGAAGAAACGCACCTTGTGGGACCCATAAACGAGTTAGAAAGCTTGCCGAAACTTCTTTCCCTGACTTGGGAGGGTTCAAAACACAGGAAGGGTCAGGGTGTACCATTTATAGAGTGGGTTTATGGGAGAAACGGTCACGATCCCTGGCATGAGGCGGGCACACGGTTATAGAACGGAAAAAAATGAAGGAGCGCCCCGATTGATAGGCAAGGTTTAGATATTTGGATACCACGGTGGTGAAATGCTTCGAGCTCTTTGACCAACTGACCTATGCGCGTGGGCACAGCCTAACCCATTAGGGTACAGTCCGGGCTAGTGAACAACACCACGAGAAAACCATCTAAAACCTACCTCAGTCTGAGCTACCGTGGAGCTGCTCGTATGAGGACCCCAAAGACGGACTCAGCTGATCTGGATTCATCTTCGCGAAACGTATGCTCGACTAAGCAACAACTTCGCCGCACGTTGGTCCGGACGGAACCGAAGTTCTCCACTGAGCCCTGTGCATCCACTCGCTAGTCAATTCATTCCAATTCATACAAATTCTGATCCACGTCACGAGTTCCCCCAGTCTTCCTGCCGGAACAAGGTCCTAAAGTGCGTGAAGCGACGGGCCGCACGAAAGTCAGATGACAGTGAGATGGAAGTTCAGTGTCAAGCAAGACGTATGTTTCAGTGCACTTCCTGGGAGACAGGATTTGTCTCCATAGAACGTCAAGGGACAACTCTAGTAGACTCTGTCCTACTCGTACGATCATCATGCATCATGGAATAGCCAGCAAGCAAAGATCTAGGTACTAATGGTCAATTAATGGTGATCTAATCGTAGTGGTACTTCAAACAAGTCCAAACACGATCTGTGGCGATGAACGACTTGTAACGTTGCTGCATATCGCTTGACCATCGCCATCATGAAGCTCGTCAGGTAAATCCACCTCTTTGGTGTCCGTTCCCGAGCTTTGACCTGACCATAGAACGATTCTTCACCATACATTCCCATTTTGCCCGTGGAAAAGCTGAGACAACATGTCGCTGACGTCCATTTTCTTTGGTTTATCGTATCCAGGTTCTTGATGAAATTGAACAATGAAACTGTCTCTATCGAGCTAAAGAATGGATCGGTGGTGCATGGGACGATCACTGGTATGTCTATTATCGTCGGTTTGTACATATGTGTGGGACTCTGACCCCTCTCGGATAGGCGTCGACATGCAAATGAATACGCATCTCAAAACTGTCAAAATGACCACTCGTAATCGCGATCCTGTTTCCCTTGACTCGCTTTCTATCCGTGGAAACAACGTTCGCTACTTTATTCTCCCTGATGCACTTCCATTGGATACCCTTCTGGTCGACGATGCACCTAAACCTAAGGGAAGGAAGAAAGATGACGCTCGTGGGCGGGGTGGTGGTGCTCGTGGAAGGGTCCTGGACAGGGGACGCCCAAGGGGCAGGGGTCGGGGTCGGGGTCGGTGATTCTAATCGACCATTCGGCCAATGGGCAGTCAAAAGGATGTTGTGGGGGATGTCGGTTACTCATTGCACGTTCTCAAGCTGTTAATACCTGCTAAAATAGGTTCCAGGCCACGAGGGCTTGACTTGTATCTTTTACTGTGGTCTATACTTTTTTTTCGCTCTCGAACGTGTGCTTGCTAGAGTCGAGGATACTGTGTTCTGATGGTATGTTGGTAGTGGCTGTGCTTCCTATCCTTGATGTTTTTCAGGCGGTTCGCGTCGACGTCTGCGGGGACACTACCTCTGACGATTCGCCAGATATTGGCTTCAGGACAAGACTCCACAAGCAGGATCAATGTCCACGGCTGGATAAAGTCCGTCAGAAAACAAAAGTCGGTCACTTTTGCAGTCGTTAACGATGGAAGTTGTGCTTCGGGACTCCAGACCGTGGTGAGCAACAACCTGAACGTGAACTTTCAAGGGTACGTCGTTTTCCGGGTACGCTGTGATTGAGACTCACTTCCTTTTTGGCTTTGACGCGTTCAAACTCTCCAGGTTAACGAATGGCGCGAGTGTTCGTATGGCCGGGTCAATCGTAACCAGTCCAGGGGCCGGTCAAGCAAAGGAACTCAAGGTGGACTCTGTGGAGATACTCGGAGAGTGTAACCCCGATGTAAGCACGGGCATTTCAACTGTCTTCAGCCTGCTGATGCCGACCCACCCGTCCTAGCTGTATCCGATCCAGAAGCAGGCACTCACTCTCGAGTACCTCCGGGATCACGCACACCTACGTCCCCGGACAGACGCAAGCGCTTCCATGCTTCGGCTTCGTAACTCACTGTTCAAATCTCTCCATGCCTTCTTCGAGGTACATTCCACCCATCTACGACCTCCCCCCTCACTATCACTGACAGAAAGTCATTCAGAGTCAAGACTTTTGCTACGCTCATACGCCCGTCCTAACATCTAGTGACTGCGAAGGCGCAGGCGAAACTTTCCGCGTCACTCCATCATCCACGTCCTCCCCATCTTCTAACCCATTCACATCCCCAGCCTCCCAAGATTCCACCTCCGAATTCTTCTCCAAGCCTGCATACCTCACTGTCTCCTCCCAACTTCACCTCGAAGCCCTCGCAGCCTCCCTCGCACGCGTATATACCCTCTCTCCCTGCTTCCGTGCGGAGCGGTCTCAGACGAACCGACATCTCGCAGAGTTTTGGATGCTCGAAGCGGAGTGGGCGTTCACTAGACAGGTAGGGGACGTATGTGACCTCGTCGAAGCCTGTGTCAAGGATGCACTGAATGCCGGACGCGACGAACGAGCATTACTGATCAAAGGCGCAACGGAACACGAGGAACGTGTCAACATTCTCGAGGCCGCTGCTTCCTCCAGCTCCTGGGCACGAATAACTTATGCTGAAGCTGTCGCAGGACTCGAGAAATACCACGCCTCTCCTGATTCCCGGACGCACCCGTTCACATTCGAGCCACGATGGGGACATGCACTACAAAGCGAACACGAAAAATGGTTAAGCGAAGTACTCGTCAAGGGCCCCGTCTTCGTCACAGATTACCCGAGTACCCTGAAACCATTCTATATGCGGGCGAACGACGACGAGAAAACAGTCGCATGCTTTGATCTCTTGGTACCGCACGTTGGAGAGCTCGTGGGTGGATCGTTGAGGGAGGAACGGTTGCATGTGTTACAGGAACGGATGTCCTCTCACGGACTGGATCCATCAGGAGAGGAATATGGATGGTACACGGATCTTAGGAAGTATGGGAGCGCACCTCATGGTGGATTTGGGATGGGCTTTGAGAGATTGGTTAGTTGGGTGAGTGGTATTGAGAACGTGCGCGAGTGCATAGCGATGCCTAGATGGGCAAAGAGGATGCTGTTGTAGCTGAGGTGCCATGGATAGGTAGAACGATATTGATATGGGAGCCAGAGACCTATCGATCTTGAGAGCACCAACCAGGACTGCAACAGACAAAATTTAGAAATAGGATATAAGGAATTTAGATAAATGGACCACAAAGTATCCCGGGGGATATGGATTAAGAGAACCATTGGTATAACAAGGTATCAAGGGTAATTAATGTCGACAACGTGGCCAAGCAAGACAATGGTCCGGTCTAACAAGCAGGGATCAAGGAGAAGTGAGTGAATAGAACGATTAAGCAAGGTTCGCAAAGCCAACACGGGTATTGTTAACATCAAACACAGTGTAGACGTTTTGCAAGAACACATCGCCGATGATCCAGTAGGCTGATAAGGGATGAGTATCGCCGTATGCTCGGAAGCGGAAAAATACGTACCGCTTCCTCCACCAGCAAGCCCGGCAATACAGTCCGTCGAGCCGTTAGAAACCGGTCCGAGATTGAACGTGGAAGGGGAAACAGTGAAATTGCTGGAACCAAACGTCAATGTCAGCGCGATCGAACCGATGATGTCACATGGCACTGAGCATGGCATGAGTGAATGGTATTCAACTTCTCACAAGTGAACAACAAACCAGTCCAAACCCCACCGCCAACCTGGGATGAAGGTTGTGCGCCGGGGACGTTGGCGTAAAAGGCTTGGGCGTTGCTGTCACTCGTCATGATCAAGGTAGTTCCAGTGTCGATGATCGACTGAGCATGGCTGGTCTTATTGACCACAACGACTTCAGAAGCACCGTTCAAGCCTGAGCGAGTCAGACCAGCAAGCGGAATTTGCCAATATGCAGGGAGAGATACTGAGATGTACTCGATCGTTGATTCTTGATACATGTTCGTGTTAGTACCGCCGATAGTAAGCTCGCTCCCGCCAGATTGGGAAGAAAGCGCGAAGCCGAACACGCCCTCCTTCACGGCGCCGGAGGAGACCATGGTCTGGAACACGGGAGAAGCACCAAGGGCGGATATCGTAGGAAAACCCATGCCAAACAACCCATCTGGAAGGAAAGCAGAGATCTCGAGACCTGGGGAGTAGGTCGTGGCAGCGCCAAAGGTCTGATTTACAGCCTGGAAGTGTGGTAATAATCCCAGCATGGGTTAGTAATTGGATGCAACAAACGTGTAGGATAGTACCTCATTTCCGTCCACGAACACGTTGTCCGCATATTGTGTGCCGTTAACATTCGAGCCGCCCCCATATGCTAGCTGGAATGTTTCACCAATATCAACGGAGGTCGACGACTTCGTGGGATCATATTCCGTATGTTCATCGCACGTGCTACCACAAGTTCGGTCTGGAAGGATTAGGTCCGATGAACCTGTGTCAAAGTCGACTGAAAGAACGACGCGCAGGTGAGCTCAGTGCGGCTGAACTATGAGGTTAAGCATACCCATGAAAGTCTTCGGAGGACTGCCAACAGTGATGGTGCCCATCCACATGTTTCCATTGACTTCCGTGAGAGATACGTCCCTCTTCGCACGGCCGTCTTGCGAGACTTGTGGTCAGCGGTGCTGTGCTCGTACTGAGCGGGGTTGATACCACTTACCGTCGCTCCTTCGTCGGCGTTTTTCCATCTTGCCAGCTGGGACGGCGCCACTCGCTGTTAGACCGCCAAAAATCCCGGTGGTGATAGCGGAAATTGCGTCGGCCAAAGGATGGACAGTGCCTGTGTTGAATTCATACGCAGCAAGCGTAGCTTGGTACTTCCTTGAACAGGTGATGTTAGTTAGTGAACTATCGACCTTGGGGACCAGCGATTGAGAGTGAGGCACGAACTCACTCCCGCCGATTCGGGGAGTTCGTGGATATTCGATCAAGTTGGCTTGAAGAGAAACAAGGTAATAGGAAGTTAGTGCAAATGCAACTCACTGGCCAACACGGATTACGTGCGACTTCAAGAACTCGGTAATTGCGGGTCCTGCTCCATCGTTCGTTCGGGCGACAAGATCGGTCGAGGCACCATTGGGAGATGGCCCAGGAGGAGGGTGGGTGATGACCCACTTTCTTTCTAATGGGACACGAATCACATCATCATTAGCCTGGTTCGCTGCGGAAGCGTGGGTGATCGAGGAGGAAGAAAAGGAGAGTACAGCAAGAAGGGTCGCGAAACTTGGCGCGAGATGCATGATGAGCGACAGTGAGTTGAAAGAGCGGCGTCAGGACCAATTAAACCAGCCCAACGTGGTTGTATGAAGGGATATATATTCCCTCGAGGAGACGTTGCCACCAAGCTGGATCTGGACCTGGGATTTGCTTGGGGTGTACGTAAATCCGAGATCATGGTTGCGACAAGCGATTTACTGCGCATGACGACCGGGACGAACTGCAGGAGGTTCAAGTTGTACTCGTCAGAAGTATTCGGGGTGACCCAAGGGTGACCCGACCTCAAGCTCAAGAGGAGTTACGACCAAGCTCAAGCACCAGACGCTCACAACTTGGTAGGATAATGCTTTGCTATTTCGAGCGAGAAGAGTTTCGACTGACGGTTCGACAGCTTTTCGAAGCATCACAGCCGTCCTAACCGGTGCTCTCCAAACGTCGGGTGAGTCATGACACGGGTCATGCAGCGGAGCTTCACTCCAGGCCTTCAACACATCGCATGTTCACTCGATGTAAAACACAGCTTCATCAAGTGATGGAAGATACAACTTTTGGGGAATCGTGCAAACTACATGACAAATGAGATCAGAAAGCGGGCTCCTCAGCACCGAAAGATTCTGCTTGGTAAGCAGGCTCTTGTGCGTAAACGGGCTCGGCTGCTGCTGCGGGTGGTGCAGCAGAAACAACAACAGGTTCTCTTGACTCGGATGAAGGCTCGGAAACGATCTTGTCGACCGGAGGATCCACGATCTGGACGGAATCGGGAAGAGGCTTCTTGGGGCCAGTGTGACCTTCGGGGTCCCATCCCTTCATGCTAAACAAAGCGTCAGAGGTTTTTTACATGGTGCGTTTGACGTTCGGCTTACATCTTGACTTTAATACCGAGGACACCCTGCTTGAGCAGCACGTGGCGCACAGCATGGTCAACAAAGTCTCTTGAGGGTTGACCGGAGTGGATCATAAACCCATCAGTGAATTTCATGGACTTGGCACGGGCGGCACGAAGCTTGCCAGAAACGACAACTTCGCAACCCTTGGCGCCAGACTCCATAACGAAACGAAGGACACCGTAGCAAGCCCTATCAAACATGTTAGACGAATTTTTGAACTGTGTAGAGATCTATATACCTGCGGACAGCAAGACCGCCAAGGAGCTTGTAACGCAAACTCTCACATTGAGCGATGGCAGAGAGGCCACGGTGTTGAACCTTTTCAGCATACAATTCGAGGGAGTTCTCAGGGAACTTGAAACGCTTCTGGACGAGGGAGGTCAGCTCGCGGATGCGGCGAGCCTTCTCACCAAGAACTTCTTGGGTGTGGGTGGCACGGATGATAATCTAACAACGTATGGGGATGCTGTATTGATGAAAAAAACAAAGGGGGAATGTACCTCGGTGCGGGCGTGGGTGACACGGACATCACAACCAGAGTAACCTTCCTCGGCAAGTTCACGAGCGAAGAATTCGTTGAGTTCGGCGCGGAATACACCGTCGGCGACAAACTTGCGCTTTTTGCTGATTTGGGCGGACATCTTGAGGGAGAAGTGGGTCTGTAAAAGAAACAGATAAGCCCCATCACATCATCTGGATCGAAGGATCGCCATCCATCTCAACGAGACAAACTCGCGAGATTTGGCATGGTCCAACATGGTCTATGCACCAATTCGGTCCAGGGGAGTGTACGAACCTTGCGGAATCTACGTCGTCAACGCCGGGCGTGGTGTTGAGCTCGACGATATGGGCCTCCAGATACAAATTCAAACTCCGATTTAACCATACCATATTCGGAAAGCCCCTGTTCATTTCCTTCAAAGTGACTAGGTGGTCCAACATCGAGTCACTAAGAATTACATAGACGTATTGTACACTTTCTGGCGCATTATCCAATGTGCTCAGTCGTCTTGCGAATCCAACACGATGCAGACTGTGATAGGAGCGAAATATATATAGAAGGTACACAAGTAGGCTAGTAAAAATACACGAAGAACCAAAGAAAATTGTCACAAACCTCAACCGTAGGAGAACTTCGGCCCGCAGTTGCCCATGTACGGCGGAAGCTTGCCATAGAAAACGACGGGCAGCCTGAACCCCGCATTGCTGCCCTTTCCCGCGGCCCGCCGGTCCGATGGTCCCGCTCGTCATATAAACCTCTGGCACGGGATACAGCCTGCTCCGCTCATACAGTCTCGTTCCTTCCGTCTCGCTAATACACGAGGAAAGGACTATCTGTTGAAAACCATGTCTCAGAAGATCACACACTTTGAAACACATGGTACGATCGTACCATCCATCCGTCGTATGTCTCCGCTCATGATCTTGCTAAACAGATGTTCGTTTTCCGACCTCACTGACCGGAGATGGGACGGACGCAATGTAAGCTTTTCTTTGGGTATTCCTGGTGATGATGCTGATTGCGCTGGTCTTTAGGAACACCGAGTGTGACTACTCGTCTGCCTACGTCTCCATCTACACCGATGGCGAATCACCTTTGGTTGGCCACGGCATGACATTTACCATTGGTCGCGGAAACGAAATCGTAGGTTGACCTTGCCGTACGTGTGCTTCGAGTCCGACTAACTGTTCCACTGTAGGTTTGCCAAGCGATTGCATCCCTTGCAAACAGGCTTATCGGCCGTGACCCAGAAGAGCTTTTCAAGAGTATGGGGAAGACCTGGGATTGGTTGAACTCTGATCCACAGCTGCGATGGTGAGTGGTACCTTTCTAGAACATGAGCACAGTATTCTGATGTACATGGCAAACAGGATCGGCCCTGAAAAGGGTGTCATCCATATCGCCCTTGGTGCCGTGAACAACGCTCTCTGGGATATGTTTGCCCGTGCTCGGGGAAAGCCTCTCTGGCAGCTTATCGTTGACATGACACCCGTGAGACCTGGTTTATTTATCTCACGGAGAAGGCTTCTGAAAGCTTGCTTCACTTCCCAGCAAGAGTTTGTAGATGCAATTGCGTTCCGCTACATCACAGATGCCATCACACGCGAGGAGGCTCTTGCTATGCTTAAGGCCAAAGAGGCCGGGAAGAAAGAGCGTGAGGCAACCGTAAGAGAAGTCGGGTAAGTCGCCGCCCCATTGATCTTTTAACGATATTAAACGGTTCTTTGCAGATACCCCGCATACGTCACATCTGCTGGTTGGCTCGGTACGACTCCTATTCTTCTTCATAGAAAACCCAACTAACCTGTCCGATAACGGACAGGATACTCTGACGAGAAAGTTGCACGCCTCACCAAGGAAGCTGTTGCTGCTGGTTTCAACCACTTCAAGATGAAAGTCGGGGCAGACGTTTCTTCCGATCTCCGTCGTGGATTGATCATCCGCTCGATCATCGACGATCCGCAGTACCTACCTGCTGGCTCGGAGGGGCGTGACCCCAATAGTCCCGCACTTGCAGGCAAGAACGCGGGTCCAACCGGCGCCGTCCTCATGATCGATGCCAACCAAGTTTGGGATGTTCCTCAGGCAATTGACTACGTGAAGAAACTCGAGCCTATTAAGCCTTGGTAAGTGCCTGCCAAAGTTCTTTGATTGCAAACAAAGAAGAAGATCCTCATCCACGATGGCAGGTTCATCGAAGAACCAACTGCTCCTGACGACATCCTTGGACACGCTGCCATCCGCAAAGCACTCAAGCCTCATGGCATCGGTGTTGCCACCGGTGAACATGCACACAATCGCATGGTCTTCAAGCAACTCTTGCAAGCTGATGCTATTGACGTGTGTCAGATCGACTCCTGCCGCTTGGCAGGTGTCAGTGAGGTCTTGAGCGTCCTCCTCTTGGCAGCCAAGTATGCACTCCACCGATCAACAGACCTCCAAAGTTTCCCACTAACCTAACTCGCCTCTCAGATTCGGTGTCCCCGTCTGCCCCCACGCCGGCGGTGTTGGTCTTTGCGAATACGTCATCCACTTGAGGTAAGTCTTCGCCGAGTATCACCTTTCGCCGAGACTCATGGACTACGCTATCAGCTTGATCGACTACATCGCCGTCTCAGGCACGATGGAACGCAACGTCCTCGAGTTCGTGGATCACCTCCACGAGCACTTCCTCTACCCTTGCTCGATCAACTCCAAAGGCCGCTATAACGTACCCTCGAATCCAGTTGAGGGCTACAGGTAACGTCCTTCTCTATTGGCCTAGGATCGGAATTAATTCCATGGGATGTGACTTTACAGTATCGAGATGCACAAACAGAGCATAGCGGAATTTGAGTGGCCAAACGGGTCGTACTGGGTCGGTGCCAACGGTGGCAAGTAAAGCGTTGAAAAAGCTGTGCCGAATTGTGAATATGTATATCATTACTTTATTGTGACCGTGCGCCACTGAAAAACTAGAAGAGTTCCCGACACATGAGTGTACGCAGGAAATCCACTGACTCTCGAGGAATTTTGGGCTTTCTTGGACGACGCTTTCTGATTCCCTCTGATCGATGAGCTCGTGGATTAAGACCACCGGGGGGGACGATTGGGTACCGCGACTACGTATATACTAATGAGGAACAACAGATATCTCGTTCACGGATAAGTTGAACAGGTAGTTGATTCGTATAGATATAAAGGAACTGCGAAAACAACGAAGAATAGCAAGAACGGGGGTTACACAGGAGAAGCAAGAAACGCGCTACACGGTGTTGTATCATCGACAGGGTCAAGCATTATTATTTATAAGCGCTAGATGGTTTGGTAACTCCCTATAAATCCCATCGTTTAGCGTTCATTGATGGAATGAGTGAGAATACACACATATCCGCGCCTGCCAATCACCACTTCCGGTGGCCAAAGTACTGCCCGTGGGGTTCAGGTCTATTGATATAACTAGACAGAGGGCTAAGATCGGATATCGCCAGCGTGTTGATCACTCACCAGAGTTCTTGTGTCCCTGAAGCATACATTGCACAGTGGCAGAGTGTGAATCCCAAAACTGCACACCACGGTCTTTCGACCCTGAGACAACCCATTGACCGTCATAAGATACAGCAACGGATAACACGTAGTCCTACAAAGAGTATGAGTCCGATCGTAACGGGTTACACGGCAAGTGGCGTACCGTGTGACCCACGAAATTCATCGTGCACTGGCTGGACTTCTCTAACTCTTTCTTGCCATTTGCAGTGGCGTCCTTTCGTTTGGCGCCGTTGACCAAGACACTGACATCCCAATATTTCAGAGTCTTGTCCAAGCTGCCACTCACCAAACCCTTGCCGTCGGGCGTGAAAGCGACGCTGTATACACTGTCCCGGTGACCACGCAATCGTTCGATCAGCATACCACTGGAGACGTCCCAAATGCGGACAACGGTATCGAGACTGCCTGCAGCAACAAGTTGTCCAGTAGGAGATATGGCAACCGAGGTAACCCCCGCATCATTATTCAACGAATCGGGATCGTTGATAGTGAGCACTTTCGATGAACCGTCCACCATGTCCCAGATTCGAGCAGTTTTATCACCCGAACCAGAGACGATAAGACGACCATCCTGCGAGAAGTCGAGAGAATAAATTTCTTGCTGATGACCCTCGAAGACATTGCGGATGCGCTTCTTGGCGATATCCCAAATCTAAAGATCAAAGATCAGACATTCACTCATCTCGAAAAGGGCCACTACGAACTCGGATCTGCTTATCTTCTGCGCCCGTGGCAAGGTACTTGCCATCGGGGCTGAAGCAAACACTCCGAATATACAAATCTCCAGCTTTCCCGGCGGATTCGTCAGCAAGGACACTGAAAGCATGCGAAATGACTACTGCAATGTTGGCTTGAGATGAGGATTAATACACACCAAGTCTTCGCGCCGGTTTTGGTATCATAGATCTGTGCTGTCCGGTTGCATCCGGTTGCTAGGAACTTGCCATCTGCGGAGAATCGAACACAACATACAACACTATTAACCCCAAAATGAGTTACACTCCTATGGCCTTGGCGAAGTCGTGCATTATCTTACCTCTCGTGCATAAGAGTGTGAACCAACGCCACATCAAGTACCCGCTTAACTTTCGGGTTGAAGACTGCAAACCAATCACTGCCTTCTTTCTTCAATTCTGGTGGGACGTTGAGTGGGTCGAGGTCGTCCGGAAACTGACCCCCATTTGAGGAACTGTTCACCGAGGCAAGTGCACTAGAGGATGAGGATTGCTCATTGGGACCAGCCGGTGGCGGATTTCCAGGGCCAGGTGGATATGGTGCATGTGCGGATGGGGGCGGAGGCAGACCGGGACCCTGGAAAGTAGGAGGACCCGTTGGTGCGGGCAATTTGGGAGTTGGCCCAGGACCGAGAGAAGGACTATAATGATCTATTGAAGATAGAGGGGAAGAAAAAGGAGCGCGATATCCATGAGGGGGCGTAGAACGTGCGGAGCTCGAAGAGAAATGTACCTGGACGGTCAGTCTTCATACGTTCCGTCTTGATACGTTTTGGGTCCCTTGATTCGATGGGACGGTCACGCTCTCGATCGCGTTGCTCGCGCTCCCGATCCCTGATTTCGCGCTCACGCTCTCGATCAGCACGTTCGCGGTCTTTCTCCCGCTCGCGATCACGGTCCCGTTCTCGATCGCGACCGTAATAGGGGTCATTGTAGGACCCAGGACCAGTGGCCGGTAGTCCTGCTGGCACAGATGGTGGGGGAGCTGGAGGGCCGGAAGGACCGACTGAGCCGGGGCCGACTGTCGGGTGAGGAGGGGCGGTGGCGGGAATGCCCTGACGAGCAGCGTGAAGTTCTGCTCGCAATCGGGAAAGTTCTTCTTCGTATTGTTGTCGAATCTTTCCGTGTTGAGATTCAAGTTCATAGAGGGATTGACGAATGATATTCAGCTCATTGATGTGGGAGGTCACTGTGGGTGAAAATAGATAAGGCGCCTTTCAAAGAAAATATTGAGAAATTCGCACCTTTCGATTCGAATTCGTCTCGTTGGTTTCTCATGAGGCCCAAATCGGATGTGAGAACCTCAAATTCCTGACGAATGCTATCAAAGGCCTCATTGAGCCTCGCGTGCGAGTGTTGACTCGGCCCCTGAGCGGGAGGAGCGGTAGGCTGGAGGCTCCTATGCTAAATGGCGAGAAAGATGTGAGATGAATCGAGGAGAGAGTGAGAGGTGGACAAGACAGGACAACGCAGACCGGGAGTGAAATTTGCGCTGTGGAGTGCGCTAACGAGGACAAATGAGGCTCTATGGGGGCGGTATATGGGGAGTGTTGTATGTTTTTTTGACGAAGCGGGGAAGACGAGAGAAAGAGAGCAGAAGAGGGACTTACGTTGTAAATTGTGGAGGACATGAAGGAGCTTGGGAACGTCCGGGTGGGTGTTGATCATCGCTCTTTATAACAAATGCTGTCTTGGACCCTGCACTTCGCATTCTTTTCCCACGTTTGGCGTTCCCGGCGGTATGTCCATTTCAGGAAGTCTCACAGCAGGCACCATCACGTGCCAAATAACATATCGGGTGTTAATTGTTTAAATTTGTCATTGAATTCAAAACCCGCGAAGGTTCCTCGTGGCTGATTATCTTCCACGTTACTCTCCCGGTTTTCCGGTCGCCCTTTTCGGTCTCTCGTCATTCGCTGGTGAGCTAAACACGAGGCCATCTCTCCGCGCCGTAAGGACAACCCAACCCACTTCATCACAGGGCTGTAAAAACTCGGCCCACATCTCCATAACATAGTACAGTCGTTGCGTGGAGTTAGCCAACCTTGTCCGAATCTCAAATCTTGATCGGGACTATCTCCAGATTCTCATCTTCGCACGGCACTTTTCCTTGTAACCTCGGTCGCTGTTTGCTCGGCCACCGTCGGCCATCCCTGTTAACCCCCGCCTCCCCTTCTCCTTCGAGCGCTCTATGTAAGTGTATGTCCGATGTCGATGGTCGCCACGGCTCCGCATCTAAATTTGTATTATTGGACCAGTCGATGATGTCTTGCACTTTGGTACTGAATCCCTCGCTCCAGGCTGGGCGTCACTTTCACTGTCGCGGTCCCACTTCCATGTCGATCGTGCCATCCCTCTGCCCTGGACAGCATTCTCGTTCTTAGATAAGCGCTTCAAAAATTTGTTGGAATCTTACGTAGATGAAGAATTTGGGTATATACAGATTCGTTTGGATGTCTCTTTGGTCGTGACCCTGGCCAACTCTCGAACCCATTTGCCTCGTGCATGCAGGTTGCCACAACTGGAGCCTGGTCTGCCACCTCCTATGAACTACGCCTCGTCTCCATTGTCGATCGTGCTGACGACTCATCAAGCACGGCTAGATGGCATCATTATATATCCGTGGGTTAGCCCGATGTCACCAAATCCATCCACGGTCTAGACTGACATAACGTGGTCTACTCGAGGGTCTACTTAAGTGTCTACTCGAGTGTCGTGGTTCAATGTCTCTCCCCTGGTAACTTTGCCACATTACTTCAAACTGTCTGGTAAGATCTTTACTCTCAACTTTCTCATCATGCCGTCTTTGTTCAACCCTGCTGTATATAGGCAGCACAGCACATTCGGTTCAAGTTAAACGTGCCCAGCTCGAACTTCCAAGTGAGTCGCACACTCTCGTTGACTGTCCTACGTCGTCGGTGCCTGACGTACTCCCCAGTTGAACACTCACACCTCCCTTCATTTCTTCCATGTCGGACAGTTTAGACCCCTCGACAGCCCAAATCGATTTCGTCAGGGAAAGGGATGGATGGCTTGCTGTCTTCAATCCCGATGTGACACGTCAAGTGAACGTACAACTCCGCTCGACTTTTAGTCAAAACGGGTGAGTCTTCTACTGAATTACGAGGACTTCCATGTCTGTTGGAGCTGACCCTATTGCCTTGTTTCAAACCGATCAGGGTCGTCTGTTGTGTCAAATTCTCCACAGATGGATCGCTCCTCGCTGTTGGCACGGACAATGTTGTTGTCTTGTACAACCTTGAAGAACAAACAAAGCTGACGTGGGTCCTCTCTGTTACTGGCTTTGTCCATCTGCTCATCGAGCACTCCCTGATCTAGCTTCCTTCTTGGAGCCGAACAGGAAGGGCGAAAGGCCAATCATGCTCGAAGCGTCATCATAAGTCCAGATAACAAATTACTTGTTGCGGGGGCGGAGGACAAGTACCTTCGAGTGAGTGATTCGCGAGTCTGATGCGTGGTGACCCTCATCCTAGTACGTTGATAGGTCTGGAGCATCGAAACGGGCGATTTCCTTCGAACTCTGAGCGGACACACCGGCGAAATCTATGCGCTAGCGTTCACGTGCGATTCTCGAACCTTGTTCTCCGCATCGGGGGATCGTACAGTTCGCATCTGGGACGCAACCCAGTTCTCAGCTGACGTTACCGAGTTGCCCGAACCTAATTGCCGTGTTCTTCGTCCTCCACGACCAGAAGCGAAGTCGTCGGAACTCGTCTTTACCTCGGTTTCGGTTGATGCAACTGGATCTTTCGTTGCTGCGGGATCCCTTGATGGTCTCATCAGAGTATGGGACGTACGCCCGGATTCGACGAAAGAAGAACCTGTCGGTGTGCTCCACGGACATTCGAAAGGAGTTTATGGCGTTCAGTTCTTACGTGGCGACACGGGGAGCTCGTTTATGCATCTCGTGAGTGCGAGCATGGATGAAACTCTGAAGCATTGGGAGATCTTGCCAGACGAGAAGGAATTTGTATGCAAGAAGACGTTGAGTGGACACAAGGTATGATCATCTGATCGGACGGAAACCGTGGAAGCTGACACGTCGTTCTCGCAGGATGCCGTCTTATCAGCATCTGTGTTGCAAGTAGGCAGGGAGCAGCGTCTCGCATCGTCATCTCGAGATAGGACTGTTCGGCTCTGGGACTTGAAGACCGGAAAGCCTTATCTCATGATTCAAGGACACACAAACACTGGTGAGTAATTCTCATCGTGATCCACGCCATTGACATTGTCTGACGTGCATTGCGTCCCCTTGCAAGTCACCTCGGTCGACCTCAGTAGCGCTGATTCTCTTTTAGCTTCTGGGGGCGGTGACCACCAAGTGCGAATCTGTGAGTTCCGTTTCAAAGTTTGTCAACTCTTCGCTGACTTTGGCTTCACTTTAGGGCAGTATGATCTCCAGTAACATCACCACGTTGTACCATTTCCAGCGTCTTCTCGGACCTTAGTTACGAGTGACTTTATGATACCTTTGGAATATACCCTTCGATGTTTCCTGTCTGTACCTCCTTCGCTTACCTAATTGATTACCGGAGTCCATTCACTTCAATACTGAGATTTGTACGCCGTTGTGGTTAGAGTCCAGCATGGTCCTCGTCCTCATCATTGGCGACATTCACATCCCTCATCGTGCACACGACCTTCCCCCTAAATTTCGCAAACTCTTAGTTCCAGGAAAGATCCAACAAATACTATGCACAGGCAACGTCTGTGACCGAGAAACATACGAATACCTACGCACCATCGCGGGCGATGTGTGTGTTGTCAGAGGTGACTATGACGAGGTATGTCCTCACTCTCCTAGGGACTCGTCTCGGACGGTGCAATGGTATGAAGGCGATGCTGACGCAAGGAACCCTTGTGTCCTATACTATGCTAGAATTCAAGCTTCCCCCCGTCGGCGACGGTCGTACACACCCCAATACGGATTGGTGTCATACATGGCCACCAATGTGTACCTACAGGAGATCTAGACGTGCTTAGTGCCATGGCACGACAAATGGACGTGGACGTGTTGGTCTCGGGACATACGCATACGTCAGTATCTTTCTCCTTGCCCCCTCCCTGATCGAATCCCCTGCACTTCACGTGTTGTGACTCCGCTCACCACGCACGCACGCACGCACACCCTGGATCGTGGTCTCGTCGAGTTCTGAAAATGCTGAGTGGAATGTGTTTTTGTTCTATAGGTTCCAAGCGATAGAATATGATGGACGGTTCTTCGTCAACCCTGGTTCAGCGACAGGTGCATGGACGGGTCTACATAACGGGTACGCGTCCCCATCTTTCTCGCACTCCTCATCCTCATCCCTTTCTCCATCCTTGTCTCCAATGTCCGACCCTCAGCGACCCAACGCCCTCATTCGCCCTCATGGACATCCAAGGTCCCGTCGTCGTCACCTACGTCTACCAACTCGTCGACGGCGAAGTCCGAGTGGAAAAGATCGAATATCGAAAAGAAGTAGAGGCAGTGAAACCGCCCGCCGCTGTGCCTCTCACTCAGTCGAGTTCGATGTATTCGAGCGCAAGCGGGGGGTTTGGACAGTCAGGGCCGAGTAGCCCGCAAGCGACGCAGGGGGTGTGGTAGTGGCGGCCTTGTGTGTGAGGAGCTGACGTGATGTGCGTTGGAACTTGGAACTTGAGCCGGGACGTTTGTTGTTATTCTAGTTTTGGTGCATTCATTGATCACTTTTTCGATTGCCAGCGAAGCTCTTTGTCATGATCGCGCTGGACAGCATAGCTATCGATGATCGATACTGATAAATATATTGTGACTCGGATGATCATCTCATCCATGATAAGCTACATGCGGCAAGGTAAAAGAGCCCAGAATCGGTTGCTGCATGGTGAAACGTTTCTCGACGCGTCAGTAAGTTCATGTTGACCTCGAACAAAAAATGTGCAAAAGGAATGTCCCTGGCAGGAATTGAACCTGCGGCGCCACGGTTCTGTGCAATCCACAACGTGGCGATTTAACCACTAATCGACAGGGACTTGCTCATTCCGGCCGCAAAACCCACAGCCAGTCGTGTGATTGCAGTGCGGTCGACTCAGACGGGCCGTTGTAGGTGAGGTGTGGCATGTGGCGCTCGACAAACAAGATTCGGACAAGGGGAATGCCTTTCCAACATACCACGAGCATGTATAGTCTGGTGCAAAAGAGATATCACAATTGTTCGGAGTGAGCTCTACAAGTCATTCGTACCTCGCAGTGATGCACAAATACAAAGTCCGCAGAATCCGCAGAGTGAATGGCCTAGAGTTCTTCTCCTCTTGCCTCAGCTTCTAATATTTCGCGCTCTAGTCTTGCACGTTCGGCTTCCCGTAGCCGTAGAAGGGTGATGGCTTCAAAATCCAAGGGGCTGATTGTAGGTTTGCTTGGCTCGGGTGGTGGGGACGCAGCAGGAAATGTAGTAGGCTATGTATGCGAGCGAGCGGGTCAGCACAGAAAGGTGGCGCAAAACGAAAAGTAGTAACGTACGAACGTGGAAAACTTGCCAGTCGATTCGTCTGATTTCTGCTCGTTGACTCCTGGAGCGCCATTCGGAAGTGATGTAGATGGAGGTTTGGGTTTGGGTTTTCCACCAAGCTCGCCCCGGTCACGCAACCAGCCTAGTATTGGTGGTTCTGAGCCTGCGGCCCATGAGACCTCCAGGCCTTGTTCTTTGAGCGTAGGACCACTCGAAACCATCCCAAAGGCGGAGCCTATTTGAGCGAAGGGCACCACAGCTGTGACGACCATATCTCCTTCGTCGTCCACGCCTTTTTCCTGTTTCTTCTTCTTACTTGCCTTCTTGGGCTTGATTGATAGGACAACAGCTCCCTCGTCGATCTCCCCAAAACGCTTCAGATGTGCTGCTAATGCGGACGCCGTACCGAGTGACGGGAACGCCGAAAGCGTGAACTTGAGCCGAATGGTGGTATCGTAAGGTCCAAGTGGCGGGGGCGCATTCTCATTCAGCGCCTCCTCCTCTATCTCCGTTCTCGTTTCTTCAACCTTTGCTCTCGCCAATTCTTCTCGATGCTTCTCTCTCTCCTCCCTCATCCTCCTACCCGCTTCCTTGATTCGATCGTTTTCGTTTTCCCTCGCAGCCTTGTCCTTATGCTGTTCCATACGCGCTTTCTTGAACTCGCGTTCACGTTCTTCGAGTTCGGTGACCAGAGCTTTTCGTTTGTTATCGTAGGTTGCGAAGCGCGCTTTTTTGGCTGCTGAGAGTCGGAGTTGGGCATCGAGCGCGAGACGCCGTAGTGGATCGAGCAAGAGCGTCGACGCTACCGTGAGCGCATGAAACTTTTGCGCTGTGGGTCATCGCTTCTAGATTAGCAAACGTCTCTATCGGTGCGAGAATCGAAATTGACGGACCTGCATTTGGGTCATTCCGGTTCTACGAGAACAGGGTAAGTAACTAGGTAGAAGACGAGATATGTTAGAAAGCACGTACGCGATCGGGGTGAACTTTGAGTGACCGCGTGCGGTATGCAGTACGAATCTCGGCATCGGTGGCTTCGAGGGAAACGCCCAAAAGTTCGTATGGGTTCTCTTCAGGGGGTTCCGTGGACACTGCAGGTGCCATGTCGTGGATGTGGTGATATTATCTGTGAAGCCAGATGATGATGGTCAGTGGTAAAGTCCAGTGGCCGTGCCAGACGCTGCATAATGAGCCATTAGGTTTGATTACCAAATACGGAACTGCTTCAACTTGGTTTTCGATTCTGAACTCGTCGACGACATGGCGAAAGGTGGAAAGGCGAGGTGCGTACACGTCTGCTATCCATTTTTATAGACGGTCTGACGTCTTTGAATGGCAGAACCGTCATCGTGCGGATGATCTCGACCGCTCAGACTGGTTTCTTCTATACCACTCAACGAGTGCGGATGTTGGCCCCGAAACTATCAGCGGTGAAGTATGATCCCGTCGGTGCGTGATCATTTTCAGTCTTTTATACAAGCATCGTGTTCATGCCTTGCAAAACGACAGTGAAACGGAGAGTCCTTTTCGTGGAAAGTCGGAAGACGAGGAAATAGTTTCGGGATTCGTTTGAACAGCCCATTCAACAACATACTCTTCCCGGCGTCCCCGTCCACGACCCCTCACCTTGATCAACATCAACATGTCTCGGACCACTGGGACCACATTGTTTTGCAGCCATAATTTGTAGTTCATCATTGCTTCGTCGCGCCCGACAATAATGCATGCAATTAGACATTCCCGACTCTCCCGTCGCGCGGAGAAAACTTCCTTGAATTGTTAGTGAGTCAGAAGCAATTTATATTTTGCAGAGAAAGTGCGGATCGTGTTGGCGAAGTGTGCTATGATCTTCGTCCCTCCCCCTGAGATGGACGTGAGAACTGCCTGCCTATTTCCATCCTAGGTCTGCATTTGACTGGTGCGTTTTGTCTTGTTGGCCCATCACCGATCCTACGACATGGAAGGGGAATCCTATTCTCTCCATCTGAATCGGACCCATCTGCTCTTCATCCCCTCCCTCAACCTCGCCCCAAACCCGGATTCGAGTTCAAAGCAAGTCACGATGGGCATGGTGGTACAAGTGTCTCTCCGCGCAGAAGGGTATACGATCATTCCTTGAGAAGTGGGGCATATTTATGTTTGTTCAGTAGCTCGTCGGACCAGGAGGAACGTATATACACCCTCGAGCGAATAACAATAACTGTGAGTGTTCCATTGAAGCCGACCCGTCCGTCGACACCCCTAGATCAGGTTTCGTTAGAGGACGATCGAGACGATAGTGGCAGGCCACGTCAACTCGGTGTGCAAAATGCCTGGGTACATCGTTATCCACGGGGTGATGCCTGGGTACAATCTCGTTGGGGGTAAGTGTCATCGACAATGAAGAAACAGCCTGAAGACGTTTGCCTCGCAAGTCAAGAAACCTTGGAAATACGGTCGGGGAAAGCAATTCTTCCTCGGGGACGCCGCTCTGCAACCTGCCGAGGACAAGTGGATCTTCCGTTTCCAAGTCGCGAAATAGACTTGCTCCGAGCGCATATACGCACCCACAAAGCATCTGCAAAGTTTCATGTTTTTCTGCGGTCATGCACGTATATGTTTTCTCTTTCCTATTGTTGTAAATTAGCTGTATCAAAATACATTTGTTGTCCTGATATTGCCCGCAATCCAGACGTCGTGCTTTAACTCTTCTCTTGCCATCGTTCGTATTGTCCTTCTGCGAGACTGGCATGGTATTTTTCCTCTATACTGTCACACACGTTATCGAGATTCGACAGTGCCTCAAGAAGTGCATCGAGTGAGGAAAGGCCGTCTGGATCCATGTGAGCGCGGGAGTAACCGGTATGAGTAGGCGAGATACACACCGTACATCTGGATACGTAGTTGTATAAGATTTTCGGAAGGGTGCGGGACGCTGGAATACAACAGTTTTAGCTCGACTTCATTGATGCACGAAAAGAGAGTCTAGACGGATCGGGAAAATTCCGAGAGGACAAAGCAATGAGACGGATGGAGACATATGGACCCCCTTCCACGAGTTCAATCAAACGAGTCACGGATGGCGTGCTCTTGCGTCAGAGACGTAAAGAAGAGTGTGTGTGCAGGGCTGAAAACTAAGCAACACCGGCCTCGAGCGGACTCACCTGTAGCCACAGAACTCTACTTTCGGACTGAATCATTCAGAGATCGAGATCAATGATTAGTTCCCGGGTATGAAACGTACGACTCACTTCTTCATGATCATCCATCGGAGTGCGTTTCCCAGCGTATGTGACTCGTCGAAAATTTGATATGTGGCGGCGGAGAGGTCAGGCGATGCGCCTTTCATCTAAAGAGTGTCAGAACATGGGCTAGTATCCAGACAGAGACACTGACAATCTTTATTTTCTGAGTGATCTCAGCCATGGCTATGGAACACTGAGCGACTCGGATGCCACTAGACAGACAATGTGACTTCCTAGAAAGGAAGCTGGAATGAGTGGACGACTGTGTGTCCGGGATGTCTTGGCACCGAATAGCCTCCGGGAAAAAAGACAATGAAATCCTGAACAGTCTCTGACACGGTGCACCAGCAATCACTTTATTAATATTATTCATTATGCTGTTTGAAAGGTCAATGAGCACGAGTCCATTGAGCTGTGGTGCCCAAACAGATCCAAAAAAGGTGTGCTTTGTTGTATTCTACCTCGCACAATGCAGGCCAACTCTTTGTTTGCTCAACAAAGGCAATTCGAGTCCTTTATTCACTTTCTATAAGATGCATCGCACATCACCGCTGTCTGTCATCGTTCTCATATCCTCTCATCCGTCCAAGAGCTCGATACCCTTCATATCTTTCTTATAAAATTCTCGTCCGAGGCAGGTCTTTGGAGCACCCTGGTGGATATATCTCAGATAGCTGGATATCTTCTTGATTCGCCACGACCTCGACACTCTCATACCACATCTTATCATCACCAATGGCCCACTACACACCTAATGCATCTGCACCAGTTCGCCCTACTCTCCCCCCGCTTCACACCCTCGATCTTCCCCGCGGAAACATCCAACTCCCCCACATTCACGAACTATATGACTTGAACGAATTGAGACGTCAGGTATATCCCTTTCTTCCCCAATTTCAGAGCAGCAGGTATTCATATAGCTCCCTCGTATTAGACTGCACAACTACACATTCCCTCATCTGCACCTAGCAGCCGTGAAAGGCATCAAATCTCCACATCCACATCCACATCCTCACCTACGCCCTCGCGAACACCTTGCTTACCTCCGCGCACGGACATCCCTACGCCTGTACCCCATCCCGCTCAAAAATTCCGCCTCGTACCGACCACGTTCGAGGAAGCAGACGCAGTCATCCTCGTAGCCCCTCCGACGGCACCTAACATGTCCACGCCTCAACCTTTACTCCTCGTTGGTCCTGCTCTCCAGCGTTTACGCCAATCACAGCGTCAGCTCGCAAAGGGCTCTCGTATACATCCTTACCGCATCGTTCGCGGTCCCTCAGATCGCCGCCCTTCTGCTGTGACCCCGCCCTCTTCTACGAAAGCCTAACGGGCCATTTATCGATAGCAACGAATTTGTTTGATCCTCTCCTGAAAAACAGAGAGTACGATAGGATCTCTTGCAATGTATTGATAGCGCAAGTGTTTCACCAGTGTTCATTGTAGTAGCTGTTCTCCGTTTTATTGTGGAGGATTGTGTCTACATTATGGAAAACGTACGATAACGACTAATGAAAGTAGCTGGCTACCTAGATTCTCGGCATTGATGAACCTCATGATGCAAGCTTGAATTCAGCTGTAACTTTCTGTAGAAAACCCTTGTGTACGAGTTCACAGACTCGAGGCCGATCCGCCGTACGTTTAGCAGCTTGCAGATCTTTGTGCAACTGTCTGTATACAAAATAGAGCGCGACGTGCATCTCCACGAGTCGCCGGTCGCCCCCCGACAAGGGCACGAGCAGTGCCCGATCTATTGGCGTTATACTAGTCAGGTCGAACCTCCCCGTGATCCACTGTATACCAGCGCGGTGCAATCCGAGTTGCCCAAACTCGAAATAAAATGCATTACTAGCCTAGAGGGTATCTTAAAGCACTTATAATATGCGTGAAAACACTAGATCATCACACAAATCCGTCAAACGGGCATCAATACGAGGTATACCAGTTGAAGCAGGGGGAGCTGCACCACCGTTGCCTCCCGGTGCCGGATTCTGAGAAGTGACATAAGTACTACCAGCAGGCGTAGGAGCTCAGTGGACTGGAATGAAGCGCAGTTGTAAGAACCTGTGTAAGGTGGGTTAGCAGGTCCAGTCGCCGGTTGCGCGTACGTCAATGTATGACCGTCGTGGTTGGTATAAATGCCGGTTGGGGGCTTCAAGCTTCAAGCCTGAAGTCACAAACCTCGAAGGTTCCGTTTTCGGCGTCGTTGGGCATGTTGTGGGCGTGACCCAAGCAATCGTAAATGTCGGGCAATACGAATCCTGGTCAGTGGAAGGGGAGGTGGGGTCACAGATCGTGGTACAGAATTTTCTGCTGCTCCAACGTCGCCACTCGTTGGAATGTGGTACGAGTACCAATACTAGAGGGTAAGGCATTCGAGTACATCGAACCCCCTGGCAACGGGTATCCAAACTGGTACGGAGGACATCAGTTTTGAACACAACGACATGCCATCCTTGTCAACACGGACCGTGTCAGACCCAAATGGATCTAATTCACTTTCGATATCATCGTTGCTGACAATGATGATCTGATTCTAGTCAATGGAACCAACGATCTGGATGGAAGGGTTCGTCTGAAGGGCTGGGCACCTTGGATAGCATCGGCCGGATTCTCTGTTAGTGGGTCGGGTGCGCCAAGCCACTACCTCTGACTCCGACCGTAAGTCTATCGAATGTAAAGATGATTAACACGAAATGCACAAGTCCTCGACAGATGAAACTTGCCATCGAGATAGTTCAGGGAAGCAACCAACGGAACGAACAGTGCCAGGCGAGGCATGGTGAGAATTTGGATAGAAAAGTAGGTATGGGGCTACTACTAGTCTCCCCTAGACAAACCTAAGAGTCGGGATGAAGACAGTCGTTAGTATGGGGCCAGTATAAAAACCCTCTTGGGGAGAGCCGAAACGCGTCCATTAACTAACTCACGATAAAATATATACCAACATCCTGGGGGATTTATGTCCATGCCAGAACGTGGCTGGTGGAATGTAAGTGGTATATATTAAAAGGGGGCGGCGAGACTCGCACAGTTGTCGTCGCGGGTTCGAAGTCTATTAGTGTGTCCCAGTGATCTATATACCCTTCGCATAGCTTATCATCGCAGCCATTGCAGCGATGCACTGGTGGAGAAAAAATATGTACGCACACTGGCAGGAGCAAGACTCAAGGACGGAAACAATCTGCGAGGCCAACACAAAATGGTCCTGTTTCCGACATGATGCTCTGATTGGTTGGACTCAATTACCAAAGTAAACATGCTTTTTACACGCGATGAACATTTGTGATTAAACCTATACATAAGGTACAGCAAAGGTACAGTATATTTGCCGTGCAACAAAAGCCCACCATTCTGTCCACTTTGAAAGACCTGAGACAGTGGGCACAACCTCCAAGACCAGCATAACTGCGCTGCCAATTGCGAGCCAGCTGCTCCCAATATATAGCTTGCAAGGGTCAAGTGTTCCGGGTTTGCCGTGACAAGTCTTTTCGGAAATGACCCTTCATTGTTGCGCCTTATGCCAAGGCATGCTGAGCGCTGAGTTTTCTAGAGTTCGCGAGATATAATATTATCCGAAGCGAACATGAGTGCATTTAAGGTGCGTATTGACTGATGGGTTTCCTTCCAAACCCCCCAATCCGTTTTAACCACCAATCGCTCCCCCGAACCAACCATGCGTGGCCCTCTCGTTGTTTCTACCTCCTTCGCCCTCGCCCTCCTGGTATCGTTCATACCAACCTCCCAGGCTATTCCTACCGGCATCGTAGCACCTGCACCCAGCTTCCCTGGTGTGGATCTGAGCTCTGTCGGTGGTGCTCTCACTGGCTCAGGTTCTCCGTCTAGTTCTGTCAGCAGTTCTTCCGGCTCGGGATCTATTACTGTGACCGGGCGTGCTGGAGCCGCTGTTGACGTCGGAGGCGATGAAGAGCTCTGTTTCTATGTTGGTGTTAATGTTGCGGGTCGAAGTCCTTCTCTCGATGGTGTAACAAAGTGTGGTAGCGAGATTTCCGTTGATTTGCAGCGGCGCTCTGCTGCTGGGGATAGCCCTGTCTAACTGGGCCTCGGGACGACCGGTAGATCCACTGCCCAAGCTTGAAGCGCCGTCCAGGTGAAAGGTGAGATTGTGTTCCTGCGTCCTTACAAGTCGCCTGATCATGATTGGATGGCTTGCAGTTATATGTCTGTCTATACACCCAAGTACTAGTCCCGTAATTTGAGACGAAGATCTTTCGGCACTAATAATTAATGCCACTGTGACGGGTGAGGAAAGTTGGCAGAGCTGTACTAGCCGCACCAGGACTGCGACCTTGACTCCTTCAACCTAAATTGCAAATATATGTTCTCGCGGTCCGGGTCGGGGCAAATGCAGAATGCCCGCGGGGACGTGATTTTCGGGGGAAGTCTTCCAGAGTCTTCCATCCATGTCGCAGCAACTGTCAAACTTTCAACGCATGGCTCTCGTATTGGAAATTCCGAATTTTATTTTTGATCTTTGATTACCACAACTTGAAGTCAAACTTTACTGAGATGCATCTTCGTTGGGTGCTTGTTCTGAGCTGCGACTTGAATGTCGCCATGATCCGAACTCTCGTGCAGACTTGAACAACGAGCGAAGTGAACTGGGAGTGAAAATTGATTGGTGGTGGTCCAATCAAGTCATCCTGTCAGCGGATTTTAGGGTGGGTATCGTTTGACATGATGATCATTCAGTGTAAGTGATCGATTTGAGTGCAAGCGGACCGGTTTCCTTGGAGGTCACCCCACCTCGTATCAATGATGGAAAACCCAAATAACTTGGGATTCAACTTCTGTGGACCTTCCAGACGACGGCTGGCACGGCGTCTCTACTTCGTCATCTCCGAGTCGCTTGCCCGCAGATCAAAAGACTTTTCATTAGACTCGTCCAGTCTCAGTCGCGCATACTGTGATGTTGGTATTTCCGGCCTTGTCCGATGAAGATATCGAGGTAAGTACGGGGGTGCAAGCTAGGTTCCAGGACGATCGCCTGATGTGATATCAGTCATTGCAGAAGCAACTCGGGTCTCTCAACGAACACATCACTCTGTTGACTGCGCAAAGTGCAATTGTACATCAAAAACGGCGTATCTTGCGAGAGCGACAGCGCACTGCACTCTCCTTCCTCGAGATTCCCGGAAAGCATAGCTTTGCAGAGAGCGAAAGCTCGGATGACTCGGTGTTCAGTCCTTACGAGCAGTCAAAATCTCGGTTTTCGCACTCTTCGCACTCTCTGGTGGTGAGTGACCATATCTCCGCTGGTAATTCATATACCTATTGAATGGGTCAGGAAATACCCCTGGATATACCTCCACCGAAGCGGAAATCAATGATAGCAAAACTGCTCGATGGAAAACTACGTTCGTTTCAGCCTTTGCAATTTAGACTTCCAAAGCGGTCTTCAAAATATCATGATGTCCCACCAAATTCTGCAACCGATCCCAAGTCGCGGTAGGATCGATCGATCGTAGGGTTGTAATGATGAAATGTAGACATGTAGACATGTACGATACGAGTCCTCCTATTTCCCCTCGGATCTTAGAGGAGCTCCATGATGTATCCAAATTGTATCGTTTGCGCGCCAAGGAGCCTCTGAGAACGCTGCTTGACCTGGACCACGATCTTCACTCACAGTCCCCTGCGACGCGGATGATCGTTTTGCCTGCCGCCGACTCTTGAACTGTGACTTCGACATTGACGACCAACTACGATGGACGAGATAATACCAAATCTATGGATCGGTAACCTACCAAGCGCACTGGACGTCGCGAGTGTCAAAGCCAGAGGGATCTTCAGCGTCGTGACAGCAATGCGGGGGAAAGTGACTATCAATGCGGTGTGCCCAGCTCCAGTGCTTGATTTTCAGACGACACTGACATGAACCATCCTGCTAGACTTTCAACAAATACCAAATCAACATCGATGATAGTGAAGAAGAGGACGTACTCGTGCACTTCCTGCCCTCTATATCGTTCATCCAAAAGGAACTCGACAAGGACCGTGGTGTGCTGGTACACTGTCAGGCTGGCCTCAGTGAGTCTCTGCATCAGCTATACCAGTCACTCCTTGGTGAATTCATCATGGCATCAGGCCGAAGTGCGACTATTGTTGCTGCATACCTCATGTACACCCGCAAGATAGATGCATCTGCTGCGCTTGATATGATCAGGGCCGTGCGCCCTAATACAGAGTGAGTCGGTGCTCTCCTGTGTAACCCGGAAGCTCATGTTTGCAGCCCTAACGAAGGCTTCCTCCAACAACTTGAGATCTTCCACGAAGCGTCCTATACGATCTCTCGCAGGTCGAAACCCGTTCGAATGTTTTATATGGAGAGAACAACGGAGGAGGTAATGAGTAAGTGATAGCTTCTTCATCCATCTTTAAGCCGCTCCGCCACGTGTCAATCAAGCTCGGGCCTCGTGCAGAGCTGATCTATTACCTTAGATGGTGACGGCACAATGCCCCCAGGGGATATGTTCGCAAAGTATCCACTTACGCCGTCCGAATCCATACCGAACACCCCGGTCATCATGCCGAGCAGACGAATACGATGTAAAATGTGCAGGTATGGGAACGATTTGTGTCTCTCTCTGCCCACACCACACCTACATGAAGCTGATCTGCGATCCCTATAAAGGCATGAACTCGCAACACGTGAACACATGCTGGACCACGGCCAGCTTGGACCACCCACACCAGCCCTTCCATCATTATCTCCTATCTCATCGCGTCGCCCTTCAAATGATCTACCAGCTCCACGTTCACGCCGTCCGTCGGCGAGTCTGAATGTGACGATATCTCGTCGACCATCTGTGAATCAACCTCGTTCTCGAAAACCCTCATCAAACGGCCTTGCGGAAGGGCGGCCAGCCATTTTGGCTGCTTTAGGTGGTCGTGGACTCCTCGAGTCTCTTTCGATGTCAGCACTTGAGACTGAGGATGATGTCGAAGACTCCGATGCCGACAAGTCCACACTGATCGGTTCGAGTGCTGCACCAAACCCACCTTCCCGTCGTCCGTCAGGTAGCGATTCGAAACCATTCCGCCCATCTCCACTCTCGATGGAGGGCATTGGGCGCGATCTGTCTCATGCCCTCGAGGAAGCAATGGTTGATGCATCCTCGGGGCCAAGCAACGAGTTGACGCAAACGACCTCGCCCATCTCTGCAGATACTGTACGACCACCATCGGCTGCAGCTGCACCATCTCTTCCGCCGCCGCCACATTCAAGTACGCAATACACGAGCGGAGCGGACCTCGCTGCGCAGCTCTCGTCAAATCCGAAGCTAGCCGCGCTACGAGCAGCATCGAGCCTTTCCATGACAGGCCTGAACGGCTCCAGGGCGTCGCTGAGCCCTCCCATCCTCCTGAACTCGAAATGTTCAGGCTATTTCGTGGAACCGGTATGGACGCCAACATCTTATATATATATATCTACTTGACTGACACTGACGTCAAAAACGATCTAGATGAAATGGATGGAACCAATGCTCGCAAACGGGGAACTCGCTGGCAAGATCGTGTGCCCCAACAAGAAATGCGGAACGAAGATCGGCAACTTCGATTGGGCTGGGGTGTGCTGTGGTTGTAAGGAATGGGTCACGCCTGTAAGTATTCCCCGTTCTGTTCCTCTGTCGGGAAGATGACACACTCACCCGGTTTGCTCTCACAGGGCTTCTGCATCCATCGGTCCAAAGTTGACGAGATCGTCGTTTAAGCATACGCGATATCAGAGCACATGGACCACGACGTTATGAACCCCACGATCATGAGACTCTTTGATGTATTACCTCTTTCTTGTTGACAGGGGCACACGACATTTCTTGCTTTCGGTTGATGGGCATAAATATCTCCTTTCGGATGGGACCAATCCAGATATCATTCTTGATAAGAGTAAATTACACAAGGAATGAGAGGAATTGACGATAGGCGGACCGTTCTCCGGGATTGCATAAGTAAAGGAGAGTGGTATTTGTTGTTTCTAATGTAAAAAAAAGGGGGGAAATCCTAAGATGAAAGAGACTACATACTTCAAAAAAGAAAAAAGGTATGCCGACAAACTCGTGTCCGAATCGATCAATAGCAAAGATTACCAAGGAGCGTAGGGTTACTCAAACGAGAGAGAGAGAGAGAGTAAAGTAAGGGGGAAAAAGAAAACAAACGAGTCGATAGAATGACCGAGCACAAGCAATGTTGCATGATATGATGATGATATAGTGGGTGGGTGAGATTACTATAGGTCGCGTCAGCTATCGATCCCCGGTCGAGTTGACCGTGTTGACCGTCTTCGTAGATCGTCTTGAGCCAAATCGAAGTTTCCCGTCGTCTCCACGACTCCAAGAGAATAATCCACCAGTATCGTGAGAGTTGGCGCTCCCCGTTCGCGAACGGAGCGACCAGGCTGGTGAGACAGGCCGAGCAGGTGCGCTAACTTCAAGGTGTTCGGGATGGGGATGGTGAGGGTGAGGGTGATGATGATGTCCCGAGTGACCAACAGTGTGTCGTCCATCACAGCACGCACGAACGTTTTCGAGGCCCTCAAACCCATCGTCCGACCGAGACTCGCCATGCAACTCAAACTCCAGATCGTCATCGTCCTGACCATTCACAGCCATCGCTTGTTCGAACGACCTGGTGGGACTATACGGACTGTCAGGTGCAGCCCACCGAAGGTACTCCGCTGCCGGCGTTCCAGAGCGCTTGCCAACGGAGCCCCTGACGGAGAGCTGAGAGCGACTGCGTTTTCCTCGGGGCGTCGTGCTGAATGCGCCACCATTGTGACTGCTGTGACCACTTCGTTGGCTTTGAGGACTCGAGTCGACTACCTGGCGATGGTCGTCGTCTGTGAACTCCGCGCTTTGTGACATGGGGCTCGCGGGACCCGTACCGTTTTCGTTTGGGTTGCCAGTTGCTGCCACGTTTGGGTTGGGACGAGCCAAAAGGTACTTGAGTGCCTGTGAAGCGAGACAATCAGCAAATCGATCATAAACAAAACAAAGGTAAAGGTAAACACATTCAGCCAGATATCATGACGGTCCTTCGTAGGTGCAGTGATCTTCATCTCCCTTTGAGCCGTCGAGATGACAACGCTATATTGATACAGCCCAGGTGGCATGGGGTTGGGATCAAGGACCGAACGAACGCCTTCGATGTAAGCTACGAAAAAATCACATCAATCACCGTTCAACGAACCCGTCACGCGCTTGCTCAAAGGAGACTTACCACTCTTAGCACTCGACTCTGATACGTTCGACGAGCCGGGATCAGCGGAGCTCCAGTACAACGTCTTGGTATATGGGTGAACCCAGAAGAAGCGCTTGTGCCGCTTGTCTCCATACCCTTTCCCAATCGTGCGCCTTGTGTACTTGTACAAGAACTCTCCAATCATCGTCTGAGTAATGGCATGGATGACGGTGGGATCGGTCGAAGCATTCGGGTCCATACTCCTTGCAGGACCACCAGATACGCCACCAGCATGGTTCTGCACGCGGGTTACGAACGGGTTGTGATCCGACGACATCGATGACCGCGGGGAGAGCGCACTGCGATCCGAGGCGAGAGAAGTACTCGACAGCTCCCTGCGTTCCTTCTCCCGCACACGCCAGGATGGCAAGCCCGACGAAGGTTGCGAGCTCTGCGCGTGAGCTGCTGCATTTGCGGCAGAGCGGAAACTGCTTGTGGATGGTAGCTGGCGGATATTTGAGGAAGGCGGCATACTCGATCCGTGCTGACGACCAAAAGTTCCTCTGTTGTTGACGGAAAGCATAGCACCAAACGTTGGGGTAGTCGCACGTTGAATGAGCTCTGGTGGTGGAGGTGACGAAGGCCGTGGTGGCGGAACATCGCCCGAAGAAGTGGATGTTGTTGGGACTCGTCTCTCGGGTATAAACGACGGCGGGGGCATACTGTTCAATGGGGGAGGTTGACGAGGGGGAGGGGGGAGAGCCATCGTTGGGGGACGTGTCTTGTCGACCACTGAGGGTACATTGGATGGCGTGCGAGTTCGTTTCATGGGGTCTTCAGCAGCAGCAGGGATAGAGTCGATCGAGTGTCGTTGTTCGGACTGCGATACACGAGCCGGGATACTGCTGGATGTGGTGCCCACAGAATCTCTGGGACCAGGTGAGGGAGGTCCAGATGTCGGAGACGCTGGTGGGGACGCTGCCGTAGGAGCGGCCACGAATTGGAACTGCTGTCCAGCCGGTCCCACTCTGTAAAGGCCCATAGGTGAAACGACAGGATGTGCCAAGGGGGTGATCGAAGAGGTGGACATGTCAAGCCTTCCAGACAGAGGTGTGCTTGGTCTCGGTGAGTCCGTCTGTATCGACATCTCCTTGACCTCCGGCTTCGGTTGCTCGACATACTTGATAACTTCAACCTGGACCGGTTTCTCGACCTCCCTGACAACCTCGACTGGTTTCTCCACTTCTTTGAGGACCTCGACAGGCTTCTCAACCTCCTTGACCACCTCGACGGGTTTCTCGACTTCCCTGATGACCTCGACCTCTTTGATCACTTCGACTTCCTTGATGACCTCCTTGATGACCTCAACCTCCTTAATGACCTCCCTGATGACCTCGACCTCCTTGATGACCTCCTTGATGACCTCAATCTCCTTGATAACCTCCACGATCTTCACGTCATCAAACGCAGCCCCAACTCCCTTCTCATCATACTCCACAGGCGTTCTCGGAGACTCCAGCTCAAACAACGGCCGTCTCTCCGTGAACGACCCGACCGAAGACCTCCCAGCCCGACTCGAAATCCTCGACGCCTTGACGCTCTCATCATCGCTCTCCGAATAGTCGTTATCCGTCATCGTCAACATGGAATGGAAATCATCTCGAGACTCCATGGCCGAGGGCGTCATCATACCAATGCTCATACGTGCATCTTGGTAGTCATCCGCGTCCGTCTCGGTCTCAGCACCCGTTTCAGTGGCACCGTCGTCAATGTCGGACTCGGATTCGTAGGCGGATTCGGTGGGAGTGGAGAGGCGGAGGGAACCTGGCATTCGGGCGTTGCGAACAGTTGTGTCTACGCTGGCTTCCTCGGGGTTGGGGAAATCGGATTGCATGAGGGTCGTGCGGCGGGGGGTGGGGGAGAATATGGGACGCAGGGGCCCAGTAGGGAAAGGCGAGGTTTGAATAGCCGCTTGGGTGTTGACTTCGAGGGATGTATGCTGCACAGCCGAGTCAGAATGCAACGAGACTGCAGCGTCGTCTGTTTGTGCAGCCACTTCTGAAGTAACCAGAGGGGCAGGCGCAGCAGCGACAACTTCCGCTTCCGCTTGCACACCGGCCTCGCTCATGACGGGGGGAAGAGTTGGGACCAATAATGTGATATCGTCGGTCTGGCAATCAACCTCCTTCATCTCCTTCTCCCCATCGATAATATCGTCCTCAACGACACTCGACATTCCAATGAACTCTCCAGAAAGCGCGGCAGACAACGACTCAGGCTGACCGACAAGTGAAGCAGGTCTAGCCTGCTGGAAGGCAGCGCCACCACGCGGACGGCGAGCACCGCCGCGTCCAGAACGCGCAAGAGCGGATTGGCGAAGAGGACTGGTACCTGATTGGAAGGAACTGTAAGAAGCTGATTTCCGAAGAACATTTGCAAAGACAGGATCCATTCCATCGACGCTCGTGCGATTAGAAGGCTGTGCGAGCGGCGGAGCCTCAAGGCCACGTTGCTGGCCTTCCTCCACATCGTCCTTGTCCTCGTCAGACGCGTCAAGGTCAAAGTCATCGACGCCATCTGTGTGGAAGGAGCCTGGAATTGAGGGAACAGAGGGAGGCGAAGACTTGACGTCGAGTTCGTCGACACCATTTGGCGAAAGGCTGCGATCATTTCTCTTGAATCGCTCTGCGAGTGAGAACCCACCGCGGCCTCTCCGACCACGGCCTGCACTGACGCGGTATGGTGTGGGCTTGTGCTTTGGCTTGTAAGTCACAGCTGAGGATGATGTCTTGAGATCTTCGAACAACTCGTCCTCCGGTGGCTCGTTCTCGTCGTGGCCTTGGCCAAGCGAGGTATCAAGTTTACGTTTATAGTCCATACGCATCTCTTTCTCGCGACGTAAGGAGCCCTTGAGCGTCTTGATTTGCCTCTCCGAGTGGAAGAGTCTCTGTTGAAGTGCTTCGATCTCCTTGTTGGGGTGATTAGACGCGTGGAAGGGACGTGAAGGAGATGGGTCAGGGGAAGCGTCCACCATATCGTCGAATGAGTCTGGCTGGAAGATAGTCGAGCTGTCAAGCCTCTTGCGGTTCGTCGAGGCACCCCCAATGGTGAAGACATCGTCCTCGTCCCCAGCGACGGGGGTCAAAAAGCCGTTGGCATCCCCCGTACCCGCGGTGAGGGGTGATCCATACTTGGGCCCAAGTCTCCTGTTCGCCTTCGCGACCTCTGCTTTCAAAGCATCAAGCGAAGACTGCAAGTCGGATTTATCGCGCTGCAGACCCGCGGCATGCTTCCGTGCCTGAGCGAACTCGGTATCATGTTTGGCTTTGAATTCTTCGAGAGCGCTCTTTACGCGCTCCGTTTCGTTCTTGTGTTGGTCTGCGGATTCACGGGACGTGTTGAGTAGTTTAGTGAGGCGTTTGTGCTCGGACTCGAGTCTCTGGGCGGTGCTCTGGGAGTCAGAAAGCTGGGTGCGGAGTTCTTGCAAGGTGACTTCGAGATTCCAGTTCTCTTCCTTGAACTTGTCTGATCGAAATGGAGTTAGTCTGAAGGGATGGCGGGCTGCCGAAGAATGTACCTGAGCTTTGTTCCTGTGCATGAAGTGCGGCGCGCAGCGACTCGATGGTTTTATCGAGATCGTCCCGTTCCTCCTTCATGTCCTGTATCGCCTTATCTCGCTCTGCCAGAAGACTTTGGAGACGTCGGACCTCGGTCAGCAAACCACTGCCAATCTCAAATGCGAATTCTACGGATATGATCATTAGCTGCGGTGATGTATTGCCCGGAAAAGATATACGCACCGACGTCATCTGCTCTGTGAGCTGCATTTTTGGCGCGTCGAGACTGGGCAGCGGAAGAAGCAGAAGCCTTGGAGCGTTCTGGCTCATCTCGTGGAAGGTCCCTGATGAGAGCGGACGGCGAAAGCGTTTCCTCTGAAGGATGCTACGACGAGAGTCAGCAACATTGATAAGAAATTGAAGTGGATAAAACACAATAGAAAAGAATAAATGAAAATGGAAAGTAATTCTGAAAGGAAGCCGAACAACGCGAAGGTCGCGTCATCGTCATCGTTACAAGCTGCCCAAACAACAGTGAAATGCAATGCGAGAAAGAGAGAAAATTGTAAGACAAAGGTTCTCGTGCAACAGGTAGTAACGGGTTGGGAATGAGCGTGGAAGCCACGAGGCTCGCGATGCAGCAGACGAGCACGAGCCAAATGAAACGCACGAAGCTACCAAGTGGGGGATAAGGAGATGAAAGAAAAACACCTTTGAACCGAATGCACTGGAGAGTTGCGAGTTTTCGAGGTCCCAAGCGTTGATAGTGTCCGCGAGTTCGCGGTAGCGCTCGCGCGCGTCTGCGTCGAGTTCTTCGTCATCACCACGCTCCGCGTCAAAGTCTTGGAGATGACGAATCTTCTCCTCGAGTTCAATCTGTTGTGCTAGTATGCGTTGACCGAGAGTGCCTGCTTGTTGTAGTTGCTTTTCCTTGAGGTCGAGAAGGAGTTGTAAGTGGAACTTGCGTTCGCTTGGTGAAGCAAAGGCATTGAGAGAAACGTCGGGTAAGTTTGAAAGAGTGGAAGCGGCGAGACCGTCAGATGCGCTGGCCATCGCTCGAGATGGCCGACAAGCAGCTCGTCAGAATTTTGTGATGAGACCCAGCGCGAACACGAAGTCTCAAACCAGCGACCGACCAACCACGAACCCATACAAAGTAACTCATTCTCACGTCCCTCCTCGCTTCTTCCTCATCGTACCGTCGTAGACTAGGTACATGGCAGTGTAGACTGGACAGTGGACACGGTGGACAACCAGACTCCATTCTCCGAGTATCGGACCATATGTTAGCATTCTTGGATGACCGCCTCCTCATTCCCGGTCTCATTGCGATTGACCGGGTCTGCCCCGTGATCGATTGATCCCTAAGAATGATAGGACCGCACAAGGCCCGCAAGCAGTGGACATTGACAGTACACTGACATTCTATCGCCCTCCCACTGCCAAGTCAGAATGAGTAAACATATCCTACGTCTGGGCGTAGATGTCGGGGGCACCAATACGTATGCTGTCTATGATCATGCAACAAATCGCCCGTATCAGTCGCTGATAACACCCTGACAGCGATTCGGTCCTGTTGAATATATCAGAGGGATCTCAGAGAGGTCAAGTTCTCGCGTCTGCTAAACACCCAACCACCCCAGATGTCACGCAAGGCATCCAGAATGCCATAAAGGACGTCCTCAGTCATGTCCCAGAGGCGACAGATATCCAAGCGATCTCGATTGGAACAACGGTACGCGAGCTTACACGTCGGGTTTAGCTACTTGTAGATGTGCTTATATGCGCGGACGAATATCCATAACAGCACTTTGTAAATGCACTCGTCGAAAGAAACCGAGCCCGACTGGATCGTGTCGCTGTCATCCGTCTTTGTGGGCCATTTACCCATGGGACACCACCATTTGTTGGCTTTCCAGCAGACTTGAAGCATAGTAAGTCCCTCCGAAGCTCCTGAAACGAACAGTACTTGACGGCCCACCTGTAACAGTCCTTAAAGGTCCCTGCTTTCTCGTCTCTGGTGGGTTGCAGATCGATGGGAGCGAGATCGCGAGCGTCGACGCCACCGAGATTGAGTCGGCCTGCGAGAAGATCGAGAAAGAGGCACGTTTTTTTCATGATTCCTATCAGTCTTGCTTAGCCGTAATTAGCACCACGTGCATCATACTAAACGTAAACTGCACCCAAAGGATATCCACGCAGTTGCGATCATCTCGGTATTTGCCCCCATCGATTTCACCCTCAAGCAGGAAGAACATGTCGCTTCGATCGTGCGCGCCAAACTACCACACCTGGACGTCGTGTGTTCCAAGGACGTGGCTCACATCGGCCTCCTTGAACGCGAGAACGCAACCATTCTCAACGCCTCGCTTCTTAGGTATGCAAAGAAGACAGTGGCAGGCTTCCAAAAAGCGGCGCGCGCATTACACCTAAGATGCCCTGTGTTCATCACGAGTAACGACGGCACCTTACTCAACTGCGCTCAGGCCGCCAAATTACCCATCCGGACGTTGTAAGTACTCAAAACGCTGTGCATCCGATGACCCTTCGTTCAATTCAGCTGATGATCTCTGATCGAAATTCATGATCGAAATGATTGCACAGCTCTTCTGGTCCCACCAATTCAATGAGGGGTGCTGCGTTTCTGGCGTCTCTCGAGTCTGACATCGCCAAACAATCCGCATTGGTGGTCGACATAGGAGGCACAACTGTTCGTCCGTCTTCCTTTTCAATTACGCCCGCTGATTCAATCCTCAGACGGACATCGGCATGCTTCTGTTTGTGTTCATCCTTTTTGAGTCAAACTTTCTTGGGTTCTGATAGCGCCCCTGATTTGAAGGCCCAGCGGGTTCCCTCGGCAAGCTGCAGCCCACCATGAACTCTGCGGGGTTTTACTCAATTTCTCGATGCCTCATGTCACCAGGTAGCTGGACACGTTTTTTTCCTTTCCAAAGCTTTGTGTCGTCTCAAATTTCCGCTCTAGCATCGGTCTCGGAGGTGGCTCTCTTGTTCGTCAGGATTCTCACACCAAACGGGTAACCATTGGCCCAGACTCGGTCGGACACCGAATCACCTCCGAAGCACGTATTTTCAACGGTACAACACTTACTGCTACAGACATCGCCGTCGCTGCTGGTCGCGCGTCCATCGGGAACGTTTCCCGTGTAGCGGAACTTGATGCATCGTTGATTCATGGCGCGCAGAAGGCAATCCAGAGTATGCTGCAGAATACCTTGGATGCGATGAAGACGTCAGCGACGGACATCCCCGTATATCTCGTCGGCGGAGGATCGATTTTAGCACCTGACAAACTCGCTGGAGTTAGTCAAGTGCATAGGTTCCCGCATTACGATGTTGCAAACGCGGTTGGGGCTGCCATTGCTCAGGTGGGGTGACTCGGACGTTGTTGGTCGCGTTTTGCGTCGGGGACGATGACTCACGGACGGAGAATACAGATATCTGGTACAGTCGACTCGTTCGAAGACATATCGTCTTCGCCCGTGTCTGAAGTCAAGAAGGCTGTGGAAGCAAAAGCAATCGCTCGTGCGGTCGCTTCTGGTGCAGACCCAAATCACGTCTCTATTGTGGAGAGTGAGGTAATACCCATCGCATATACCACCGGACGATGCCGCTTCTATGTCAAAGCTGCAGGTGACTGGAGCGGAGATGCGATTCCTGACGAAACGGATGAGGATACCCTTGGTTCTAGCTCAGCTAGCGAGGACGCTGAACCTCTTGCGCCGACAGCATCAGACGCTGCTCCTCAAGGCGCCGCTTCGCTGGACACGGCTGCGGATATCCTTGTCTACAAGCCCAAGGTGAAAGACAGACAGTGGTATATATCCGAAATCGACCTCGAGTGGATAGCAGATGGATGCTATGTCTTGGGCTGCGGAGGTGGTGGTTCACCGCTGCATACCTTTCTCGAGCTCAGGGAGATGGTGCGGGCAGGCGAAGTCATCCGCGTGGTCGATCTGGATTTCCTCTCCCCTGATGCGCTCGTCGGTTGGGGTGGAGGAATGGGAAGTCCAGAGGTATCTTCAGAAAGATTGCTGGGAAATGAGTGTGTATTCACTTTTGCATTTCGGATCGTCCTTCTGAGGATCCTCTCAGGTACAACGAAGCGAGCGCAGACCTTTGGGAGTTTATGGGGGTAAGTAGGCGAAGCAGGATGATCATGATAGCGATGATAGATAACGCCTCTCACTATGTCAACAGATAACAAAGCCCGATGCTCTTTGTGCGTTGGAGATCGGTGGAGGCAATGGGATGATTAACGTGAGCGGCGTCTAGTACGATTGTCATCGTCTAACCCTCTTTTGTTAGATGATCACGGCCGCCACGAAGAACTATGACATTCCGGTCGTCGATGGAGATTTCATGGTACGCAGCCAAAATCACCTCCAAGGCCCACCTCGATAACCTACCTAATTCTTAGGGCCGTGCATATCCAACGGTATGTCGTCGCGTAGCAAAAAACGACCCACCGAATAATTGACCTCCACAACTGTACAGTGGCAACAAACGACTGCGAACGTGTACGACGAAACAGGTCGTGGGCTAAACCTTCTTCCCAGCGCTATATCGAGCGGGGATGGTAACGTCATGGTTCGACCATCTTTTTCTCATTAAAAAGTTTAACCAGACCCTGATCACGTTACATAGATCATGACCAAGGCAAAGAAGGACACTGACGTCGACGCTTCCTTGCGGGCGGCCTGCATCGAAATGGGGTATGTTACGGCATTGGGGTCGTTGTCTACTTCTATCTTGGGCTGAAAAACATGCTAGGACACACGTAGGACAGGCTAGTCGGCCGTTGCGGGCGAGTGCCTTGGGAGTTTCTATGATTGTGAACACGGTATCGTTGAGTTGGCGCATCGGGAGAGCCATTGCTCTTGCGCGAAAGCAGTCCAACATTGGACAGATTGGACAGGTTATCGTCGATGCCGTTGGCGGTCCAAGTACAGCGAGGGTCTTGTTCGGTGGGAAGATCGTGGACGTTCGCAGAAAGTATGTCTTCCCGTGCCACCAGGGCGACGATCCTGATTACCCTCCAGGTTGTACAAGGGACATACGATTGGCGAGGTAATCATCGAGGCGTTGTCCGCGGACGAGGACATAGAGGAGAATTTGGACAGGCCCCAAGAGAGGGTTTCGGGAACATTGACAATACCATTCAAGAACGAAAACCTGTACGCCCAGCATACAAGCCAGGATGGTCAGATAACGGTACCAAATCGCTGAATTCTCTCACCGCAAGAATACCCTCTGACACTCTGGCTTGTATAGACGCTGGCAACCGTTCCTGATCTGATCGCAGTGCTGGATGCACAGAGCGGCTCAGCGCTAGGCACGCCACAATACAAATACGGGTTGAGAGTGCTGGTCCTCGGGATAACGGCTGCCCCCCAATGGACGAATACACAAAGAGGACTCGAGCTTGGTGGACCAAGCGCATTCGGGTCAGTGGATCGTTCGCTGTACAGGGCTCCGCCGTCAGATTTATTGACTGAGCATGCAGTTTTGCGAACCTCCAATACGTGCCGCTTGGGGTGTACTGTAAACCGCGATCGGTGATCGATGAGTATCAGTCTGCCGGGAAGGCGTAGCATGTACCACCCGTCGAAAGAATACAAATCGCAAATCTAGGGTTCTCAAATGTGTTGGGTACGATTGTGGCATGTCTTCTGTCAACTTCTTTGTGTCTCCGCTCGAGAACGCCGTATACTCGGGTTCTCTCTCTTGAAGGGCTTCCTCCCCCTTCTGTCTACCACTTTTTTTTTTTTTTTCGCGTGGGGCCTTCTTTGAATTTCTTTGACCACGAGGGAGGTCACGGGCTTTTCCCCAGACAGAATTCTCATGCCTTGGCCCCGCCCGAGTCGTTCCGCGTCTCAAGAGCAGCCAAATTGAGAGATGTTCTTATATCATCCATCATTTCGCATTGTGTCTACGACTACCGAGACGGGATGGCGCAGGACGGCGCGCCTCCCGTTCCTTCGGACTAATCACACACAAATCTAGCCATTCACCCATCAACGTTCGATATCAATGACGGCCTTGTCTGATATATATGAGCATTGACACGGGGACTACCCCTTCCCCTTCTTTCTTTTCTTGGAGATCTCCCTATCACCCAATGTGAGATCTTTTCACTTTGCGGTGGCGAATTGATTATGGATGAGGGGGTTCAAATATACCAAGTAGGGAACCAACCTATGGCATGCTTGGGCATTTTTTGACGAGCGCTCGACTCGCTGCCTTCTGGGCGTTGCATCGCATGGCAAGAGGCGGTTGCAGACGATCGTTGTCATTTTTGAACACGAGAAGCCAAACGGTGGCGTCTCTCGAAATCGAGATCCATAAATGGGATGGGTGTGCCAAAACCCTCTCCTGCTTCGACGAAGTAGTAAGCTGTCTGAGCGGAAATTACATCGGTCTGATTGGATTCCACACACGCAGCAAGTCTAGCATATGGGTCGCGTTTAAGGATACAGCAGAGGTTGATAAATTAATCTACGTGACTGATCGTGGTTGGCGTGAAGTTGAAGTCAAGCGTGAAGTCCAAGGTACCGGTGCCACTCCGCACTCAGGAAAAAAAGGCCGAGGGCGGTGCGTCAACATGAAAGTCCATTGCGAGTCGCATAGAATACGACGAAGTGGAACCGAGCAAGTGAAATCAAAACAAAAAAAAAAAAAACATGCACATCGTGGATGGGGGAAAGCGTACTAGTTCCGCGAATAACATATGCACAAAAGCGATGCTATCAAAGCGTCAAAATAAATCAGGCCTTCTGGGAGGCATATCTCGCTGCTATCCGTCTTCGTTTCCAAGCGGGCGTAAAGTCCACGTTTCGAAGCATGACCACTGCTACGGCGTAGATGACACCAAAGCAGATGGCAGGAATCGTGCCAAGGTGGTAAGCTTTGACGAGGGCATCGAGGATTTGATTCTCGTACTGGGGATATTGTGCGTGGTCATCCGCAAGCCCGAGGCCTTGGCCGACGAGGGAAGCAGGGAGTTGTCCTTGGAGTGATTGCGTGAAAGTTGTTTCATATACAGCCGTGAGAAGTGCCGTGGCGAACGTTCCACCAAGCGTTCGGAGAAATGAAAGGAAACCACTGATGCCAGCGATCTGATGTGGTTCAACTGACATAGGCCCAACCACCAGAGAAGGCTGGTAAAGCAATCCAGACGCTATGCCAGTGAATACTGAGTACCCGATTGTTCGTGCGACCGGAGTATACCGCCCGACCGTTAGCATCAAGCCACTGCCCAACGCATACAACACACCGCCGACCACTCCGATGAGTCGCACCTGGCCGGTGAGCGATAAGATGTTGGCGCCAAGGACCGTCGCAGCACCAAGTGTTAGAATCAGCCCGAACATTTGGATACCAGACTCCACCAAACTTGATTCCTTGATGTCGATGAAGTAACGAGGGAGGAAGAAGACAGATCCGAAGAACCCTGCTCCTGTGAGAAAGTTGATAAGACATGTTATAGGAATGTTCGGTTTCCGGAACAGGGTGATATCGACGATGGGGTGCTCGGCCACTTTGAGTTCGTACCACACAAAGACGGGTATCAGACCTCCTCCAACGACGAATAGAGCGATGATTGGTGCCGACTAAGACCGAACATTAATGAGCGCCGAACCCTCGAAACTGGAATCACTTACATTCCAAGGAAACATTTTGTTACCCATCTCTATCGCGATACATATCATGCTGGATATCGCGACCGCGAGGACGGAGCCAATGTAGTCCACTTCTCCCAGTTGAGCGAGAAGGCCAACACGTTGTTGTCGATGGGGGACGGGATAGTGAAGGCTGACTGATCCGACGCCCAGAGTTATCCCAATGAGTATCAGGGTGATCCAGAAGATCCACCTCCAATCGGTGTCGACGGATATGAGAGCACCCAGGACCGGCCCTATCGCCAATCCAATGGCGGATGAGAGAGTGAAGTAGCCTAGCCACAACCCTCGTGTGTCTGCCGTTGTCAGATCCAAGATAATAATCACTCCGACTGACTGCCTCCCCGCAGCGCCAATACCCTGAAGGAGACGGGCTCCAATTAAAGAATTCATGGACTGGGAAAGAAATATCCGTGTCAGAGAAAGAACCGCGTTTCACGTGATCGAAGGGAGGATACCCACCGTGGCTAACCCACACCACAAAGTGCCAGCTCCAAAAATAAACATCGTGCCGAGCAATACTTGAGCGCGACCAAAGATGTCGCAGAACTTTCCAAGCAGAGTTTGTGTAACGGTGAAACCCAGGAGGTATGCAGTTGCGAGCCAGTTCTGGTTAGAAAGGTCATTGAAGTCTGCACTTATGACATGCATTGCCGTGGTCAAGGTAGTTTCGTTGAGGTAGGCAGTGAAGTTACCGAGCCACAAACTGGACATGATCAAGAAGAATCGGAGACGGGTTACGACCACTGCTGGGCGTGGATTTTGAGATGAGTCCACCTGGGCCTTGGGGTGGTGGTTCTGAGAGGATCGCGGTGATGACGAAGGGGGGGAAACGACCGTCTTCTTCTCCTCGTTGAGTGCCTCTACGCTATTGTTCATTGTCGCGCATTGCGATAGAGTAAGTGTTGGGGAGGTGCTCATGAGAGATGGAGCTGAAAGAGGAGTTGAAACACTAGAGTATAAGAGTCCCAACTTGAATCGTCAACACATACACGGGCGTGTGCGTGCGAGAACCGGAAGGCCCAGGGACAGAAATTTTCAGGATGAGTGAAATGGACACAATGTCGTCCGCACAGAGGGCGATGGAAGTCCGGGGGGGCTAACAACACGAGCCTGGTCCAATCAGTGGGATGATACATATAAGCATGGGCAGAGAAGACGTACTCAAGGATCCGCGGAGGGGGTCCTGGGATAGTTCTCAATCCACTGTGCGGGGAACTAGGCCACACGGCTCGCAGAGTGATTCTGGTATAGGCTGGAAATTGAAAAGGGTCGCTTCTAAAGAGAAACGGGAAACGGATTGAGATGGCTGCATGGCTGTGGGGGTTGTGATAGGAAAGGCAGGTCAGCTCGAGGAGAAGGTAAGAGAAGAGGCGTACGGTGAGTGCGTACGCAACCGATTAGCCTAATGCTCGAAATAACAGTGAAATGACACGTTGGTACACAGTCCGCGGAAATCACTGGCCCATTTGCGGATTTTGTGAGTGATCCGAGATGCATAGATAGTATGGGCAAACCATCGGAAAAACGGAAGCTCCCGTCGAGGAGACGACCGACAACGCGAATGGGCTTCTCCTGGCCAATATAGTAGCAGACTTGCTACCATGTTGTGTTCCGAGCTCTGCTGATCATGTACTCGGTATCGCATTCGACATCGGCGTTCGAGTCAAGAGTCGCCCAGCGTCCGAATTCTCGGCTCGCTAGCAATATGAACGAGGTGGAGAACCTTGTAGGACACCTTCGCGGCTGCTGACGTCCACATCGGACTCGTTGCTACCCACCTCGTTTGCTTCGGCGTTTCGACTTCTGTGAAGTTACTCCTCTGTTGCAGTTCTGTCTCGATTGCCGCTTCAGCCTAGGCGTTTCTGAACCCCATCGAGAATGACCGAGCCTATGTCGAGTCATGCAATCAAAACGTGTCAGCCAAGCGAATTCTGCGTGCAACACACGCTCGTCACAGAATCTCGTCCACTAGCGTCCAATCATCGCGACGACGAACAAAGTAGGACGACTTCCCTTCTGTCTTGCAAACCCATGGATCGCGCCGCGAAACTGTCCGAGTCCGTCCGAACCGTCTTTTTTCGATGTTCATGAGATCGGCGGAGAATGCGACTGGCACCAGTCATGGCACATTTACTAGTACTAGTACTACGACACGTTCAATGTTCTCTTATTTACTGACCCCCACTGCACGCATTTGTCGTCTGGCGTACATTTAACAAACTCTCTCGTCGTTTTGAAAAGGATTCGCAAGGATGCTCCATCGCACCGTGACGGCGGCGCGGAGACCTATGTGCATTAAATAATGTGCCCTCAATCCATGTGCCTGGTCACGAGCCTCCAAAATGTGGCCGCGGCATTGTCAGATGCACGCAGCGACATTGCAACAGTCTTGTCCGCGGCACTCAGCTGTTGAAGCGGATGAGTCGGGAACAGGACAAACTTCCATTCATCCCGAGTCATAATCAGATACTTTTTTGTCTGGGCTTTGTTGGTCTCAGCTCTGCTATAGCGCGCCGAACATCACGGCTCTGATTGGCACGTTTGTGCTCTGCATTCAATTTCCCGGTCAAAGCTGGGCCCAAAATGGGTAACTACAACTTACTGACGCACTCCACCGGCGAGGCCTCATTGATTCATCTCGGATCTGTGGGTAAGTGTGACTCCAACTGACCCGAGCTATCGGGCAGGATTGTGGAGAGTAGTGAAACGGAACTTCATCACCGCTCATGTACCACAGTAGATAATCGAAACAAACATTGCGGCCAATCGACAGGGGTTTCCCGATCAAGGATTCGCAGACGCCCTTCCGAGTGCACGTTGTGGCCGCACTCTCACTTCGGTACCCGTCACTGCACTCCTCTTTCATCACGTACACCTCTTACCTCCGTTCGTTTCTCAGGAGTCAGAATGGAAGTTTTGAATTGATCCCAGCGACTATTCCACGGCGTCCGTCCTTGAGACACTTCTTCGCTCGTCAATTACAATCAATGGCGGGCATGTGATTAACGGTGGCTGCCAGGCCCACGTTATCCTCACGTTCTCGACATCCACCGCTGGAAATAGCAGAGGGTACCCACCACGAGCCATCCATCGGGAAAGTCGATCTTTGACGGCACCTGTAGTGGCTTTCAATTCCAAAGATAACCCGCCGGAATGTCGTGAGTTCTTCTCGGACTTCTTGAGATCAACTCCCATTGTTGAGGTTCTTTGACATATAGATTTGCCGTTCATCGAACTGGGTTGGTCATCTTGGATGGTGTCGTCACATACTTATGGGATGGATCGTTTCGTTTCTCGTTAGTCGAACCAAGTGATCTGGACGCAGAATTCATTGTGGTCTTCTGATGGTACGTGGAATGAAAACAGCGGATTAGTGTTCCATGCAAACATTTTGAATGAACATCGACATGAAATCCGCACGAGTATGTCCTGACAACGTACCGAATAACACACCTTCTCAGACTCGAGCCTCCCAGCCAAGGGATACTTCCGGCTGGTGAAATAAATCCATTTTCGAAAGAAAAAGGGTGCTGTATTCAAAAAAGGTGCTGGGGCCACAATTCTGGGTGGAGTATTTGAGCCCGCCCGGGATTCCTAATAATCTCACCAAAGAGCGCAGAGAGCGAGGGTCGGGCTGAGGCATCGGGACCGCAGGAACGATCACTATAAACCCTCCGAAGGAGACGACTGAAATGCAGGGGACAATCATGCGGTTCCAACCGCTGAAGGCGCGCTCCTGCGCTATCCTAGTATCCAAAAGTAACAACACCTCAATATCTGAGCAGCAAATTATCATTGTTAAATGATATGTCCCTAGATTTCAAGAAGCCAATCTGCAATAACCGCGCACCTCAATTAACGGGCATCCGTTGCCACTGCATAAAGGGTCCATAACTTTAACCTGTGGGCCGGTTGCGAAGCATTCCCAGCGACGCTGATATAACCTGAAATGCATCATACATACCCTACGTAGTCAACCAATCAATGGCGGCGAATAGCGGATTTGTAAAATGCATCTCTAGATAGCTCTGCAAAAACGACGGGCATGCATTGATAACGACACTATCCCAATCCCAGAAACTCGGCTAAAGAGCATCTACCACGGTGATCCTCGGAGACTTGGACCCGAAGAAAGTGTACCACCATTCGTGAGCTAAGGTAATCAGATCAAAATCTAGACTTGGAGCAAGGAACGAAAGACATCTGGCGTACCGCAACATTGATTTGTTTGTGAACGAGACAAAGGTCTGTGAGGAATGTGGATTAGCAAAGCTGGGATCTCCTATGATTGGCGACGTACAATCGAGATAAGACATCGCGGCATTGTTCTGATCCTCGACGAGCATATCACTGAACTCTATCTCGAGCCCGTCCATATTCTGACGGACCACGAGCATCTTTGGTACACGTCCACGTTGAGCATAACGATGCCAAAGGATATACCGGACTTGTCTAGACAACCGGGTGTCCAGTATGGGAAGTTCCGTCTGCGATCACGTTGAGTACGGCTCATTAAGGTGCCATTAAAGAACTGACCATATTGACCGCATCCAAGGCGTAAATATCGTCAACATCAAATAGATCTAAAAGGATTTGGGGCGAGACGCTCGCGCCCACCCAGAAGATCATTAATTCATCGTTGTCTATCGTTCAATGCATCAGTCTCCATCGTGGATAATCGCAGGTAGCTTGTTACAGATACCAACCTATGAGATAGACACCATGGCCCTCCATGAACATGTGGCTGTCTCGCATAAGCGATGGCAGGCTCGCAAGGCCAGTGGGGTCTGGAAGTGCTGTATTATCGTCTAAATCATGAAGGGCTAGAAGGCGGGGATAGAGGTGCTGCATCGTGCTACGGACACTCATAGAAAGGATCTTCTGAGCATAGTAGTTTCGAACGTCCGCGGAAACATTACGCCCTGTATGCAATCATGAGTCGAAATCCCTGTCAACAGCGACGGAACTAGCCTTTGAGAGGTTTGCATTTGTTTATCGCCAGAATATAAAGTGGAAGTGCTCGGAAGGCTTCCGGTATTATCAGCTGAGACACATTTCAGATATGTCCGGGGGTCGAGAGTTGATCTGCTCACTTGTGATGGCGCTGTAGCCGCTGCGCAGTTCCGTCTGTATCCAAGTAATATCGATGAACAGTTATCTGTCAGATCTTCTCGAATCTGAGCCGAGCGTCGTGAAGACAAGCTCAACATCGCTGTTCGGAACGTAAGTTACTGAGTCATAATTGATCTCGAAGGGAATATCTCACCGTTTCGCACAAGGTGGCACACCACGGCGTCCATATCGGCGTAGCGGAAGACGTTACCCGCTAACGCTGAAACTTGCAAAGCGAGATTGCATGTCCGCACTCTCCGTTGACCATCGATGGTTGTATAGAGGACCGCACATTGCAAGTATGCATACTGGCGCTCGTCTAAGGACCGAGAATGTTCGATTCGTGCAGAGATGGCCTTGTCGGAATCTAGGACACCAAGCGCCAGGTCCGTGGGCGAGCGCTCTTGGAAATTCCCATAGTATTTTGATACCCGGAGACCTTGCAAAACCCGAATGTGAAAATCGAGGTAGGCCGAGGACCATCAACGAAGCGACCTTACCATGAGAACAACGAAGGCGCATTACACAGCTGAATGCAGTAGTTCGCGTAACCAACCTCCTAAGCTGCGATGCCAACATAATCTGATCCCGGGAAGGGTTATATCGAGGATGAAAAAAGAGCTCTCCGCCAGTAGTAGAGGAAACGATACCTGTGCATGCTGTCAGGCTTCCTCAACGGAGGGTCAAAGGAAGGATCATACCAATAGAGCCAATGTCGATGGTTTTGCTCATTCCCAAAAACATACTCACACCGATTCCTTCATCAGAACATTCTTCGGCGAGATCACGCCATGTCTGTACACGAGGAAGGAAGAGTGTACACTCTTTGTCCGTTCCGTAAACTTGCGTATCGTCAGTTAGGTGATGCAAGGCACCGGGGCCAATCGTCGGCATCGTGCACTGGAACACGACGATATGACCGCCTCGGCCAGCCTATGTAGATATTATAAGTTTCCCTTCCGAATTAAAGCTCACCCTGCTCACCAGAGAAGCCAGTCCAGCCACAAGAGCACCGCCGAGACACGATTCCCTCAAGAGAGTTTGACTATGCCGTTCTGGTAAGGTACTCAGCAAGTTCTCTACCACTGTCCTACCGCAATCTTTAAGACGACAACCGATCCCGCGTCAATATCATACGCACCGTGACTCCCATGGATCAACAAACAACCCATTGCGTAGAGGGACGAAAATCTCTTCCAAATCCGCCACAACTAGTTGGTTCGCTTGGAGGAGATCTGCCTAGAGAATAGTTACACGAGTTCGGCTCAGCATTCAGGATATTCCTTACAGACAAATTGAAAAAGTGAAGCGTTTGGTCAAATGTAAGAATCCCAATTCTGCATCCTTGAGGAAAGCAAGGCTCGAATGTTGATCCGTCCGGCGTAGTACCTCCATACAGGATGTCCAAGAGAACACTGCAGGCAGACTGAAGGAAACCAGACTCCATAGAGCTGACAGAAACATCCAAGACAAACAGATAATGTAACGGCACTGGCTTGCGCGGGGTGGCAGCTGGTGGTTCGGGCGAGAAGTATGTCGGGTCTATCCTGGGCAAAGGGGGTGGTGCCCAGTACTCTTCCGATTCAACAACAAAATCGACAGTCCCCTTGTTGAGCTCGGGACGATTGGCATGGTCCAAGCGCATGAAATTGGCATCCAGATTGCTGAAATAGTCCTGTGAAACTAGGCCGTCGTTGACCTATGAGTCCAGGGAATAGTCAGAGGTGGGACGGACCTTCCGTTTCGTGAGAGCACAAGTTACACTTCCATTTGGTACCTCCGGAGACCCAAGTACACCAGGGATTGATATATCCTCTGCACTGTGCACACCGTGCAGGACCACTCGGCCCGCAGTCAACAACGGGAATCGGCTCCTCGCGACGGTCAAGATCGGCGAATGGTTGTAAGACTACCGCAAGGGGTATATCACATTCTCGGGCGAGGTGAGATGAGTTGGGTAGGTTCCAAGTCGTGACACGCATGTGCTTTGGATTCGAGTTCCCTTGAGCGCCAACATATCAGTCATCCGAGAGCGCGAATCCCGGATACGGAAAGGGTAAGGAGAAAACGCTTGGCGGTTCGAAATGTCTCCTGGACGAAAACCCGGTTCATGAAGCAAGAGCTGTATTCTCACCTTGATCGAAGGCAACAAAGTCCGTCGTGGAAAGAGGTGGACTGTTTCCTGGTAACGTCATGTACACATGATTCTCCCATGTTTCCTTGTCAGCTTCTATGGAGTCTATTGGAGACGGAATCTGACCGGGGTCGATACGGGCGCGCAGACCTGTAAACGCCATTGAGCTATGGGTACGGGTTGAGAATGTAGCTCGACCTGCCTCTGTAAGGCTCTCCGGCACTATGTGGAGGTTGTGGTATGTGTTGGAGCGGCATGTGGACGTCGCGGCAGAGCTTGGAGAGAAACGGACGATGAGCATAAGCCCAAGTGTTATTGCCAAATCAAGACTGCTGTGTTTGGCAACACCCTTGGATCCTAACAAACATACGGATTTCATGACGAATTCATGTCGGTAGCTTATACAAAATCCGAGAACCTTCTGCTTTCGAAGGGACAAGTTAAAGTTCACGTTCGCGTCCATTGACATACGTCGCGTACACGTGGTGTCCATTATTGATCGATGCCAGAAGCAAGCACTACAAACGAGCATTGACCACTTTTTCGTCCCACATGCTCCATACGAAGCCTAGATCGGGGGGAACTCCAGACTTGACAACCTCTTCGTACGCCCCCTTCACGTTCTCTGCTCCAAAGACTCTGTGAATCGTGATGCCCCACGTCCTGCAATCCTTCATGAGCCCAGACCACGCATGTGTTTGAAGCCGCGTGATCTCTTCCACCGAAAGCTGCTTCCGACGTATCGCAAGCCACTCTGGCATGAAGAAACTCTCCAGCATGGTTGGAGCTCTCTTCGAAGAGAAGTCATTCGTCGACCATTTTGATGCCGCGGAGCTTTCCGAGGCCGGTGACAGATTAGTGAGACCCAGAGCAATAGAACCGAGGAGATCGGACTTGGTAGCAGCAGAAAAGTGATCGAATATGTGAACGTTCAGGCTCTCGTTGCCTGCGACGTCAATGTAAATCCACTTCTCCCCAGGTGCCGTCATTACGGCCGCGTTTTCAAACCCGTCGTACTCCAAGACATGCTCGTAGAGATGGAGTCTCTTGGTGAACTCGACGTTCTTCTTAGACGTGAGCCCGACTACCTGTCTCAATGGACCATTGCTACTCGAGGTCGTAGCGGTGCGTTTGCGAATGAGGTATGCCAGGCAAAATGCTGTCTTGGCTGACGCAGAGGAGATGAGAATTCGCGTAGCTCCACCACGATATTGCGAAGAGTTAATCCAGTCTTCGCACCAGAACGAAGTCCAGAATAATGGGCGGTACAACATCGTAAGGTCCTCTACCTCAGGGGACGGATCGTACAAGGGATCTGCCCAACACCTGGTAATTTGATTGTAAGGTCTTCTGTCTATAAACGATGAGAAAACGCCGCGGAAAACTCAACAATGGAACATACCTGCAGGAAGGTGGGGTCGAGAAACATAGAATGCATGTCGATGGATGTCGGACGGCGAAATCGAGAAGACCAAGTATCGCGTAGGTGCAAAGTAACCATACACTCGTTCACCGACTGAGATTCCGGCATGGGTTGAGGCGACAACGGTTCCAAATCCCCACACGGGAGTCACACCGTGAGTATTTGAGAAGACAGCTGCCTCTGGGTTCGGAACTGCTGTGGCCTCATGGAAGTCGAAATACCTAGGCCAAGCCTTCTGTGTCAGATTATCACCCCAAAGCGAAACTCAAACTTACCGGAAGTGGGGAGCCTCGCCGAGTGCTTGGTAGGTGATATTGTTGGCAGAGTATCCGAAGCGGTCGACTTTGATTTGGACGTGATGGGCGGGTAGTATAGCGGGCACAAAGGATTTCGCCAGAACTGCGGTGTTAGAATCCTGTCCAGAAGAACGACGAGGATGGCAAAGAGTGATGTTGGGTATGGTGGTGCTCATGGTCACTTTCAAAGTTGAACACGACGGTGGGCGGCACGTAGTAGACCGTTCCTATCACTAGCCATCCCGTGAACCGAGTGGGGTGGATCATCGACCTTGACGACGTACAGCAGCATCCCTTTTTACATGGGCAGTGCTCGGCGGGCAACGTATGTGCAGTCACACCCAAAATCCCACAAAATCAAGTAGCATATACTATGCTCTCCAACGTCTATCAGTCTATTCCATTCGACGGTCCCTGTGAGCTGCAGTGACTGCAAGAGAACCTGACCAGGATACAATACTATAATACAATTTCAATCTTCATCGACACCTCCTCAAAAGGCCCAAAGCTTGGAGTCAGAACAGTGCAAGTGAAGCGGGAGCAAGAATTCGTAGGAGTAAAAGTCCAAAGAGGAACTCGAAATGACAGGGTCCAGACATCGAGGCATACTTTCGATGGCCTTCAGCTTCAGGCCTTACTGTCTCTTCAACGACCAAATAAACAAAGAAAAACCTCATCGGAAGGGTTTCTATAATGAGAGTGAGGGGGAAAGGCACTATGCACGACGGCATGTTGCAGTGGATGCAGTTGTTACAAGGCTTGACCCAGCGTACCGGTGCCATACATATCAATGTGACAGGATTCGTCTAATAAGGGGGTTTCTTGAATTCATCGCTGATGGCCTGCGCCTCATGATCGAATTCATTCCCGTTGACGACTCGTCCTGCAGCATCATATTGGACGTCCGGTGGGTGCACGAAAGAATCCATCTAAACCCAGTTATCAGCATGCTCGCCAATATTCAGGAAACATGAAGACCAACCTGGATGTGTACGGTCTCGCCCTTCTTGACCTCGATGGGCTGACTAGGATACGTATGGTGATGGGTTCGGAATGCCACGGTTGAACTAGCAGATGTACTGTTCGGGGAGAGAAGTATCCGCGGATGGATTGTGTAAATCTGGAGCTACGGACCTGAAGAATTCGGGACCCTCGGGTGCGAAGTTCGTCAGTCTGCGGACCACTCGACATGCCACGATCTGATTCACAAAATTGGTTGGATATTAAGAGGTTCAAAGTGGGCGCTTACGGTGGACGCGATTGCAGCAGGAACGTTTATGATGATCGACATGACCGCATTCAAGTCAAGCACCATGAAAATCTAGTATAAGTCGCGTTAATACAACAGTGCGGTGGTAAATATCAGTTTGTTACCGTTGCAAGGAGGTTAGACAAGAATCTAGAAGGTCACAAAAATCAGCTCAACCAGCGGTGCATTCAGGTGCTTGTACGCGCACTTACGCGATAATGAAGTAGATCAACCCATCACCGAAGATGAGTGTGATGAGTTTGGAGCGACCACTCGCAGGGAAGGCCAACTTCCAGCCAGTCAAGCATAAGACAATGAAATCAAACGCCATGGAGTAGATAAATGAAATCGCGAGGATTTGGCTGTTCGTGGATGTGATGACACAAGCGCCATTCATCCAAACTGCCTTCAGGAGCATTCCTAAAAAAAAAAAAAAAAAGTTATATGCATATATTCACTCTATATTTAGTGATGACAACACACCATGGAGTAGGAACGACCAATGAACCAGGATAATGACGATGAGAAGGCCTACGATATATCTATTTTGCGACCACACGGCCATTCTAAGGAACGACCACTTGAGTCACGGCCATATGGTCGATATTATATTAACTTACGTTCGGATCGAGAGGTTGATGCTTGCCAACCCAACCGCAGAATTGCCAAGGAGCTGGTTAAAAGTATACAAAGCCTGACAGTTAACTTCCGTTTTGACGTTGAGAGCAATGGTACTAGTAGAAACTGGTTGACATAATGGAGGCAGCAGAACCCAGAATCCCACTTACATTCCAATCATGGAAAATAGCAAACAGTAGCGACCCGCGAAGTAGAAAATCTTTGGGGGGACATGGTCATTGACATTGAATGACCGCTGATTAAAGGGAGATGATCTTACCAAGGGCCATTTGAATTTTTTCTTTCCAGTGATAAACTGCCAATCGAAGTCGAGCGACGTGACAAACTCCCATCTGAGGGGTGCGTCAAACAAGCATATATGCGCAGACGCCCATGTACTTACGTGTATAGGCCCAAGAGGGCATGCATGAAGTTATTGAATGCCACTGCGAAGGAAGCTTGTTAGTTTATATCATGGAGAAGACTGCATACACACCAGCATCCATCTGTAGCTGGGCTGGAGACTGCCAGTCAACCATGGTGAGCGTCAAGGGAGCGTCCTTGGAGTTGGGGGAAAGAAGGAGAGTGGACGCTGGATTAGATCATGCAGCCAGACCCTTTAAATAACGGCATGCCGTGATGACATTTGTCGGGGTCGTTTGCGTGCTGAGAATTTGGAGTTCCTTTTTGACGTGCCCGTTCCAGCTTGCCATATCTGTCTAACAGCGCTTCGCTGGTGCACTCCAAGAATTTCTCTGCCGCAAGTGCGAGGTCATATATTATATCTGATGACCAGAGCGATGATATGATGGTGAATCTTGTTCAGACTACTTTGGGGCGCGGTGTCCAGTAAACCAGGGTTGCGAATGTGTGAATGAGGAGCGTTGAACGAACGCAACCAGTCAACTCAGTTGCTGCTCCGCTCAGGCTCTCTGAAACTTGTAAAGCTTTTGCGAGCCTACGCGAGGGGACTCTGATTGGACCGGAACACTCTCGTACCTGAATATTTGAATTTCCATTCATTTTATATTCTGCTCAATGAGCGCTTGAGCACTCACTAAGAGCGGCTAAGTTTACAGATAAGTTCAATGGACACCACTTATACAACGACGCACCGTGGAATCTCTATTAAGTACTAAAAGGACCAGATGTCAGAAGAGCATCGCACCTTCTTTCATTAGTCTCTTACTTCCACTCTTCGACGGGGTCCCCAAAGATGGGTTGACCAAACATTTAGTAACAATTGGCGCATTGTGATTACTTTTCAGGTGCTCATCTGTCTCCCCCCAGCGACCCCTTCCTACGGACCCTACAGGTTCAGGCGGGTACTTCGACAGGATTGCAGCTAAGCTCATTAGTCTCTGGGTTCGATCAACTTGCAAACATGTCACCACCGTGATTTTACAGTAAGTATCATGTGCCTTGCGTCCTTCAAGTCATCTCCGTCTACAAGTCCTTCCTTGTCCCAGAGTGGTCGCAGCATTCGTTCAGAACGAGACTTGATGCTCCAACCCACTTCGGCGTCTTCCCTTTCGCACGCAGAGATTTGATCATCACTCTCTTCCCTTGATCGGCCTTCAGTGAGCAAGAGTCTACACACCTCGTGATGCCAGTCTTTCCAAATCCATTCAGGAAAATGTATGGCAGTCGCGGTGTGTCACAGTAACTCACTGTGTGTCACTCGTTCACCTGGCGTTCGAATGCAGTACATTGCAGTGATTGCAGTCCAGGCTCGGAAGTCCGGTCGATGAATCGATGATACTTGCATATCCCTCCAAATTCGGTGAGACCGTCGTGTTTGTACATCTCTGGCAAGGTCGGGATAGAATAGAGTCATGAATGCATATAGCTCGAGCACCAGCGGGATGAGTGGCAAGTCAACGCACCCTTCGGTTCTTTCCGTTTGTCAAGCTAAAGTTTGGACGTTTGATCTGTTTAGTAAATCCGGGGCTGTCTCCTGCCACGTGCACGAGAACAGGCGAGGGCCATGTCGTTCAACGACGACAACGAGAGGACTCATCCCAGTCTCTCATTTTGGACGCGCTGAAGTCATACGGAAAGCGGAGATTACGTTTCTTGTTAGAAGATCAACTATCGGCGAAGCTCTGAGGCATGATCGCGACGCCTCCGGACTCCCAAAGCATCCAAGTTGCGTTAATGTCGAGAGAGGACGAATCGCCCCCAAGCCCAGTCCGTTGCTTGCGGGGAGGCTTGAGAGTATATCATGGAAAGGATTTTTCAGGAAGCTTCCTTTGGGGTATGACCCCAAATTCAATACCAAGGTTTGTGGAATTCGACACCAAAGACGCTGATTGAGGGTCAGTTGGTCATTCCGCCTTTCTGTTTACCTCCAGGCTGCTAAGCGGGTCGCTAAGCGGGTCGGGGCACGGGCAATCATTGTATCATCGCCGCGAGTTCTACTTCCTTGGATCGAGGTCTTTACCCATCTCCATCTCCGTCGACGAACTTGACGGACATAGAAGCTTTGCAAAGACATTTACGGGGATAGGTGACGAAGATTTTTAAACTCGACATGGAAACCAACCTGAGGCTCTCCAACCCTCTTTCCGCTCCTACCTCGAGCTACTCCCACCACCTGACCACTCAAGCATACTAAAACCCCATTCGTTCAACATGATCGACTGGAAGTCGCTGTCGGAGCTGGCAACGGACTCGTGTGAGTCCCATCATTGATCTATCCACCATATGCCTCGACTAATGGAGGAGCTTGTAAAGTAATCTTCAACAAACTGATGCATGTATTGATGGGGCTGTATGGGTGAGTCGAAAACATGGTTTATCGTATCGTACCACTGCTAAGAGCACGCTTGCTGATAGATGGGAATTCCTCGTTTCACTCGACTTCGATTGGGCAGTCATTTCTGGAAAAAAGAAATTTCGCTGGCCGCTCGTGAGTGCATTTTTGGACAAGACTGTGCAATGATGACGAACCGTGATCAGATCTTTTACTTCGCCGGACGATATTTATTGTTGTTCGCGATGATTGGAATGTAAGAGAACCGTGTGCCCGGTCAAACCATTGTTAACCATCAGCCTGTGTGGCAGATTGGTATCCCTTGATGTGTCGAGGTATGTTAGGTCGACTCGCTCTTCCTACTGATGATGTTGAGTTCGATTAAGCCAGATCAATTGTCAACCCCTGTATGTATTCAACCAGGTAAGCTGTTTCTTCGACTATAACTAATTTGAGTGAGAGAAGAAACTGACCGTCACCAAGTTTGCCGGTGATTCCGCGATTGGCTTCGCTAGTATAAACCTCTCCCTTCGCACGTAAGCCCCTGCGATGCTCGCGTGTCCTCCATTCACCATCGTTATAACAGAATCGCAATTTGGTCACAAAACAAATGGATTATTGCCCTCATAGTTCTGGTTGTACTCGGTCATTGGTCGCTCATTTTGCGAGGTTAGTTGGAGCACCTTCACTCCATCCGACATCTTCTGAGTTCATTTCTAGGAGTATTGATCAAGGCAGTTTGGGTCGAAGGCGTTGGTTGTACCATCGTCCAGAGCAACACCACTATCCTCTCCGCCACTTTTATTTACTCCATGTGCTTCGACTTTATCGTGCTTTGCCTCACTGCATACAAGCTAGCGTGGACGCGACACATTTCTCGGGCGCCTGGCCTCCACAGCAAGCTGGTCCGCATGATCTTCTCCGATGGGCTAGTCTACTTCATTATTGCGTACGTGTTTATTCGCGTTGTCATTCACTTCACTAACGTTGAAGCATGGATAGCTTCTTGGCAAACCTGTTGGCCACGATTTACATGATCCTGGACTTGAACGCGGTCATGAGCGTGATATTCAACGTTCCAGCAGCGATTACGTCGACGGTAGGCTCCATGCATCCTCTCCAGGAAGTGAAATTTCATCTCTGGCGTAGATTGTGGCTTCGCGCGTAGTCCGGCGGCTATACAACTTCAATATGGCCATTCCTGAAGTATAGTAAGTGGTCTTCCTTCACCGTTTATTTTCTGCACGATAACCTGGCATCCCACCAGTCGATCCGATGAGCGATCCGGCGGGGTACCTTTTGCAAACGCGCATCCCTCGCGTGCCAGGCCCATGAGAGAACCCACGGCCATACACGTCGAAGTAAGTGGGGTGTGCTCGTCATCCTGCAACGCTTCCCTCTCAATGATGAGTCTGTTCTCCCAGGTTGACACCTACAACCAAACACATTCGCTGTCTGATGTGCCAGCATACGTCAGGAAGCCGAGTAGCGACTTTCTCTCGTTCAATGACCACGAGGATCAGACCAAGCGCCCTCGAGTATTAGTCACCGAAGCTTGATTCGGAGTACGGTATGCTCCAGTTCGCTCATTCTTGGTTGGTTTTTCAAGCAAGTACTAGCCGGGGAAGGAAGGAGGAAGGACTATTGTCGCGTACAGTCGTATATAGCGCTACTTGTGTCGAAGTTTTGTCATTCTTTTGTGTTTGCCAGGAATGGATTTCATTGAGCTTGAAGTGGCGAAGACACGTGACAATCTGAAGATTGTGACACTGTGACACCGGACGTGTGACCAATTTGTGACGAGCGTGTATCCGAGTCTTGGCGCGTTCTTGTTCGTTGACTGTTCCCCTAATTGCAACGAGAATCGAGCAAGATGCCGCTCGTTCGCATCGAGCTCTCAAATTTCAAGTCGTACCGGTAAGTATGGCCAATCATATAGCCATATCCACCGCGACATTTCTCTCTGCAGCGGTCACCAGGTCGTCGGACCGTTCAAGAACTTCACCTCCGTCATCGGTCCAAATGGCGCTGGAAAATCAAATCTCATGGATGCTATCTCCTTCGTTCTTGGCGTGAAGAGCGTACAGCTCCGAAGTAGTCAGCTGAAGGACTTGGTTTACCGAGGGCGACGCCTTGCAAAGGGTCCGACTGACGGGTCTGAGGATACTCAGGATCAAGAGGAAGAAGACGACGCAAGCGAGGCGGAGGAGCATCAAGGCGAGGGGTCTGCAATGAAGGCTTGGGTACTCGCCGTATACCAGGATGCAGATAACAAAGAGTGGCAGTTCCAGCGCACGTAAGTCGCTTCAAATATCCGACCATATATCCCCAGTCTCAGCGTCCTATAGCATCTCCAGGACCGGTGCATCTGAATATCGCCTCAACAAGAAAGTCGTTACATATGCTGCCTATAATGCTGCCCTCATCTCTCACAATATCCTTGTCAAAGCAAAGAACTTCCTCGTTTTTCAAGGAGATGTAGAGGCCGTGGCGTCACAGTCGCCACGAGAACTGACTCGTCTCGTCGAGCAAATATCCGGATCTCTCGAGCTGGCACCCGAGTATGAGAAAGCAAAGGAAGCACAAGAGCGAGCTACAGATAATGCCACCTTCAACTTCACGAAGAGGAGGGGCATTACTGGTGAGATCAGACAGTATAAAGAACAAAAAGGAGAGGCAGAACGTTTCGAGTCTCTCTGTGAAGAACGGGTTAGTATTTCTGCAATGTCTGTCGTATTCACTGCTTTACGCGTCTCAGGATGAGCTCATACTACGGCGAATCCTGTACAAACTGTTCCACATCGAAGAAGCTCTTGAGGCTAATGCTCGAGATATCCAAAAGAAGTCGCGAACCCTTGCAGGTTTGCGCGCAGAGCAGCAGCAACATGACAAGGAACTCGAGGATGCCCGTGCCAATCAAGCCAGAGCGCGTACAGCTGTCGTCAAGGAAGAAAAGAAAGTCAAGAAAGCAGAAAAGGCAGTCGAGTCCAAAGTTCGCAGACATTCTTTTCATGCGATATGCGATCTGACACATCTCCCAGGAACCTGACCTCGTCGCAACCGATGAGAAAATGAAGCATTCTACCCGCAAGATGCAGAATGCTCACGGAATGCGCGAACAGGTTGGAAAGGATGAAGAGCGCCAACGCGCCAAGCTAGATTCCCTTCGCCACAACCTTCAAATTGCCCGCGCTGCTGCTGCTGAAGCAACAGGTGATCTCACTCGACGACTGAACACAACATGTTCATTGATTACTGTCATCTTATGCTACTAGAGGCATATCGTCGGGCATCTCAGAACAACACCGCTTTAAGTGAAGAGAGTCTTGCTGATTACCGCAATCTGTAGGTCCTTCCCATCTTCTAGGACAGGCATGCGATTGACTTAGACGCCTCAGGAAAGCGCAGGCAAGTGTATTGGCAGTGTCTGAACGCCAATCGAGCGAAACTCTTTCAAGAGAAGAGAAGACAGCCGCTCGTACTCTTAGTCAACTGAAAGCTAAGATAGAGGAGATGGAAACAAAGAAGATCCAGCTTACTGAAGACTCGACCACCCAGGGCGAGAAGAAGGACGAGGTGATGCTCAGTGATTACGCCTTAGTCCGGTTTGTTCTCTAACGGTGTTGGTGTAGCTCGAGCAAAAGCTTGCAGGCTTGCAAGCCGACCTGGCCCGTGTCAAGCAAGAGTATGACAATCATCAGAGCGAACGGACTCGCATAACGTGTGTGCTGCAAACCCGCTTATATTCCTGTTACAGTGTCAATTAACCGTCCCGCTCTCCAGCCGTCTCGAAGCCGAGACGAACGAAAAGCTTACGGATGTCTACCAACGTCTCCTGCAAGCAGGTATTGATAGGACTGAAACTGAGCGAGAAGCAAAGCTTAAAGAAACGCTTGCAACCCTACAAAGGGTCTTCCCGGGTATGTCATAGGCTATATGCGTACTGTGTACTACCTGTTCCAACTTTCATTCAGGTGTCAGAGGTCGCGTCGTCGACTTGTGCAAGCCTACGCAGCGCAAATACGAGACGGCTGTTTCTGTCATCCTAGGTAGGAATATTGACGCGGTTGTTGTGGACGAGGAGAAGACAGCCATTGAGTGTATCGAGGTTGGCCTCGTATCTTGACGCGCTTAAATCTTGACTCATCCCATTTGCCCAGTATCTGCGCACCCAGCGAGCAGGGCAGGCAACCTTTTTGCCCCTCGACACTATCTCCGTGAAACCTATCAACGACAAATTCCGCTCCTTCGCCAAGGGTGCCCGACTTGCTGTTGATGTCATTCAGTATGAACCTGCCGTCGAGCGGGCCATGCACCACGCGTGTGGGAATGCACTCGTTTGTGACACAATGGACGTGGCCAGGTATATTTGTTGGGAGAAGGGTCAAGAAGTCAAAGGTGGGTGGTAGAGATCGGTAGCAAAATGGCAACGACCTTGACTGACTTTTGGCCAGCTGTCACCCTCGAAGGAACGATCATTCACAAGAGCGGTTTGATGACTGGTGGTCGGAGCACACATGGGTCCGGGAAGAAGTGGGAGGAGAAGGACGTCCAAGGTTTGTCCCTTGCCTTCGCTGAACAAAGGTTCAACCGCTAACTAACTGAGCACAGGCCTCATTCGCCTCCGTGACAATCTCATGGCGCAGCTGCAGGAGCTCAGCCGTTCAAAGTCTCGTGGTAAAGCAGATGAGAACATAATTGCTGAGATCACGCGGCTGGAGAGTGCAATGACTGTGACGAAAGATGATTTGGTTCGCACCTCATTTTGCGTTACGCCCGATGACTGACATCGTTTTAGAGCGCTTTCAAACTTCGGCACAATGGCACCAAGGATGAGCTCAAGCATGTCGACCGAGAGCTCAAGAAGCTTGCACCCGATTTCAAACGGGTTAGTTGAGACACCTTCATGATGTTCTATGCTTATCCCACGAACAGGCTCAAAATGCGCATACCACGCTAACGTCGCAAATATCAGATCTCCAATCCGTGATCGACGAAGCCGAACACGGTGTATTCGCCTCGTTCTGTAACAAGATTGGTGTTCGTCACATTCGAGAGTACGAAGAGCGTCAGCTTAAAGTGGCAGAAGAAGAGAGTCAAGCACGGAATAGGTATGATCAACAGATTGCCCGCTTGACCCACCAGTGAGAATATTTCGCCCATTTCAAGATTTCTGCTGAAATCTCTTTTTCGCGCATAGAATCCAATTTGAAGAGGAGCAACTGCAGCTCAATCAGAACAGATTGGTTACACTCAAGAAAACTCAAGAGGACGAAGAAGCCAAGGTCGTCGAGCTTGAGGAGGAGAAACGTCAGATCCAAGAAGAGATTGTATCAGGACAAGCGGCGATCGAACAACTCCGACAAGGACTGAACACGCTCAACGAGGCCCTGGAAGAGCAAAACAAAGTCGTGGAGCAGGTCAAGAAGACACATGCGCGTGCTGCCAAAGTACTTGATCAAGCGCTGAAGGAGATTGGCTCCATGGTGCGTGGAGTTTTCATCGGGGTTGCATGGATGTGGGTTGAGCTGTTCGACTTCAGAACGACGAGATTGAGAAACTTGCGCTTGAGCGATCTGCGATGTATCGGAAGTGTCGGCTTGAGGATCTCCAGGTACCACTTTTGGAGGGTAACTTGAAGAACGTACCGATGGAGGAGGTGGGTACCGACCCTCTCATTGTGTTATGGTACTGAACCTCCCTTAAAGAACCTGCGCGATGAAGTGGCCATGGACGTTGATGAAGATGAGGATGGCACTCAAAGACCGAAGCAGGTGCAAGATTATGGTATCGAAATTGATTTTGCTACACTGGACGACGAGGAGCGAGCTGTATGTTAATCTCTCACCCCTGTTTCTTCTGGTCATTGACTTGTTTGTCCGCAGAGCAACAACCCCGAAATTCTCGCAGAGTACGACGCATCCATCACGAAACTGGGTACGGACATTGAGCGCATGGCGCCAAACCTCAAAGCAATCGAACGATTGGACGATGTCGAGGCACGACTTGTTGACACCGAACGAGAAGCCGAGAAGGCTCGCAAAGACTCCAAGACCGCGAGAGACCAGTATAATGAGATCAAGAGACAAAGGTTTGTTTCCCTTTCCCGTTCGTGTAATATGCGTGTTGACCAATTGGTAGATGCGAACTGTTCAACAAAGCATATAACCATATCTCGGATCGGATCGATGAGGTATACAAGGATCTTACCAAGGGTAAGAGCGCACCCATGGGAGGTGTTGCATACTTGAGTTTGGAGGACAGCGAGGTAATATTTGGGAGAATCTGACCATTTCCCAGCATGCTGACCTTGCTCCTGACAGGAACCTTATAATGCTGGTATTAAATACCACGCGATGCCGCCAATGAAACGCTTCCGAGATATGGAACAACTGTCTGGTGGGGAGAAGACGGTTGCAGCTTTAGCGCTGCTCTTTGCGATTCACAGGTGAGCGACTGAGAATTCCTATTACCCCTCATTCTCACTATGGTATTTAGCTATCAACCTGCACCCTTCTTCGTCCTGGACGAAGTTGACGCCGCACTAGACAACACGAACGTCGCCAAGATAGCCAACTACATTCGAACGCAAGCATCGGACGATTTCCAATTCGTCGTTATAAGTCTTAAAGGATCTCTCTACGAACGCGGACACTCGCTGGTTGGCATTTACCGGGATCAAGATGTCAATAGTTCACGAACGCTCACACTAGACGTAAGTCCTCCACTGCTCGTTTGTCTTGTGCTCGATGGGACTGACGGGCGTTGGCTCTGAAGTTGACTCAATATGATGAGTGAACGGATGTGGATATGTCTGTGTTGTCGTTACTTATCTTTATTCGCTTTCTGTCGATCTTGTTCTCTGTCTATCACTGTTGTTTCGCAGCATAATGTAGTTTTGTGGTGATGGACGAGAAGGACGTCGTACACTCTCGCATGGTCACCAGCTGGAGTCTGTCATTGGAGATGCTTCGATAAGTAAGTACTGGCAGAGTTCGGCTCAGCAATTTTCCTGGAGTCCCTTTCGACTGTCATAAGGACCAGAGTCCTAGGCTCATCGCCCTGATCGACCGTGCAACCCATGGAGAAATACTGGCCGGTCCCTCGCAGGCGATCCATCTTCGTTCGGTTATCAAGTCAGGCAAGTAGTCTCTATTTGGCATAGCCTGTCAATCGCACTTGACAGTGGACACAATTATAATATTAATTATAGCTGATGGTAGTTGACACCAATATGTCCGCATTGATGACCTCGTGAGTGTTCGCTCCATGTATATATTCGTCAAATATCTGTGTGTTTCAACTCTGACCATACACGATGCCCATCCTCGACCACCCTGGACTTGCTCTATACTCAATCCCGATCGTGTGGGGGCTTGCGTATATGCCCGCGATCATGAAGGTGAGTGCGTGTCCGAGTCGCTTGGGGAGAGCAGCCCCGTTCAAGGTCTAATTCTCCGTGTAGAACGTTACGATCATGTTTTCTATTGGATATGACAAGTGGGTGCATGATTAAACACGCATTTCCCCTATGAACGAGCTGACACGCTCCTCCAGTGTCGCGCCACGCAATAACATTGAGCGTTTACCTGACCCGGCGGTGGCAGCACAGGTGAAACGAATGGAGGGTGCACACCAGGTATGGTTTTGTGGCAATTAGGGTTCTAAGCTAGCGTATAACCTGTTGCTGTGCCCCGGTAGAACGGACTCGAGGCATTCCCCCTATGGCTTGCTGGTGTCGTATGCCTTGTTTGATTGTGCTCATCGAGTGCACTGACCCCTGACGAATCCCACTCTGTTGTAGCTTGCCGGAACCATTACTGGCGTCGACACGACGACAATGAACCGCTTCGCTATTGTATTGTACGTTCGGTGCTACCGTTCGCGCTACCCCCAATTGACCTGAGCATCCCCGGTTACCTCCCAGCATGGTGCTGCGTGCAGCCTTCCTTCTTGTCTACGTGATCCAAAAAAAGGTTTGGCAAGCTTACCTGCGGACGGTCATATGGGCGGCCTCCACGGGTCAGTTTCATCCCTTCTGAAGCGCACGCTGTCGTAGAATACGGTGAGAGTTTTTGCTGACTGTTTGAAATAGGTCTTGCGTTGTGTTTATTGTTCAAAGCCGCGGGTAACGCGAGTGTGTAGAGTTTCTCCCCAAGGCGAATGTCTTCTAAGTATGTCGTACTAGCTATACCCTAATTCACGCTGCCTTGGGCGGTGTCATATGACTGGATACAGCATTCGGACCGTGGATAGTAACTTAAGGATGTCCATTGGAGAAATGCTCTCGAGAGTTGCGACGAAGCTTCAAGGATGATTGGACACTGCTGTGGACGGGTGTGCAGTACATATATCACATGATAAGAGCTCGGATCAAACACAGGGCCCAGCCGTACCAAATTTTGCAGCAGGCGCAACCGATGATGATATCTCAGGTGCTCGATAACTGCTTCCACAAGCCTGGATCAGTATGTCAATCTCAGGCATTAATCATTCCCAGGGCATCTGCCACGTCCATGTTTCGAAGTGACAAGCGAACTGGCCCGTGAATGGCACTCGGACGGGAACACTTGTGTATGCGCATTGCCGAAAAGTAGATATTAAGTGATACACACCTTGGACTCGGGGTGTTTCACCCCCTTACATCATTCATTCGTCACTTTGGACCATACAGCATGTCCTTTGCGTCCATCCTCGAGCACCCTAAGCTTGCCCTTTACTCGATCCCGATCGCGTGGGGGCTTGCGTATATCCCCGGGTGGATGAGAGTGCGTACGCACCTCTGGTTGAGCGTAGTACAATCTTGTTCTGACTCCGTGTAGAACTTCACGATCGCGTTGTCTGTCGGATACGACAAGTGAGTACATGATGTGGCACAACACACGCAATCTCCTATGCAAGTGCTGAATGCTTGTCTAGCGTCGCTCCCCGAAATAACCTTGCGCGTATACGCGACCCAGACTTGGCCGCACGGTTGAAGCGTATGGAGGGTGCCCACCAGGTATGATTCAGAATATCTCTGTCTGTCCTTGTGGCGAAGAATCGATGTGCGACCTGTTGCTCTATGTCAACTAGAACGGACTTGAGGGGCTCCCGCTGTGGTTTGCTGCTGTCGTAGGTGTCGTTTCGTGTTCCTCGTGTCCGTGCGGAGCGGGCTGACAGGCCACGGCCTCAGATTGCAGGAACCATTACTCGCGTCGACTTGGCCACGATGAACCGCTCGGTTGCCATCTAGTATGTACCTGTTTGATATCATTCCCATTCGTTTCACTGACCTGAACGTCAGCATCGGCCTACGTGCTGCCTTCGTCTTCTTCTACATAAAGCAAAGGTCGAATGTGCAATCTGGCTTGAGGTCCCTTGCCTGGGTAGGCTCGACAGGTGAGTGTCACTTTTTCACCTTCGAACACGTAGCAGTCGCCCCAAACGAAGGGGTCCACTGACGACCTGAGAATAGGCATCGCATTGAATTTGTTGCTCAAGGCTGCGGGAAATCTGAGCTTGTAGAGTTCCTTGGCTCGGATGTGTGTCTTGATAGAGACATCGCATGTTGTACTTTCCGTACCACTGGCAGCCGAGACAGTAGCCGTCTAATTCACTTTGAAGGTGGATCTGCATGGAGGGTGTGATCGATACTCGTCTAAGTTATGCGCTGTACGCTTCCAAGTTATTTGCGTGGTGTGGATTATGTAATGTCCTGTACTCGATTTCTTCGCAGAGGGACAGCTGTTGATCGCGATGGGTCACTCGTCGTATCCTCGTTCATCTGTTCTGATACTCGGACAGTCGTGTATATATTCCCTGCTCCCTTGTACTCTATTTGCCCAGGTCGAATCACTACTTCAAAATGGATTGCTCTCAGAAGCGGAAGCACTACTAGACAAAGCTGAAGTGGGCTTCGCTCAGGGAACATCTAGTTCTGGGGATCAAGTAGGTGCTCCATGATGCTCAGAGTGGTGTCTGTATGACGAACGGTGTGCATAGACTGAAACTCTGCGCTATCTACACCAATGCCTCGCCTTTGCGTTCATGCGTCAAACCAGATTTCGAGAGGCAACTACCCACTTCGTCAGGGGAGCAATCGATCCCCGCGTGCCAATCTCGTATTTTGACGAGTTGAGACCTTCCTTGTTTGGGGAAACGTCGGGTTCGCAGAACGAGAATAAAACGGGTACACAATCCACCGAGGAGGACTACGTCGACGTGGATGTCTGGGACGGCGTTAGAGAGTACATGCCCAAGGAAACGAGCATAGATGATCTCAGTGAGTCACTTCATAATTTTCCCCTCCCCTCTCCGCCCTATCCCCCTCCCGCGCATCTCGTTCCCCTTCCACAACTTCCACCACCAATCGACCGACCGGCAACTCAACTCACCCATCTTCCTTCTATTCCCATATTTCTCACAATCCTTGTCCCTGCCCTATCACTCGCAAACACAATAAAATAAAATGATGCGGCACTGACATTCAGTCGCCATCAACTTAGTCAGGAATTATTCTCCTTATCTACGTCCTAGGGTAATACCTGGAGAAGACCTTCCCGATGCAATGTCATCAACTCCTGCCGCGGAGAGTGGCACACGCACGCATCCAGTAACGATTGCGATGCGTGATGGTCTAAGAGCCGACGCGAACGAGATGGTCAAAAGTATTTTGGCTGCTGTGCTGGGGAGTGCGGAAGTGTGGTCAAGAGAGATTCTCGAGGTGCGTTTCGTCGTGTTGATGATAAATTAAAAGCGAGCGGAATTAGACTCGGCGGCAGCCCCTGTGTGTTCTGGGCCTTGGGCATAATAACCTTTCCAATCTGGGACTTCGCTTCTGCACATCCAGCTCTTTTCGCGTCCTTTTCTTCCTGATCCGTGCGTGTTTAATGGAGCAATTCTGATACTCCTCCCCTCCCCTAGATAACATCGACAGCCCTTGCCCTCGTATACGCACATGCCCGAGATATGCAATCCCTCTTGGCATTGTTCGCTCCTCCCCCTCCCTCTACCTCCTCTACTTTATCTTCGCGCCCTGTCTCCCGTGCAGGTTCAAGACCTCCATCCCGACCGAGTTCAACATCCCAGGCGTATCCATCCAATGGTCATCCTTCGTCGATGCCGTCAGATACACGACACGTACCACATCCATCACAAACTCTATCACCGATCCCCGCGGAACCTGCTCTTCCATTTCGTCCGCGGGTTTTGGCACCTACGCTTGCGCAACTGGAGCTCTGGGGTGTACTTGTGGAAATGTGGAAGGCGATCAGTGAAGGGGAGAGGGTCATCGAGATTTTGGTTGGGTAAGTCCCATCTCCAACATTTTGATTGTGATCCCGTAATCACCCAATCAAACAGGCTGGTCGAAGGAAAATACATCGATTTTTCGGTTATCGATCCCCTTGAACAGATATTTGTGATCCTTTCTCCCACTCGACCAGATCCCTCCAATGTAGCCTTCGGAACACAGTTCAGTCTGAGCGAACATGTGAGATCTCGCTTGGTCAGGAAGTGGGCGGCTTGGCTTGCCGGGAAAGATGTTGAGAGAGGAATGAAGGTGCGTATATGCTCTATATTCCCCGCGCCTCTGGCTCAAGCTTCCCGTTCTTGTCCTCCTGTCGTTGTGGTTCGCGTCTCATAGTTGTTAACCTCCTTACAACCATCCCGGCCTCGTCGAGCTGCAGGTGCTGCCGGCCTTGGGAGAGATAAAGTTGCAGATCGAGAAGAAACCCATAAAGCTGACGAGCTCGCTATTTTGTCTGAGCTTCGGAACACGAATGTACTCGCTGCAAAGCGATATCTGGAGTGGTTGGTTGTCGGTCGGGGACTTGGACGCGGTGGGAAGGAGATGGGGGAGGAGACGGAGCTGTTCGAAGAATTTGTATGGAGCTGCGTGCAGGAAGTTTTGGACCACGTCGCCGATGAGAGTGTTGGGAAGCTTTGGAGGGCAAAAGGTACGTCGGCTGGACATGCACGATGTGTCGAGATTGGTGCTGACCATATCCCGTGCTACATCGCAGCTGCGTCGTATGCCTCATCCCCAAGTACATCGACCACAACATCCACATCTCCACCTTCCCCAAAGTCTCCTTCGCCGACGCCACTACCTTTACAACAGCCGCGCTCGCCATTCCTATCATACTTTGCCTCAACAACCCCCGACTCCCCGTCGAAACGCGCACGCATACGGACAATATTAGTTCTCGAGTCTCTCGGCGAGGGTAAACAAATTGTCAGGGACATACAGGAAAGAATCGTCAGCAGAGGATGGGACAAAATTCTCGGTCTTGAGATGGCCATTCTGTATTCCAAAGTATGTTTTTCCTCCCCCAAGTTCCGTATGGTTCGTACTTGATACGGTATAAAACAGATCCCTTCGGCACGGACGACTCTCCGGACGTTGCACGTGCTAGGTGACACGTCAACGGCCGAGTTGTACGCATCGAGTAGTGGTGCGTCAGGGGTCGTTTGTACTAAGCTCGGGGTAAGCGCTGCGGAAGGGTGTGGGTTGGCTGAGTGGGGTGGGTGGTTCGCAAGAAGGGCTACTTCGGGTGGTGGAAGAAAGGAGGGGGACATGCTGAGGATGTTACTGGAAGTTTATATGGAGGATGGGTAAGTTTTGTCTTTACATCTGAGAACCTGGGCTGATATGGATTGATCGGGTTGTAGGGATTCACAACAAACGGCGAGGCTTTTGAGCTCTCAAGCAGCGAAACTGGACGTTGTTGATGTGAGTGTTTTATGTCGTTCGGTGGCATGTGTCTTTGGGGTGGTTTACAGGAGATTCGGGCGTCGTCGTCGAAACATCCGACAATGGCTTAGACCGATACACCCTCATTCTCTTTCGATTATCCTTGTTTGATTCACAACTGACGAATTGCTTCGTTTTTTTTTCGCAGATAACTCCTCTCGTTCCGCCCAGCTGGTCGTTACAAACGCTTTCGACCTACCTCACGCCTTCTCTTCGACGTTCCCAACACATCGCGCACGAAGGTCAGATCATCAAAGCCATCTGTGCGGGTCGGAACCTTGCCGTACTGGAGAGCACGTACGAAATCCTCCGAGACGAAGGCGCGATCGTGGAAGAGGCCGTGAGCGACGAGGAGGATGAAGACCGGGGTGGAGAAACCGAGAAACCTGAAAAAGGGGGAGAGATGGGAAGGAGCTTTGATGAAAAGGTTGGGCTGCATGGGCCAGAGGGGGAGGATGGAGTCAGTGATGTGGTGGATGTGCGCGTGGGTAGCATGAGTTGATGGATCATGGGTCGAGGGATTTGACTTGGATGTTGCTGGGACTTTTTCGTCGATGCTGGATTAGTTGTCTCGATCGTCCTAATCTAATCTAATTATACTGACTCTAAGCGACCATGGTTCCCCCCCTGGACACTTCACAGCAGTTGTGGTTTGGATACAGTAACGAGGTTTCTCTGCGATTCCACACACAAATGAAGAAACTGAAGACTCACTTACCACGGGTGTTGGCAGGTGAGATGAAAGATTCTGTTGGGAGTTGCGAAAGTAGTGCGAGAAGGTCTCTGTCCAGCCAAAGCTTCCGAAAGGCTCGTATTGTCTAGTGCGGCGTCAACTTCGTCCAGGACGAAAATTGCTTAGTTAAAGCAAGACATTAATGGATTCTCGATCGCTCGGCACCTGTGGATCGCAAAGAGCAGCGTGAGACCTGCAACCTCTCTCTCCCTCTCTCCATGACCCATTATGATTGCGATCAACACTGGAAGCGACTTCGGAATTCCTCACCTGGTCATACATACTACCTTGGCAGATCGGGCGGGGTATACCACAATTAATCCTCTCATAAGGGCCGTGATTCATGGATTGCTGGCCAACTGTCAGTTCCAACTTGATCTAAGAGTAGTGCTTACTACGGTATCTGAGATGGATCGCTGTACTAATAGAGTCAAGGTGCTGACGTAACAGTCCTGATCCAAACTTGGCAAACTCGCTGCACACAGTGTATAGTGCAGACCGCGACGGCACCTCACGCAGCAGCGCATGGACCTCACAAATGATGACGAGCACAACTGGGTTCTTCTCAGACGACGTAGCCTCCAACCAAGAGGATTTGGAGAGGACAGAGCCAGGATATGGTTCGGCCATAAGCTCACCGAGTTCCTGCGTATACTGACCTCATGGTTTCAAGGCCAGCTCTCCTTGGAGTACAACCGCTTTCCGATCCACCACCATACTCAGAGGTGGAGAGCACAAACGGAGATGCAAGTAGCACGAATGGAAGCACGATGGACGAAGCAATAGACAACGCGGAGGTCGACCTTCACGCAGACGAACGTCAAATCAAGCTTGACACTGATCGCAGCTTCGTGTTATACCCTGTGGGTACGAACGATCACTATCAACATTCACAGATATGCTGATTTGTATTTCCGACACGGAACTTAAAGAGTCCAGCGCAACGCCGCCTCGGGACACACTTCAAAGTGACCTGCATGCGCTCCTCGTGTCTTTGTTCCGGAAACGTCGCTCGCTGCATTACTTTCAAGGGTTCCATGACATCATGACCGTCATCTATCTCACTTTACCCCAGCCACTTCATTTTGCTTGTGCAGAAAAGATGGCTCTCCATCGCGTCAGAGATGCGATGGGAGTCGGACTTGAGCCAGTGCTTGGCCTATTAAGGTACATTTGCGAGAGACCATTTTCATGATATCCGTTTAATGAAGACGTTTAACCAGGGTGTTGAGAAATTTGCTGAGAATTGCAGATCCCGAGTATGCACAACTCCTCGAGAGGTCTGTTCGCTGCTTTTGCTTTCGTATGATGTCTACGTCCCTTACATGACTCTCAACTTTCCAGCACGTCTCCACTCCCATATCACGCATTATCTCATCTGTTGACACTCTTCTCACACGATGTTCCTACTCTCCCTCTTATACAGCACGTATGGGACTTTCTGCTGTGCCGGGAACCGATCTCGGTGGTGTGGCTTGCTGCGGCCGTGAGTATCGCTATTTTTTCATATTGTCTCTACTGTAAATTCAATTCTGACGCGTTCGCGGTAGCTCATTTTGCACCGCAAGCAATCTGTCTACTCGCTTGCAGAGCAAGACGAAGATGGAATGATACACTCTCTGCTGGGCAGAATCCCGGGGCTCATCGATGCCGAACCCGATGTTCATAGTCCAGGCGACATGGATTCCACCGCGAATGCAAGTTGCACAGCAGAGGATGGCTCAGTTACTGCGGCAATTATACCCCAAGGTATTACCGAGCAAACGAACGCCTTATCTGACACCGACACCACCGTGCGTACGAGGCGTGAAAACAATGGAGTCGAGTTGAACCCGAGTGAAATGCTACAGATTCCACAAGAATTCGTCGAGACGTCGTCGGCAGATGTTGCCGAGGTCACTGATGTTCATCAAGTAAACAATTCCATCTTATGTTCAGACTATACGCCACCTTCAGGAGAAATGGATCAGAATGTGGACAGCACACAGGACTATTCGCTGGAAATCGTTGCTTCAGTTCCACTGCCTGATTCCCGACCTACTTCGCCGGCACCCTCGCTGGATCACTCTCCCTCTCAACGAGCAGGTTTGCAATCGGATCATCCACAATCACGAGCTCGGCCCCAATCTCGTTCGCGCTCAATCTCGTCTTCCTCAAATTCAACACGTTCTTCCTCGTCCATGCGATCTTCAACGGCATCCAGCGCATCCACTCCCCATTTTTTGAATCCCCCTTCAGCGAAATCAAGAACAAGAACTCCACCTCTGCCCCTCGCGTACCTTCTTCGCCAAGCGGACGCCCTTCTTACCACATACCCGCCATCTCATCCCTCGCTTCGCGTCTCGGAAATCATGGGACCGGACAGTGCTATGCGCACATGGCGTCCCCCGTCGATGAGTACCAACATTAAGGAAGAAAAAATGCCATACAGCGAAACGGACGATTACCTGGAAACCTTGGTCAATTCCTCACATGTTGTCGTACCTTCTCCGCCCCCTTCACCCCCACCTGGACTTCGCCCCCCGACGAAGAAAGTGAAGGGTTCACTGAGACGCCAAGGAAGGGCCCTCATGGATCCACGCAGCATTGGCCTGCGTCTGGGTGCGCTCTCGCCTGCAGAGCGCAGAGTATTGTTCGTTGGTGCGCTGCTCGTGGTAGGGACCGCTATGGCTTTGAGGGCGGGAAAAGTGCCCTGTGTAGGTAATGCCTCCAAGGGGGATGGGGATGGTCTGAAGCGCCTGTGGAATGGCAAGTGGACGTTGTTCTCTTCCGTTATTGGCGCATGGGGACGTGGACTACCCTAGTCTGTGCATTATTTGGCACTCTATACCGGACGGACACAGATTTGCTCTTACAATACATCTGTCAAGCAGGTAATATACTCCTCTTCTGTCTTCCTGAGCCATCCATGAACTTGAACGGGCAAGAATTATCCATCCGAAGAAGCCAGAATCCATTTCACTTCAACCGCCACTTTCACCGCTCAGATATCATGCCTTTTGACCGCCGCATCCACAATTTCTGCCATGCCGATGACTGCTTCTTCCTCCAACGTGCGACCAATAAGTTGAAGTCCGACGGGGAGACCAGAGAACAACTCTGGATCGTCTGGGGCAGGGTATCAGATATTGTGTACGGACAAGTAGCAGTGGAGGGAAGCGTACAGAGCTTGTAGTATGCCTCGTCTTCGTTGTTGTGGAATTCGTGAGGGGGAGCCGGAAGATCTACCTTGGGGTCTACGAATGTTACAGGGAAGACAGCGCATGCGTAGTTCATCGCATTTCCGAGGGTCGTATAAAAATAATGACTGAACGGGAGAGGAGCAGCTGTAGTATCATGGGTTTATCTCCTGTGCTAAAATGCAACTCACTGATTCAAACCATGCGGGCAAGAGGTGTAAGGCGCAATGGGTGAGATTATGGCGTCGACAGGTCGGCCAGTCTTTGTTCGGCTCTTCGTCGCGTTCCAATGGTCCAAATATGCCTTGCGCAGTGCACGTTTCTCAGCATGAAGTTGCCACAGCTGTAGACAAACAGATATATGCAATCGATAGCAACATGGTACTCGGAGCATACCTCCCACGCAGTCCTGTTGTTTGCAGGACCCACCAGAGTTTTTGCTAACGATTTGTCCAAGTCAAAGGGATGTGCACCCTCCTCGGGTCTCATTGACGTCATGAGGGGTTCACCGGATGCTTCGCAGCTTCTACGGCAGTCTTCCCCTCCGTCAGCAACATAGATTGTTTCCTATGTCCAACCGGTCAGGGAACACTCTACACACATTCTCTGAGCTTACAGCGTTCCTGTGCATCTCCAGATGGTTAAGAGGTTCCCAGTCGATTACTAGAAGAAGAATTCATGCTTCAACGATGATGATGGAAACAGAGAATGGACTTGCCCTGATGTCCTTCTTTCTCCAGTGCTTGTTTGACCATATTCATGGCTCTAACGATGGGAGGATGTGGCTTGACAATGTTATTGTCCCACATGATCGCAAAACACATTTCTTTTCCGCCGCCGTGCTCCGCGAGTTGGTAATCCGCTTCGTTCCACGCCTTTCGAATGGCGAGAGGATCGAGATCCCATGGGCGAGCATCGATGACCGCCTTAGTGAACAGCTTCAAAGCGGACAGAGAGGTCGCCATCGGCCCAAGCACAGAAGAGATCGATTCTTGACCCAGTAAAGTGTTCGAGGCTCCCTGATAGGGAAGGCGCTCGTACGAGGGCCGAAGGGTGTACAGGCCGCAAAAGGCACTGGGGATGCGGAGAGAGCTACGACTCATCTGTATCAACTGTTTCGGATAAGAGGGAAAAGACAATACCCGCCGATGTCAGTCCCGACGCCCAATGGACTACCTCTCATTGCAAGGAGGGCGCCTTCTCCGCCAGATGACCCTCCAGGAGTAAGCTTTTTGTTAAATGGGTTCGTCGTCCTGCCGAAGACGTTGTTATGGGTTTCGCCACACTGGATGGTAGCACTTGGTTAGAAATAGTTCGAAGTAGCATCTCAACTCAGCACGATAAATTCCTCCGCTTAGACATGGATGTTCGAAAAGAAAAATCCTTACCATGAGCGTCTGAGGTACATTAGTACGAACGAACGGCACCGCCCCGAGTCCGTACAAGATTTCCACAAGGACACAGTCGTTTTCAGCAAACTTGCCGATATTGCTTGCGTATCCTAAGAGATCGTATGTCAAAGTCCCGCCAGAAACTCGCAGATGTGTGAGCGGCACCCATGATGGTCTCCAATCCCTTCATGTCAAATTGATCCTTGAGCGAAATCGGTAAGCCGTGCAAGGGGCCCATGGGCTTCCCATGCTCTGCCAAATACTTGTCGACCTCCCTCGCACGTTCGAGGGCACGCTCAATAAAGATTTCTGTAAGACAGTTTGTCTGGCAGTGGGATAACACGTCAAATGCTTCAACACAAACTCGAGGACAAACTCACGAGTTGGTGTGCAATGATAGCACTCTTGAGGTAAGCGGTGGTGACCTCTAGACTTGTGTAACCTGAGTTCTTGTCGGCGAGCAGACGCGCCAAAGCAGACACGTCTTTGGTGCCAATTTCAATAATCTCAAGCTCTCGGGGCGACAGCAGCCCGCAACTCTCTGTGACAGAGCGAACGTCTCGGCAAGTGTCAGGGGGCAATTTGATCCTCCATTCTTCTGGGATGGAAGATTCCTGAGTGGCTTTACGAGCCTTGCATAATGAGAGCCAATCTGTGACTTTGGTAGCAGGAGTGTTAGTGACAGTCATGGTTACTTTGAAACCTGGTCTCAGAACTGTGCTGGTTATCGTTATCGGAGGAGAACAGTGTGAGATACACACCCGTGGCATACGCTGTACCTAGCGGATCTGCGGAAACATCATCCCGGGCCAGGCCTGATCATATGCTCATGATCTTCCTAATGTAGAGTGACAGATTTCATCGTTAACACATGCCAGCTTCTCGCATTCTAACAAATCGTACGTACCCGGCCCATTCTCATCCTCACCAACGAGGAATCGCTGCGAGGCAGCCGGAGTGGAGAGATCGGAGGGGGGGGGGAACTGCTCGAGCTGTCCGTTACTACGGCAACTTCCACTGAAGGGCGCACACGTTCCGCTAGCTGCTCATGGCTCATATCGACGTCTACACCTCCTACCCTCGCACCGTCGCACTTGGCGCCGACCTTGACATTGATCCTGATAACTGGCATTGGATCCACTGCCTCAACCTCCCGATCGAGAAACTCAACGCACTCAACTTCTCGCAAAGGCCATACAAATGGATCCACTATGCTATTGGTGTCGTCGTTGGAGCAGAAGGCGTTCTTTCTACCAGTCCAGATCCATCCAATCTTGTGGACTATAACGCTTCTCTCCCCACTGAATTTACCAATCTATACTATCACACCAGCGATGAGGAAAGCGAAGAATGTTCCCGGTCGATCCTGATATGGCGCGCACATACTATGATGTCACTTGAAGTACAATCGGCAGAGTTGCCCACCCTTGCGAGACGATAACACATTCGCGAAAAGAGTCGACCAGAATCCATTCTCAAATTGCTATGCCGATGACCGACGAGTTTGCTGTCTCCGCGTCATCTCGATAAATTGGGAGAACCGGTTTGGTGTCCAACTCGAAATCCAACCTAGGTCGGGCTAGGTCCGTCAAGGCAAAACTTGTTCGTGGTCTTCCTGGTTGAGCTCGTGGTTTCCCAAATAATGGAAAACCCCAATGTCCATAACAGGGGGGTGGTCGGGTGACTCGGGTCGCTTGGTAGGAAATGAATTTCTGGAAATGAAAAAACACACAGAAGCAACGTTACATTCGGGTTTATGAGTGCCAGGTTCCATTCTGATTGTTTTAGCACCTGACCCAGTCCTGTTCATGGGTTCAATCGTTTGGATACAATCTTAGCCAAACTGAATTAGCACACCCACCGAGCGTGACCGGTAGATGAGCTTCCTCGGTCACGAGGAATCCGGTACATCCTTTTGACGTCCTCTGTGAACCCAAGGAACCCAAATAGCACGAAAGCCAGCGTGACAGTGGTCCACCGTCGAAGTTCAAGATTGACCAATTGAATGGTGGCCGACTGCCACTCCCGCGCAGAAAACGTCGGGATGACATCAATAGTTGAGTGGAGGGCTTTCCAGCCAGGCCAGGGCATGAGCGGATTTGCGACTGCCGCCAACGCTAAAGCCATTGAAGTCGGAATGAGTCCGTACAGAGTAGAGGCGATCCCCAATGCGAATAACCGTCGGCTCCATCCATCGACAACCCCATTTATTCCAGGTTCTAACCTGTAAACTCTCCTTCGAAAAATCGCCGACAGAGTGAAAACTGGGATGGTATGTGAGCCACAACCACTTGAACAAGGGTCGCGACGCACAAACATATATTACTGATGCAATTCCCATAAGCAAGGGGGGCACGAACACGAGGGGGATGGTGAGGGCGACGTTGGCTAAACCCGGGATACACCCAATGTTCTCGAAAATATAGAACCGATATTCTTGTACAACATACTCTGTGGTGTGGAGTAAATAACGACAAAGAAAAGATCGCCCGACACGTAGTGACGTACGCAATCCAACGGACGCCCATGGGATGACGATGCCGAGAGTGACATCAATTACTGTGTTGAGAACCACCTGTTTTTCAGGTTAGCCTGTAGTCCAAAGAGCAACGATAATCTCACTTGATGTCGCTTGGGGTCCAGAGTGACAATCATGTACAGGTGACGATTGATGGAAACAGCAGCCGCGGGGAGTGCAACATCCACGGCTGAGAGAAAACAACCACCTTCACCATGCATTTAGGACTTGTGAGTGGGTACACATCTAGTTGAACTTACAGAAATCGCACCAAGCTGGCGCCCAGTTCTCGAAATTATTATTCCAGCGTAACGCGTTTGCAAACTGGACCAAGCAGACTGCTTCGGTCCACAGAAGCATTAGACATATCCCCCAATTTAAAGACACTGTAGCCACGGTCATTATTGCATAACACGAACGCTCCGTAACACTCACCGAACTGTCTAGGAAGAGGTATTGCAACCAGCACCGCGCCGATGAATGCGCAGACGGCGAAAAAAAGGTTGGGAACTACATGCGCCATCCCGAGTCATCAGGGACTGATGGACGAGAAGCCTTCTGTTGGGCCCAGAATGACAGCAATCGCCTTAAAGCCTATGTATTCGATTCGTTTCCATGAATAGTCCGGAGGGAACTCTGGAGTACCATAAACCTTGACGGGCAGCCCTGGCTTATGCCGAGTTGATGTGCACATGGGTCATGACCATATGGCACACGACCAGGTACCGTGGAGCCCCTGGCCGACAGCCGCGGATGAATAAGTCGGAAAATACACACCGTATCTGAACATCAGCCCAAGATGTCAGTTGGGACGTGAACCTGCGGAATGATGTCGAACGAAGAATCACAGATCACGACGGTGATGACCCCTGATGGCCAGAAACAGGAAGTGGTGACTTGCCAAGTCCGTGATTGATATTAATCATGCAGCCAGGCATACTTGAAGTGGTAATTTTGGAGTCGAACATTGCTTTATAAGTCCGAGTCGCAATTCGTGCTGAGTCTTCCTGAGCTGTGGTTGGCAATTTGAACGGCCGGTGCCGGTATCAGTTGATTTCGAGATGGATTCCGGGTGTGGTATGGTTCGTCAGGACATAACCTCCCACGTGGTCACGGACGAGAGCAGTCGCCGAGAAGGATGAAACTTGGACAAACACAGAAGATTGCACTTCGATCATTGGTATGGACATCTATAACAAGCCTGAACTTTGGCTCAGTGGCAACACCTACATACGAGCCAAGCCAAGCCAAGTCTTACATTCGTTTGATATCCTCCTCTCCCCATCTAAAGGGAACTCGTCCAATTACCAATCTAACTTCTTTGCAGTTCCACCCCGACCTCCGAACGGCCATTCCATTTGGTTCGCGATCTTTATCGCGACGCCAAGATCCGACGCAAATCTGAGGTGGATCGACCGTCGTCATGACACAGACATCCAAGAAAACAGTGACACTCACGACCAGACAGCAGCAGGATTTTTCTGGAAATAGCGTCCGACAAGGACGACATCGGCTTGCCCCTTGTCTAACACACCCTGTGCAACGTGCCCGTTTGCGATCGATCCGACAGATCCAACTACGAGCTTGTCGCCGACAGCTTTCTTCACTGCGTGTGCAAACGGTGCCTGATAGGCCGCCATCCCTGCTTTCATGATTGCTTTGGGGTGGTTCCCTCCGCTGGACACGTCCAGGAAATCAACGCCGTGTTCGACAAGTATGCCCGCAAGCTGTACCGTGTCTTCAAGGCACCAGGAGGGCTCGTCGGGAAGAGCCTCCTCTAACCACTCAGTTGCAGAGACCCTGATATAATGAGCGTAGCGTCCCATGACCGACAGTGGAACCCATACCTGAGGAACAAGGGCATGTCACCCGGAATGACATCGCGGATGGCATCGACCACCTCGAGCGTGAGGCGAATACGGTTTTCGAAGCTACCACCATATTCATCCGTCCGCTTATTTGACTGAGGGCTTAGGAAAGAGAACAGAAGGTATCCGTGGGCGTTGTGAATCTCGATCACATCAATCCCGACTTTCAGTGCACGCTTCGCAGCCTCGACGAATGCAACCACGACGCCCTTGATCTGTGCCTTGGACATCTCCTTCGGTACTGGGAAATTCTCATGGAACGGAACAGTAGAAGGTCCCCAAACGTCTTCGGGCCAACCACCAGTCTTCTCAGTCGCTACCAAACCGGGATGCAACCATGGAGCAACCGTGGACGCCTTGCGACCTGCGTGGGCAAGTTGAATGCCCATCTTCTGGTTCTGAGAGTGGGCAAACTCGACAATCTTGCGAAGTGGCTCGATCTGACTATCTTTCCAAAGGCCAGTGTCTTCCGGTGTGATTCGTCCCTCAGCGACGACAGCAGTTGCCTCTATGATGGAGAGCCCAGGACCACGAGTAAAGATACCCCCGACTGCAAACGGGTCAAGTTATCAGGCAGAGCTCAAGGTCATGGAGAGGTACTGACGGTGAGCTAGATGCCAGGCGGTAAAGTGACCATCTTCCGCAGAATATTGGCAAAGTGGAGAGAGCTGTCAATCATCTCGATTTGTTACTGCACCATTCAAGGTAGACCATCTATACTCACGAAGATGCGGTTATGGAAAGTGGTGCCTCTGATCTTGATTGGCTGGAAAAGCTTCGGGATAGGTTTCCCGTCCGGCTGGGGGTCGTATGCAGTACCAGCTGCGGGAACCTGTGCAGGAGTGAAGTAAGGAATAGCGGGGGCGGGTTTGTTCGTTATCGAGGCCATATCAAGATTGAGGGAGGGGGATATGGAACAAAATCGAGATTATTCGCTTATCTTTTTATATCGCGAACTCCCGGCAGGAGGCGGAACAATATTGATTCGGCGCTGGTGCTTGATAAGACGTCGGTGAGAGCGAAATGAGAAACAACGTCGCAAGAAACTATCATGGTGAGACGAAGGAAGTGACAGAGCGCCACGCAGCGTAACTTGTTCGAATGTGAACTCCGATGCGCAATTGCAAGAGGCCAGGGTAAGTACACCACTGTGGTTGTAAGTGACGTCGACGGCAATGATAGCTATTTTGATTCAGACGCGGTGTGACTGTTGAATTGAGCTAAGGTAGACGTCACGCGAAAGCATCAAACCTCCACTTAGCTAAAAATTTAAAACTAACTCAAGCTTGGTGTTTGAGAAAAACATAATCAATGCAATATTATGTGCATCAGTCCGTGACTAGTTCCCATAGAGCAGATTCTTCAAAATTGTTGTCGTTGATTAGTTTTTAAAATTTTAGCTAAGTGGAGGTTTGATGCTTTCGCGTGACGTCTACCTTACAGGGACCGGGAAGTCGTGCCGGATGCTCCGATTCCGTGGCGTCGCCTGGTCACGGTGTCGCTCAGCGCTGGCATCGTACGAGAAGTTCGGTTGTCACTAGGCTCGATGTAGACAGTACGAGGTGAATGATTGCGTGAAACGGATGGCGATCGTCAAGTAGTTAGTAAATGAAGCACTGCCTCCACTGTCCGACTCGTTGTCTGCCAGGAGACCGTCAAAGAATTCGAAAGAGTGCTAATCCACCTACCGAGCGTCTGCTCATCATATTCCGTGCGATTGCGCTCGTGTGACTTAGGCTATGAAGGGGTTCCAGACGTCCCGAACAAAATCAATCATATAGAGAAGCTGTATATGTTCATTTAGCATGGAATGCAGCGTAATAACACCACATATGAAGCAAATTGTTAGAGCATGGGCAACGTAGACAGGGGTTAGAGTTCGGAGTTCGAAGTGTCGGTTGATTTGAGGTCCGCTACCTTGTCCGCTTGACTTGACCTTTGACCACTTGGCTTGATCTTTAAAACTCGCTTTTACTTGTCCCCTGTCGTTGTCGTGCAAAACCAACCCACCTGCGAATTGTAAAGGAAAATGGCCCCCATCAAGTCTAACAGGCAAAGAAAACCGTACGCTGTATGATATCGTCTTTGACTGCCGTTTCAGCAAATTCATGCTGTATGTTGTAGCGTCCTCGAGGCTCCGATGGTGCTTGGCTTCACGACCGTGCACCACTTTCCGCTGCGAATGGGAATAATGCAGTAACACCAGCAGCTACCGCTACAATTGTCCCCAACACGAGGCTCGTCGTATCCAATCTCCACTATGAGATCACGCCTAAAGACTTGGTGGTGAGTTATACGATGTTTTATTTTCGTCGTCTCACTGATTTCGCTTGTAGTCCATCTTTGGACAAGTAGGCACGCTCGTCCGCGAGCCATTGATCAGGGTACGATGATTCCGAGTTCGAATGCACAACGTCACGTCGCCCCGTCTGGTCACCTGGCGTGGTTCCGTTGCTCTCGTTGAAGTCGGGGTTTCGATGATCGCTTTCGCTTCTGGCTCTTCAGTGGGAATGAACACCAAACTGAACATGAGAAATCACCTTTTGCTTTTTAAAGTACGATCGCAGCGGTCGCTCCTCAGGCGTCGCCGTTATAACCTACGACAAACCCGCAGAGGCAACCCGCGCCAAGAAGGAATTTGACGGTAAACTTGCAAAAGGTTTACTCCGTTCCTATCAGGTCTATGTGACCAGACGTGTTCCATGAGCTGACTCCCCCTTCAGGACAACCAATGCAACTAGCTTTCGATACTTCCCCAATTCGACGTGTGCGGTCCGCAAGTATGCCTGGCGTTTCGACTGCTTCCCTGTTGAACAGGATCGAACGACCTTCCCTTGCTGAGCGCCTTGCAAGTAGTGACGATGCCAAACGACCATCCACGTACGTATCAGTTTCGTCTGTGTTCGGCCTGCCTCCTTATGGCGTGTCCTTGAAGTACGGGTCCAGTTCGTGCGCGCGCAACTCGTTCTGCAAGAGGTGGTGGCGCACCCAGATCAAAAGTTGGGCGGACGCCACGTCCAAAGGCAAAGACGGTGGAGGAGTTGGACCGAGAATTGGATGTATTCATGGCAGATGATGGAAAGGAGGCTTCAGCGATAGACTGGAAAGCGGCAGAAACCGTCGCCGTCGCTCAAGATGTTGAAATGGCGTGAAGGGCTTTACTTTCAATCACCAATTGCTTTATGGTATATTCATGTAGTTCATGATGTGCGGTCGATGTAATACTGAATCCGCTGATCCAGTATCAAGCGGATATTACCGTAACGGGATTGACCCTCTCGGACACTTCGCTAAACCATCACCTATTCTCTGGCTACAACCTTGGCGGCGGTATGCATCGATGCCTGGGCATTGTCGAAGTCCAGCGAGCCATCTTTCGTGAAGTTCACCTCGAACGCAAGGGTACTGTCACGTTGGCTAGGCTTGCTCGCACATGTCGTGCTTTCAACAGTGCGGCTCTGGACGTGTTATGGGCGGCGTTGGATTCCTTCGTGTTGCTCATCCAATGTCTTCCTCGGGATCTATGGAAAATTGACCTTGATAGAAGGATGGTATGATTTTGTGTTCTCCGACCTCCCGCATGTCGTGCTCATCCAGATCCCGGGGATAGACCTTTCTACGACCTATGTCACTCAAGGACTGGGAGATATGGTTCAAATATTCGTCCCGAGTGCGGATCTTGTTGCAACTAGTTGGACCGGACTTCATCACTTCATGCTCGAATCTGGGCGACGACGTTATCTTCGCTCTCTCCAATCCCCCTACCTACGGCCCTCTTGTCCCGTACTTAAGGGTGCTCTGTTGGGACAAGCCCAACAAGAAGTATGCCTCGGTTCTGCGTTTGCTGTTGACACCTTCCCTTGAAACCCTCTCTCTCACCAACTGTTTGCTGCGCGCGCCCGAGGTGTCTGTCCTGACTTCCATTGGCACTATATGTCCTTCCATAAGAACCCTCAATATTGGCTGGCAAAAACCAAACTTGTCCAACGTCCTGGATCCCAAAGGCGAGAAGATCCTATCCGAAGCTATACTGTATCTGCACTCATTGGAATCGCTCACCTGTCCCGGACTCGACGAGGCTGCTATTGTCCACCTATCCCATCTCCCCTTCCTGACACAACTATCACTAGAGCTGCAAGTCGATTTCCAGCTTGAAAAAGTGAAGCCTTTCTTGGCTCCCCCAGCTTTTGCATCCCTCCACTCCTTCAAGCTGTTTGCAAACTCGCTTTCGATCGTGACGCCACTTTTAGAAACGATGCACTTCAAACCAAGTCGCGTTTCGTTCGAACTCGGATCGATACCTTGTCCGGATGGTCTACGTCTCTTCTTTATGGCTCTCGTTAGCGCCTGCGATCGCGAGCGCTTGACCCGACTTTCCCTAACGGTCACAGTCGATAAACAACGCCAGTTTCCTCTCCAAAACGCGTCCTTGTCTACTTTCCAATCCCTCCTTGCACTACCCAACATGGAAGCGTTCGAGTTCGATGTCCCGTGCGCTTTGTCCATCGGTGATGAAGGCATCGCCACACTAACGAAACACTGGCCCAAACTGACTTCGCTCTTGATCAACACGAGGGCTGGCTGGGGCACAGTCCCTCGCATCACTCACAAAGGACTCCTCACTCTCCTCTCCCACTGTCAAGAACTCAACGACTTCTCGCTCTCCGTGGACCTCTCCACCATAGACGTCGGTCCAGTTGACATGCCCGACACTCGTCCTGGAGATGGGATCACGAACGAATCGTGTATCATGGGCAACTTTGTCACCTCCCCCATCCATTTCCCGGTGACTATCGCAGCGTTCTTGAGTGACGTCTGTCCGAATATGGAGGGGGTGAATTCGTCTTGGAATCATGGACATCACGAGGTGGATGATTTGGATGATATTGCTTCGTACCAGGAGAAGTGGGAGGAAGTGGAGAATCTCTTACCGGCGTTCTCAGCGGTGAGACGGCAATGCTTGGATTGGTATACGAAGGCAATGAAGGACGAAGAGGAGGATGAGGAGGAGACAGAGGGGAGCGTTTCGGCGACTTGATACGTGCTTGGAATTTTTGCTTCACGGTAGTGGGAGGTGACGGTGGGTGTTATTGTTATTGTTATCATTATCTGGTGACGAAGTTGCTACTCTTAGCGATCAATATTAGCTTGTCTTGCTGCAAAACCTCGCAGAGCACCTCAACAAGAGTGGATGGACCACGTCATGGATGGCCCTAATACCCAGAGAGTAGTCACACGATGGGGAAGCAGAGGTGTTTGGCGATGTGGTGCAAATGCGAAACAAGTTGATAACCTGTGAAATGTGTTGTAGTACAAGTAGATCATACCTTAGTATGCCTCAGAGGCCCTAGTAGTAGATTATTTGTCCAACTGAAGAGTCCAAAACGAAAACGATGTGGTTGATTCTCAACGAATGTCATATGGGTGATCGATTCTTCGTAACATTTTTAGTCAGTTATGGCCGGAATGTAGTGATGATGGATGACATGGTATAGTTTGTAGTAACTTGAATGGGCCTGAGCTAACTTTGTCAATGACGCGTACGATAGAGAACTTGATAACGTGCACGTGTCAACCCTAACGAATCGACTTCGCAAACTCACCACTGTGAGGGGGAAACGCGCAGCGCCGAGAAATTCCTGAGCAGTCTGCTATGGCTGCCACCTGGGATTCTTGTACGTGGGGAGCTTCCGAGCCGGCGGGTTCACCCACACTACTTGCCAGTTTGGCTGCCCTCCAGAGGTGCCAGATGTAGACGACGAGCCTCCTCAGCCATGTTCGCCTTCAGCACCTGCTTGCTTGGCTACCGCTCGAGCTCTTCGGAAGTTGACCCACGGTCAGAGTTCACCGAGATCTGCGCCGCAAGTTAGAGTCGACCTACTAGAACCTTGCGATGGCATCCATGATGCATGATACATGATCTCGTCGCCTCGTTGACGTGAAAGCGACCTGTCGAGATGTCGAATGGTCGACGACACTATCATGTTAAGTTAGCAGACATGCATGCATAAATCTTGCCATGGATGCGGTCAACAAAGTATGTAAGGCGGTAGAGAAAAACTTTCAACCCTGATCGTATTTTTACTCAGGAAGATCGACCATGGCAACCGGTAGGTCGGCAATCATATCTGTAGAGAGCAGCGAGGGAACAGACTGGGAACAGTGCCCACCGAGGGTCAAGGGTATACAAAAACATATTTTCCAAGTTCCCGATGGTCGATATGCGCCGCGACGGGTGCAATCGGGGAGGGAGAATTGCTTCGAAGCTCAGAGAGTCGGCCTCCGAGGATGCGTAATAATGAATATATCCCGCCCGGATCTGTCGAGCAGTCTGTCATGTTTTAGATTTCGCTCTTGTGCAATTCCTGAGCAATGATTGATTGGCTACCACGGACACCATAGTTGAGGAGAACGGGGTGGCCTTCCGTACGCCGAGAGACTGAGATAGGTTCACAAGTAAGTAGAATGACTGGTTTGTGAGTTCCAAAGGACGGTTTTCTGAAATCTGTCTGTCACATGCGGCGTCCACCGAGTTGACGAGTCGCGGATGCGATGCGACAACTCCGGTGTCATTGTGACTATCACGCGCAATCCATACGGCTTGAAGTAAAAGTATACGACAAAGTACCCGTTCTCTCCAACTGCTTGGAGGGGTGCCGCAGCTCGAGGCTAGGTATACTGGATGAACAAGTTTGATGTTCACGACCTCGGGTTTAAGCTTCCGTTTCAAACGAACTCCGTGCATGAGCGAATTGGATTGCACCCGGTAAATTGCACCCGAGCACAATTCCCAGTGTCGACTCCCAACTCCACTGAACTTGTACTTGCATCCGTGACGGCGCGTACATATATAACAGACGCTCCAAAGTGGTCTCTTTACCATCCGTTTTTCTTTCCTGTTCTTGCTCGACATCTGCACCACTTGACAATTTGTTCAGCTGTAGGTTCTCGTCTTGAGCACTTACTTGACTTCGCCCTCATGTTGCCCTCGCAGAGCAGAATTATCGTCACCTCTCTGTAGCTGTATACCACCTCACTCTCTTTGATATGACCGGCACAACCGAACTAGTATTCACCCCTCTCGAGGAAATCCCTCGGGTGCGTATTTTCCATCCCATAACCAAATGCCGCTGTTCTGAATTAATGTCCATAGATTCATGCCACCTTGCGCAGGAGCTTCCGAGCTGGCAAAACGAGGCCTATCGAGTCTCGCAAGAGACAAATTCTCCAACTTGCCTATCTCTTGCAAGACAACTATGACCGTTTCAAACAGGCTTTCATGGACGATCTCGGTCGGCCATCTCTCGAGGCGTCTTTGTGCGTGTCCTATTCGCCATCACAATTTGAAGGTTTTTCTAATTGTGTCTTGTTTGCGATAGCCTGGAGCTCGATGTCGCCATTACTGACTGTAAAATCGCTTACGACCGTGTTGACAAATGGGCTCGTCCGGACAAGGTACCTTTCAACATGAACTTTGCTGCCTTCCGTCCCGTCATCCGTAAGGAGCCCAAGGGCGTCATCCTCTCCATCACCCCGTTCAACTATCCAGTGTGGTTGGCCCTCGGCCCGATGGTGGGTCTCCTAAATATATGCTGTGCTAGCCGCACTGACTAATCTCGTATTTACCAAGGTTGCAGCTATTGCTGCAGGTAACTGCTTCGTGCTCAAGCCGTCCGAGCTCTCGCCGGCAGTAAGCGGTCTTATTGCTGAGCTTGTCCCAGAGTACTTGGATCCCGATGTAGTACGCGTCGTGCTAGGTGCTGTGGCCGAAACTACCAAGGTGCGACACATGGGTCGTCCTTAGTTCATCGTCTAACTTCCAATCAATCAGCTTTTGGAGCTGCCTTGGGACCATAGTAAGTGTATTCTATGTTAATCTCGGTCATTCAAACCTGACACGTTTTAAGTTTTGTACACCGGAAGTGGACGGGTTGCTAAGATCATCGCTGGAGCGGCTGCCAAGACCCTGTCGCCCATCAGCCTCGAGGTGCGTGATGGACCATTGTTGTGTAATGACCCCAGACTCATGACGTATGTTCAGCTTGGAGGCAAGTCTCCCGTCGTCATCGACGCCAAATGTGATCTCAAGACTGCCGCCAAACGCATCATGTGGGGTAAATGCGTGAATGCCGGCCAAACCTGTGTTGCGCCCGATTACGTGCTCGTTCAGGCAGATGCTCAGGACACTGTTATCAAAGCATTCATAGAAGCGTTCGTCAAAAGTGTATTTCTGACAACGCATCGCTCATAAACCTATTATCTTCCGCAGATATGACGAGTTCTACCCGAATGGGGCAGCTGCGTCGCCCGACTTCTGTCATATCATCAACAAGGCGCACTTCAACCGTCTCAAGGGTTTGTTGGACAGGACGACGGGAAAGATCGAGCTTGGAGGTGAGACGGATGAGTCGAGGTTGATGATTACGCCTACGATCGTGAAGAACGTAAGATGGGACGATTCGTTGATGAGCGAGTGAGTCGTTTGTCGTGAAAGAGATTGGGGAACCAGCTAAACCCCTCCAGGGAGCTATTTGGTCCCATTTTGCCGGTGGTGCCAGTCAGGAATCTTGACGAAGCCATCGAGTTCATTAATTCCAGGTACAGTGAATTTGAGATACCTTGCCGCATCTTCATGACCGAGTCTTTGCGCAGGGACCACCCGCTTGCGCTCTATGTCTTCACGCAAGATGCTAACTTTAAGAACAAGGGTAAGTTCGTTTGCTGGTCTGACGTTCTGTTTGCTGATAGAGGCGACTTCAAGTCTTTGACAACACGCAAAGTGGTTCAGCTGTTGCCAATGACTGTCTCGTTCAGTGCGCAAGTACGTTCTTACTTTTTTTGTGGACTACCGTTGTCATGCTTAATGTGACCCTGTAGCGGATGGTCTTCCATTCGGTGGTGTCGGACCAAGTGGAAGTGAGTACCTTGACCCCGACGATAGTGAACTCGTGAAACTGAACGGGCGGGTTGAATCATAGATGGTTACCAAACAGGAAAATTCGGTTTCGACATGTTCACTCACATGCGAGGGTCACTCGACTCCCCTTCCTGGATCGACAAGATCCTCGGAAGCAGGTTCCCGCCTTACACGGTAAGCTTTCGCTTTCGGTCAGGTATTTTGATGGGCACTCAATCTTTCCGCAGTCTAAAAAAGAAGCTTTCCTCAAGAACACCCTCGGGGTTAGGCTTCCGTCGCGTCCGGTCCCGACCGTTAACGGCGACAAGGTATGATTTCTATTTGAGGACCGTGTTTCGGGGGACTTATTGATCAAAGGGTTCGGTCAACAGAACGTGACCTTGAACAGTCACAGGAGAGGGGTTGGGGCGAGATGGGCTATCTTGATTGCTGGATTGCTTATGTTAATCATCGTGCGACGCAATGATGCGTACGACTTGGTCGGACGGCTGAGGGGACTTTTCAATATCTAGGCTGACGCTCGTTTTCGTTTTCTTTCGCTCTGTACTCGGAGAGATTGTACTCTTCTACGCTAATGTGCATGTCGCTCCGCATGTGTTGTTCATTCCTTGTTATTAGAAACTAGTATCGTTTTTTATTTATGATCCGTTCTCGACTCGTGCATGTTTTGATTGATGATTGATGATCTGTGTGAATTATCCTCGACTTTCTACAGTTGTGATATACATAATTAGCCCCTATGGAATTCCTTTGGATGATCGAGCGTGGTGAACGTCAAGGTATTATACCCGAATCAAACTCTCCTCCAACTCGCCGCCCTCTCCTCTTCCTCTTCCTCAGAATGTGAAGACGCATGCGAAACCGCTCGTCTATGCGATCCACCCTGACCCTGAGGATGACGACGAACCCGCCACTCCTGTGCCTTGCGCTGTTTCCGACTCCACACAACCTCTGGTGCGATCGCGCGAAGCGTCTCTCTCCTCTCTGGAGAGAGTTTTGATAGAGGGGAGTTGGAGATGAGGAAGAGATCTGCGGGCGTGTATATGGGTACTAGCATTTGTTCGAACGGCGTGTCAGCCCTCATGAAAGATAAAGAGAGAGAGAGAGAAACTCACGAGAAGAGTGTGTCATGTTCATGTTCATGTGTGGGACAGGTGAGATGGAACGCATGCTCGAAGGCGCTGGGGAGACTGAGCGCGAGGAAGAGGAGGTGTACGAGCTGAGTGTGCCCAGTAGGTCAGAGTCAGAACCAGAACCAGAGCCAGAGGAGCGGGCACGTCTGTGTATGGGGACGTAAAGGCCCGGGGAAAATGGGGAAGATGAGAGATGTGCAGGGTAGTTGATCGTGATAGGAGATGACATATTGTCAGACTGCGGTGGTGAGGATGTGTTAGGAATAGAGAAGCGCTGGCTGCTGGTCGTGGGCGGTGGGGAATCGTAGTATCGACATTGGAGTTTTATATGCAGCTGGCGGCCACTGCGGACGATTGTGTTGTTGTATCGAAAACGTCGGTGAGCTTACGCGAGAATTCCCGGGAAGCCGAGAATGTTCTGTCCGTGTCAGGAACATGGTATTGTCATCATCATCCGTGAGGCTGTGTCGATGTTTGTAAACAGACATCTGTCTGTCTCACTAAACTTGGTGTTACTCGGATATGCATAAGAATAAGATTGTGGTGAGCGGTGATGCAAAAAATCATAGCGATGAGTATGTGTAAGTTAGTGTAGTACGTATGTGGAAAACGATCAGAACGGCTCTCGTAGCATCAACAAGTCCTTCGCTCACGAGGACGCAATCATGCATCGACGAAGTTCTTGACATTCTCTAGCCAATTGACATATTCCTGAAACGGGGCATCAGTCATTTCACGGTCGGCCGGGACCTCAGCGCATACACGCACCTTTTGTTCCTTCCACTCCGAGTACTCGGGAATGAACGTCGCAAGGCTCTCGTTGATACCACGCTCTTGCATGAACTTTTCAAACTCTTCCTGAACACTCACGTCCAAGGACTCGAACCGAGGACCAATGTACAATCCACGGCGTTTCCAGTCCGCCTCAGCGGTGAGGTCGGTACCGAGTTTGGAATCGGGGTAGTACGAGATGTTGTCCACGACGAATGCGCCTTCTTGGCACATGGTGTCGACGTTGATCGCTCCCTTGCCATTGTCCTAAAAAAAAATTCGTTCATCACAGGTGTGCCAGCTTGGCCAGCAAACCAACAAACCTTGGTGATCGAGAATGAGACACGGATGGGATAAACCTGCATCTCCTCCTCTTCTTCCTCAGCAGCCTCCTCGTCCTGTTCGAACTCGGACTCCTCCATGTTTTGAGTGTCGGCGATGGAGAACATCATACGGATGCTAAAGTCGCAACACCAAAGACCGTCAACATCCAAACCTAAACATCGCAGAACAAACACTCACTTCTCGTTGCCAAACTTCCGGGTGAGCGTGACCTCGTCGTTACCGATGATATCCTCAACCTACAAAACGCGACGATGAGCACCAGTGAGAGAGGGGGGGGAAAGTAAACCGAGCGGTATATTATGAGACTGACCGTCCACAAACCCTGCTCCTTGAACGCCTTCAAGAACTCAGGCACCTCCTCCGTAATACCTTCCTTCTCATATTTGAGCTCCTCTGCCAACTTTTGCGAAAAAAGCACGTCAGCTATATAGAACCCATTTTTCATTTTTCGTGTCAGTCACAAGTAGCCACGTATGAAAACCACGTCACACGTACAAGAACCCTCCGAGAAACGCGAGGCAGTCAACGAAAACGCCCTGCTCGCAGATGCCCCAACGCGAGGGGCAGCTTGAACTGTCAAACGGAGTGTAGCCCCATTTCGCAGAGCGGGACGGGCGAGGACTCGGGAAGAGACAGAAGTGAGTTGGCGAAGGGCACGGAAAGCAGACATCGTTGATATAACCGGTTCGTGAAGAATGGGAGTAGGTAGGACTGGACCTTGTTATTATGGCACACAAAATTTATTATAGGCGACTTGTTTGGCAAGAGCTTGTGAAACAAACAACCGCTTCTCCTTTTGGAACACCGGTCGAAACACATCGCAGGAATGGCTTGCGCGTAGTATCATTTCGATGGCATTCTTAACTGAAACGAAAACAAAACAAACGATCAGTCCCTAATACACGGAGTCGTCTGCTACGTGATTCAGAAGGCAGACTTTGTGTTCATTTCCCCAACGAGGCAATTGAAACCCTTCAGTAGACCTTCGATCAGGAAGACAAGCAACGACCGCCATTCACATTGCGTTCGACGCCTTGGTCGATGCGACAAAGACAAGAACAACATTCACAACTCAGTTGGGATGCTACATCGACGCCATCTTACACATAAATTACACCCTGCATCAAATAGACACGCTACAAAGCAGAAAAGCATGCAAGAACGGAAAGCATATCGTCAAAAGCCCCCAACATAAAAAGTATGATCAGACGAACGAGAAGCACGTAAACGAAGATGCACAGGAAGCAGGAGTCCAGAGAAGCCTAGAATCAAAAGTCTTTACGGCTCGATTCGTAATCGAAAAAAGTCTGCATCCTCCACCGGCAAGTTATTTGACCACTAAATGGATCCTAAAGCACTTCATCGCAATACACTTCCCATCTTCACTGGACCCATTTAAAGGTTAAAGAAAAGTCGGAGAGTCGAGCATGTCGCAGGAGGCAGAAAAAATCAATTCGAACCGACCGCACAACGCAATGCAGCAAACAAAAAAGAAACTCAGGAAATACAATTGCCCAACGGCAGAAAGACGCGATACGAATCGGAAGAAACGGACGAGGCAGTGTGAATGAGATGGTGCTCCAGAGATACACGAACGAGTGCTCAAGCGCTCACTCGTCGTGATCGGCAGGGCTGTCTGGCCCGGTATCGCTCCCGCCTACGGTCCCGCCAGAGGTTGGGCTTTCCTGGGCGAGCGTGGCAATTTTCCGCTGCTTCTGCTTGGCATCGCCGCTCTTACCGGCCCTGGACCGCTTCTTTCCGGTGGCACCCTTGGTCTGTCCTTCGGCCCTGGCAGGCTGTCCACCGTTCTTCGAAGCCTCGACGGGATCGATAGTAGTCACCGTTGAGCCATTTGGAGGCAGCGGAAATGCGCCAGGTGGAGCGTAGTGGGGGAAGAAACCCGGAGGCGCGAAGTGATAGTAAGGAACCATAGGAGGCGGATGACTGGTTCCGTTGGATGCCCCATCTGGCGGCGGCTGACCCTCATGACCTGGCGGCACAAACCCAGGGGGAGGGGGATAAAAATAGGGATAAAATCCTTCCGGAGGAGGTGGATAATGAGGGATCACTTGGATAGGTTGTGGTGGCTGGCTGGCTGCTGGGGTCTGTGGTGTTTCGTCTGTCGCCTGCCACTCAGACTCATCATTTGGAGCTGAAAAGCATTCCCAAAATAAGAATATGCGCTGGAGATATGATATGATAAACATATTCACGTACCGACAAGTGGCGCTTCTGTGTTGGTAGGGGTAGTCTTGGTCTTACGCTTATAAGGCCCCCGCTTGATTCCTTTCTGGCGCTCTTTGCGGACGCCATCTACGCAGGTGTGTTGGATACCATACTTGATGCAGCGCTCACAAGGACGTGCATCATCGCAGCGCTTACATGCGTTGGCACAGTTGGTGCACTGTGGAGGGCGCAATGAGGGCCAAAGTCATCAGAAACACAGTGGGAAGGGCAACTGACCGCCATCTTGACTTGTTTACGTTTGGCGCGCTGCCCATTCGTGGCAGCGAGCGTAGTTTGCGACGACTGCGGAAGGCCTATTTTTTGACGTAAGAAGTGCTGATGGGGGGGGTAAAATCTTACACACTTTGTCCAGGAGGAGGGGGAGGATATGGGTATATCACTCCAGGTGCTGCCGGAAAAGGAATCATGTACGGTGGTCCTGGAGGTGTTGATGCGTTGTTTTCTCCGTGATTCGAGTCTGGGGGTTGAGCGTAATATATCGGATACCCAGGGGGATAGGCGGCACCGAAGGTTTGAGCGTACGGGGGCATGGCTGGTGGGTAGGGATGATCCTGGGCAGCTGGGCCAGCATTCTTAGCGTGATCGTTTGCCATTGTGATTGGGTACAAGAATGATGACCGGGTCTGGCCACAGATGATAATCTTCAATTTGTGTAAGCAGATGGGCGCGGAACTGCAGGAGGAAAGACATGTTGAACCGCAAGTGAGTATGGTGGACGAATACGATCAGAAAGACGAGCAAGGACAAGGTATGGAAGAGGGGGAAATGTCAGAGGTCGAGGAGGACAACTCACTCCGCTCGAAATTGCTTGTTTTCAGATTCGTCGCCGCTCAGAACTCGTCTACTCCCGCTCGCGGCTCGTCTTCGAGCTGGATCTTTTTAGACTTGACAGTCTTGAAATACGACTGTGTTATTTCTATGAAAATTTAGCAACAAACGACGTCAAGTTCGCGCGCACAGGAAACAGATTACAGTTTGGTAACTGTACAAGTGAGGGGAGTTACACGTGCGAACCTAAACGTTGAGCCACGCTTTTGGGGGTGGACCGTGCGCTTCAACCACCCATCTGCTCAATAACGGCGACAACGACGACACCATACGGCTGTGCGCTGTTCACTCGGAAATATGTGCCATATTTACCGTCTTTGACGTTTTGCCTCGACGTGTTTCATGTCACTGTCTCCGACCCAACCACGACAGCTCCGCTCGAACAAGGCTCATTCTCCCGCGAAATGTCAGGCGGTCGTTCGCTTGATCGCGGTGGATTTGTGGCTCCGTGGACTTTAAGCGACTTATTGGTCGATTCTTACCAGGTCAATGACCGTCAACCATCAATGTTGAGAGTCGATCACTCGATGCTGAGCACATGCCTTTGCTGACTTTCTCACCAAAGGACCAGCGAAGACTTGCTCTGTTCCGTTCTCTGGCGAATCGAATACCCATCCTTCAAGTCGTCGGAATGTGCGCAGTGTTTCAATTGTATTCCCTTCAAAAACGCAAGCACGCACTCGTCAATACTTCAACCTTCCGTGACGAATCACCACCGTACTGTATTCTTCCCCACAGGTACATACCTTGATCACCCCACGTGTTCCCCGCATTTCTTCGTCATGAGAATATGCATTGTTAGCCTACCTGTTTATGAACCTAACTTGGACAACACGAGTGGGTGCTCGTTCGTGCCGAGTACTCAACATATTTCAAGGTATGTTCCTTCTTTGCGACAAATCATTATCTTCTTCCCAGCTTCAATGAAGCAAAAACCAGCCGGTTTCCACCCCTCCAATGGGTCGGACCGGGCTCAGTCGACAAGTTTAGCGTCCACGGCACATTATCATTTATATTATTGGAGTTCTTTCCGCAACACATGTGAGAAGTAGAACCAAGAAGCCGAGAGTCATGTGGCGCACTGTGAGACAGGCATTGCAGCTGTCCCTTTCCCCCCTTGACCACCTCAATGCCGCCAGTTCGCCCAACTTGCCCATGTCCTCCTCGCTATCCCTCTGCGTTGGAAGGAGAGTCTGATGACGACTACAATCCACAGGCAGACTCTGAAATGGTGGGTCATGGCCCCAAACGCAGGGGACCTCCGAAACTTTTGAGCAGAGAGCAACGCGTCTTGTGCCGCACACTTTATTCTCATCACAATTGTGCCCCCAAGGACCTTGCAAAACTATTCGGCATTACAGCGACAACGATAGGTCGGACTGTTCGAAACATATATGCGCCTGGTTTTGAGGATAATTTGGATTCGGACGCGGAGTATATTCAAAGTACTGATGTGATGCAGGCTCTTGATGAGGTGCGAGCATTCTTCTCTTTAAGGAAATGATATTCATAACCCTGTGAAGCTGCGAGGATTGCATGTACGACCACAAATTCGCCCCCTTGTTCAGGTAGGAAAATGCCTGGTTAGCAGGGAGAGGGATGATCATACAATCCCGTAGTCAGCAACACAGTCCAAGCGGGAACCGGAAACCGGTGCATCGGTTCCCAGTACACGGACAGGATCATCAGAGACCCAACACAACGAGCAGGTGAGTGCGCACCAAGCTCTGTGAGCAGCAATTTAGCGCTCAAGAACATTATGCAGACTGACCCCGGATCGAGCGCGTCAGCTCCCAAGACGAGATTATCAGGGACCCAGGATAACGAACAGGCGAGTGTTGTGACTCGCCGAGTGGAAGGTTACCCTGCCTCATTGTTATCCAGGTTGCCGGCGCTCCCTTAGACAAACAGAAAATCCACCAATTCCTAGTCGACATTCGATTCACCGAAAGCGAGATATCGGCAATTCTTCCTCGGCTCAGAGATGGTGGGATCACGGACGACAAGACATTCTCAGAAATTCTCACCCAGTTGCCTGACTGTGACATTGAGCAACTGCTCAAAGAATTCGAGGAGAAGAGATACTTGACGACGGTCCAGCGGATCCGTATTCGGAGGGGAATCCTCAATCAAAGAGCTTGAATATCATTCCGTATTGTAGGCTCTAGTGTACGATATGGGCGTGTTGTCTTGGAACTTGTATGTACTTGTATTTCTCACTGAAGTCGTCGTCGCATCTTGAACACCTTCTCGTCCGACCAACCATGCCATTCGGTGAGATCGTCTGCGGTGCTCCCGGGAGCGGAAAATCAACGTATTGCTATGGAAAACATCAACTATTTACTGCCCTTCAGCGTCCGATATCTATCGTCAACCTTGACCCCGCCAACGATAACATCCCATACCCATGTGCAATCGACATCGCGTCGCTGATCACTCTCCAAGACGTGATGGACGCTCACGGACTAGGTCCAAACGGTGGCATGTTGTATTGTATGGAGTATCTCGATGCGAATCTCGACTGGCTGGAAGGAAGGCTGAAGGAATTGGGGCCAGACGCATATGTCCTGTTCGACATACCCGGCCAGGTCGAGCTGGGAACGAACCACGAATCCTTGAAACGGATCATTCAGAGACTCACAAAGATTGGATTTCGGGTGCGTCGCGTCAACATTATGATCCTGAGTTCAGTGTTTCATGAATTGTGATTCGTTGCCAGCTAGCAGCCGTTCATCTGTGTGATGCTCACTACGTTACCGACCCCGCCAAGTACGTGTCCGTCCTCCTCCTCTCCCTTCGAACTATGCTTCAACTCGAATTGCCACATATCAACGTGCTCTCCAAGATCGACATCATATCTCGGTACGGTGATCTCGGTAACTTGTTTACGTCGTTACGCGCATCCATCCCCTAACAAGAAACTCAGACTTTAATCTCGATTTCTATACCGAGGTCCAAGATCTATCCTATCTCGAAAATGCCTTGAATACAACCTCACCCCGATACGCGGCGCTAAACATGGCACTAATATCCGTCATCGAGGATTATGGTCTTGTTGGGTTTGAAACACTCGCAGTCGAGGTAAGACCTTCCCCTTCAATCATGCAAGCATGATTCACTTCTTTTGCTTCAAGGACAAGGACTCGATGCTACACCTGTCCCGTGCCATCGACCGTGCAACAGGCTATATCTTTGTTCCTCCCAGAGACGCCCCTGCACCAGAAGGTACCATCGATTCAAATTCCGCTCCTGCGTCTGCTCGACCAAATCTGTTCTCGCTCCTCACAACCGCTGCGGGGACGATGGCAGGGGACGTAAGAGACGTTCAAGAGCGATGGGTAGATGCAAAAGAGGAATATGATGCGTTCGAAAAGAAAGAATGGAGACGAGAAGGAGAACTCATAAGAGACCAGGCGGCAAGCGATAGGGCGAAAGAGGCTGAGCGTACCGAAGGGGGAAAGTTAAAGGCTGGAGGAATAAGAGAAAGGAAGTAAGGTAAGTATTCTGTTTTCAAGCTGTGCGCATACATGGACTTCACGGGCGCTCACATAGCATTTTAGATGGTTAGCATTTCCTAGATGGTCGACATTTCTGTATGACAGGAAGCGCCTTTTCGTGTGTTGTACGTTCTTCTGTTCTTACCATTTCCATCTGCATACGAATACATTAATCGCTCCTCTGTTCCGGATCACGGAGGCGAGACTGATTTTCTCGTGCGATTTCGACATCTTGGAACCTCTCAAGTCGACACCTTGTCTGAAGCATCGTCTTTGATCTCCTCGCTCTCAACCTTCTTACATGCTCCTCCTTTGATTACCTGTTCAAGTGTCCGTTGTCCAGGTTCTTTCCGCTTGCGAGACACCTGCAGGGGTCGTGTGACCTTGAACAAGATGATTTCTCTGTCCGGACTTACCTTTTGCGATCCAATCACTGGAGCAAGTCCCAATACACGGGACTTTGCGTCCTCTAGCAACTCGACCTCTCGCTCTCGTTGTCCTTTCACTGTATTGATGCTCCAGGAATTCGATCCCGCAGATTTATAGGCCAGCTACCAAGGTGACGAGGCGATCAGCCAGTGGCAAGAATAACGGAACCCTAAAGTGTGTATCCCCCACCTTGTACTTGCGACCTTCCATCTTCGTCGAGTACGTGTCTTCGTCCTCTTTGACGACAAACTAAATCACCCAACCCAACGCTCAGTGGGCTGCTACTACTACTCATGAAAAAAAGTGATACACGCTCGCTCACCTGATGTGCCACTGTTGGCCAGACGACGAGCACGGTGAGTAGAAAACGCAAGTCCACTCGTCCACCGGGCTCACCGATCAACCAATGATACTCAGTACCAACCGGTACTCCCGAACCCTTCGGAGCATGCCTATTCCGATGTTTTAGAGTCTCGAACTTGATCTACAGTAGACGGTTTTCAGTGCATACGAACATCGAACGCCCGATCAGTGGGAAGCACCACACACCACACACACCTTCCACAAATCAGGCTCTTCTTTCGTCTCGTCCCACTGCCCACTATCGTAAGTCCAGTGATGAGACCCACCAATCGCCATACCCGTGTATGTTTGACCCTTGAAAGACTTGAGTTCGTCGAACCTCGGGGTACGCCCGGTCTGCAAACACAAACGGTCAGCCACCGGAACGAGTAGACGATCTAACGAAAATACATAAGCTTTCTACCTACCCTCAGTCTCTTCTTTTCAGGCTCTTCACTTATGGCAGTAGAAGCACTCTCCTCCTCGTCCCAAACATACGAATCCGTCAGCGGTGGGGCAGGACCTGACTCATCCGTGGGAGGTGTCTCGGGGACAGATGCCGTACAACTTGTTAGAGGACTAGTTTTACGCTTCGTAGGCATGACTGTGCGGTCGGGAAGCGTATCCCGTCATACTTACTCCTAACCCCAATCTAGGTGTCACAAAGTGGCCGTGATCATGATCCCCCAGAGGGAAGAGCGATTAACGACCTCTGCCATTTTCTTCTCGGAGGTAATGGTAAAGGGGAACCGTACTTGTACACATGAAGTAAACGGGGGGCTAAGGTGAGAATCCAGAGGTAAACGGTACTGCGACGCGAAAAGGGGAACAAGGTATATGATACAGTTTTCAAAGTAGGATAAAAGAGACCGTCCATCAATGCCAAAGCGTCCGTCATCGACTACCAGAAACATGTCCGTGAAACGACAGTACAGTAATCCTTGAAAGTCCAGAATGATGCAGTGAATGACTCAGTGTCATGAGGGCAAACCGACCTGTCGCTGCCAAGACTTTACTCCGTTGTGACGGACTTGGCCCTGATAGCAATAGTTAGCAACTCATCAATATGAACCTAGACTCGTACTAACAAGTTGCGCGGGAAATCGACATCGAAGCCGTTCTTAATCGCCAAGTGGTAGCTCAGGAGTTGGAGAGGTATGATGTTCAAGAGACCTTGCAGGGCATCGGCGGTCTTGGGTACACGGATGGTCTTGACGCCTTGTTGAATGTCGGTATCGCCATCGTTGCAAAGGACGATGGGTTGCGCTTTACGAGCAGTGATCTGTGAGAAGGCAGACTGGACCTTGGGGTATAAAGAATCCTGGGTCATGACGATAATCACAGGCATGTTCTCGTCGATCAAAGCGAGGGGGCCGTGCTTCAGTTCACCAGCGAGGATACCTTCGGAATGCATGTAGCTAATCTCCTTGATTTTCAAGGCACCCTCCAGACAAGTAGCGTGCCTGGGTGAATTGTAAGCATCAACAGGAGTGTCACAGGAGCTTCGACTGACTGGTATCCTCTTCCCATGAGCAGCAAGCTTCGCGAGTTCGCAAGAACGCCTGTAGCGAGTTCTCGAAGACAGTGATCGAGATTAAGAACCGTTTTGATCTGCGCGGGTAGGGCTCGGAGGCCATCGATGATGGCCTTGCGACGGGGCATGAAGGAGATTCGGTCTTCAGACAACTGCAGCGCCATAAGCATCAGCGCAATGTACTGGGATGTGTATGCCTATATCAGAGAGATAAGTTCGCGTCGAGAAGTTTGAAGGGCATAGAATATACCTTGGTGGACGCAACACCAACTTCAGGTCCAGCGTTGATATGAACACCACAGTGTGTCTCTCGGGAGATAGTCGAACCGACGGTGTTGACGACACCGACGCAAAGGGCTCCGCGCTCAAGGCAGTACCTCAAGGCAAGAATGGTGTCGGCGGTCTCGCCACTCTGGCTAACGAAGACACAGACGTCGTCTCGGAAGATTGGCGTCTTGCGATCCAAGAAATCAGAAGCAAGTTCGACGCTAACAGGAATTTCGGTTAACTCCTCGAAGATGGCACGGGTTGCCAAGGCAGAGTGGTAACTAGTACCGCAAGCACAGAATACGATGCGACGGCCACGTCGGATGATCTGGAGGTATGAACGAAGACCACCCAGCGTGACTTGGTAATCATCGAAGTTCACGCGTCCACGCATGGTGTTGACGACAGACTCCGGTTGCTCGAAGATCTCCTTCTGCATGAAGTGGTCGAATTTGCCCTTCATAATCGCAGCAATTTCAATTTCCAGGGTCTCGATGCTACGAGTCGCCGGGGTATCAGGCTGACCAGATTCATTGCGACGGAGTCGGTGGATATGAAGTTGACCATGAGCGATGTGCGCGATATCGTCGTCCTCGAGGTAAAGAACGCGCTTGGTGTGCTCGACGATAGCCGAAGCATCTGACGCGATAAAGAATTCGATTGGCTGGGGTGTGCCATCCTCAGAAACGAAGTTACGAGATTGCCTGCGAGAAATCTTGGGACCTAAGGAAGGCGGTGCGAGACGAGATGTTGGGGAGGTGGGTGGCTCCACTGAAGATACTGGTAAGTATTGAGGCACATTGATCAGCGTGCATGCTTACGACTCTCAACCGCATCTGCATCAGCGCCGGCGAACTCGACATCAACGAAATCAACCTTGAGCTTCTTCTCGGTCTTGACACCAATCAAGAGTGGGGATCCCCGGCGGGCAGTGACAACCTCATCGGGGAAGTGGCTAGACTTGAAAACGAAAGCGAACGAACCCTCCAACTCCTTCAAGACGGTCTTGATGAGCGAGGTGAACGTGATGCGTTTGTCAGGCTGCGAGTCCCAGACGTATTTCGTCAGAATGGCAACAGCTTCAGTGTCGGTTTCTGATTCGAACTTGTACCCACGTCGCTGCAAAACCTGCCTGAGGGCGGCAGCATTGGTAACGATACCATTGTGAACGACAATGAAGTCGTCGCTAGTGCCAGCACGAATGGGGTGACAATTGATAGTGGAGGGAGGTCCATGGGTAGCCCAACGCGTGTGTGCGATAGAAACCTGAGTAACGAAGGTCTTCGCGGTATCGACGCTCGACTCCGCGATGCGCTTGCGCAAACCGGCAACTTTTCCGACCTCTTTGAAGTAAAGGATTTCACCTGGTTTATCGCCATCGACACCCAGACCAGCCGAGTCGTAACCGCGATACTCCTGGCGAGCAAGTCCGTTGCAGAGAATCTCAAGGATCTCCTTGCGGTCCTGGAGGGTATAACAAGGTCAGTTATCGAAGCGAAATGGGCGCAATTGTGACTACCATAAATGGTAGCTAGATCGAAGATGAGATTGTAGGCGCATATACGCGGCGATAGATAACAAGAATGCCACGCGTCACTGAACAACGAACAACGAACGACGGCTTACCTTGTCCGTCAAGTAGTTGCAGTAAGCAAAGATGCCGCACATTGTAGAAATCTACGATTCGACGGTCTAGGGGGATGAACATGGGGTGAGCGAGGGAATGAATCGCCGATACACAGAGACACAGACCTGGTGAAAGTTGGAGGTGTGTACGTGGTCGTCGACGATGGGGACGAAGATGGGAGAGGAACATGTGTCTGTCAGCCCCAGTTTAAGTACTCGATGCTGGGTTCAGGGTGCACCAAAACAAACACAAACATGCGCCGTAGAATGAGTTTGCGTTTTCCCAATTTGGCATTTCAAAGAATGTCTCGCCCTTGTCGTCTGGACAGCGGCATTGGTATGTCCCCATTTTGACGGGTTGCATTGCCTTGCATAGCCCTCAGAAAACTCAATCAAAGACTGTGATCATGCAACGAGTGTTCGCTTGTAATTTGTATGTGTCGTTGTGTCGTCGCTTCCAAAGTTTGGAGTGTGTCAGTCTGCTCTATCGCGGTCTGGAATCGCCGGCGTGCATTGATAAAGTCTGCCTAGAACCGGTTAAGCACTCAAAGCAAAGTAGTTTATGTACCTCTTACATGAACCGGAGCCTGGTGTCCACCGTGTCTCGTTCTTCTGCGCGTTGGTGTCGCATCCTTCACTTGGATCAAGACGTCATCGGAAAATGGCACACACCCCCCACTGATGGAACTCTTCCCATTCCCTGATCGAATCACCGAGTTCAATAGAGCGAAAGATCATAGGCGCCGATCCACGTTCGAGATATGATTATACATAGTACCTCCCCACCCATTGCCCTGCGCACCCCGGCAGTTCGGAACTTTATTCTGAAGACCGGCTGCGGTCGGGAGAGGGTAAGTAGTGCTCGATCATGATTGCGGTACCACCTCATAATTAGTGAATGTAAACGAACCCACAGGATTTCGGATCCTTTCGTCACTTGACATATTGTGCCTGGGCGGTGGATGGACCAGTGATGGACCACTCGCCGTGATGAAATGTGGACCAACAGTATTTATTTTCCACGACACACCTGGAACACTTTCGGGCCCAGGAATGCCGAAGGGCCCACGTTTACTGAGCGATCATGCATCATGGATCAACAAGATCTCATCTATATGTGCCAGGGAAGATCCACGCTGCATGCACGTACCATTTCCCTTGATGGACACATCCTCGAGGCCTCGAAGCCTTTCCTCCAGCACCAACGACCCCAAGTTTCCTCCACTCATCGGAGTCATCCTCCTATTACATGACTTCCAGAACTCGCATACTCATAGCGAAAGATTCTCACACCCTTTGCAGATGCCCACAAAGGCTACTACGCCGTCGCTCCTGATCTCCGCGGGTACGGCCGTACTATGATTCAATACGACGGCGATGCTCCAAAGCAGATCCGGTATGAAGACCCGCTTGCATCTTTCACATGTTCTCTATATCGTAGAGGATGTCCGTTCTCTCATCAAAGCGCTCGGCCACGAACACGTTTTTATACTCGTTGGGTCACGATTTCGGATCTCTCGTCGCTGGACATTGCGTCTATGCCCACCCAGAACGTCGTCTTCATGAGCGCACCATTCTCAGACCCTCCCCACATGACGACACAGCTTATATCGTTAGGGCCGGGTCCGGGTCCAAGTCCTTCTCTCCCTTGCTCATGCCGTTTCTACAGCCCTCGTATCGCCCAGAAAACATTACATCGCCTACTTCTCTCCTCGAGACGCCAACAAAAATTTACTCGGAGAAAGCCAGGAGGACGTCTGCAACTTCCTTGGTGGCTATTATCACATGAAGTGAGGTACATGGGAGGGCGACATCCCCTCCCCTCCCCTTCAAACCAATCCTATCGAAAAACGAAGTCGCACGCGATTTAACTAAGGAAAATGAGGCTGCATTTTTGGGATTGAGGTATCATTTTGTGCTGATCGATGGTGTGGGGCATTGAGTACAGTGTGTCGTGGCGCTGGTGAATTTTCCTGACAACGTTTGCGAGGAGAGCTGCTTGAGCTCATGATTTCGATAACACCTTGCGTTCTCGCCCGCGATATTAATGCAATTTTGCCCTAACTTCCAAGAGATTGTATTACACATGGATCAAGACTGGGACGTTGTACTAATCCTACTAGCACCTTTACGATTAAGAACTTGGCATAATACAATTGCATGTCGACGATGAAAACAAGAGAAATTCCTAGGGAGAAACAACAGGAAACCGAACGCTGTACCGAACAATTTGGGCTGAGTGAAAATATACCTGCGTTAAATTAGAATCCAACTGCACGCAGAAATCGTCTCCGAAATGCGTTGAAATACCCCACTCCACCGGTGATAGACCTCCATGAGAACGAAGAAGGAAAACCAAGCTCAAACCTGAATCATCTCCGCCGCCGCGACCAATGTGATAGGTGTACTCAACCTCCCCCCTCCTCTCCGAGATGCAAGAAATTCTCCGATGGGGTATATTTTAGGTGATTATCATTGAACCGAACCAATGGTATTATCTTCCTCGGGTAAAGGGGATACAAGTCCGGTGGCAACGTAAGCACGATTTGGATCAACGGGGGACATCACCGTCGAACCCTTCGAAACAGTGGATGGGTGTAGATTCGTCGTTGACGAAACAGGACTGAGGTCGGCAGTCCAAGAGTATCGGTGTGGGTTGTGGAAGCTCTGTGTCTTGCGGACGCCGACCTCGTAGGCTGCTCGCATCGTAGCAGCAGCTTCGCTGGTGTATGCATTTGTGCGAAGACTGGATGAGGAAGAGCGGGGGGCCAGTGAACGAGGGGCAAGGATGAACGAAGATGAGCCGATGGATGGCGCAGGCGATGCAGGTGGGGAAGGACGGTCCGCAAGTGGAGGATCAAGTATTACCTCAGATGAGGTAGAGGAACACGGTGAGGCAGGCGAGTACGAGTGCCATTCAACACTGGCCGGTTGGTCATCCTGAAAACTTAGGGCGAAGGTGGGTAATGCAAGAGGGAAGGATGTAAGGAAATCGGCGGGCGATCTGACTTGAATAGGAATAGTGGCCTTTGGGGAGGTGGGTAGTGATTGGTTGGCAGATTTCACTGTGAGGAGTCGCGCATTCCACATCGCGAGATTGGAAGTACATTGATCGGCGAACCGTTGCATCTCTGAGATCAGTTAGTGTGAATACGGGTGAACGGCCTACACGGTCTCTAACCTGGGATGCCTTTTGCAGTGATGTCCATCAGCGGCTTCGCATATGTGCTGATGAAAAAGATCTGCCCTTGGACTTGAACCACAGGGCATTCCGAGGGCTGGACTGAGGGTGGCAATTGCCACAGCTTTTCCAGCGACGCTTGACTGTTCCACTCATCCATCAAAGCGTTTGCCCAGTAGTGGGATACTCCAGGCGGCCGGCTCTACGACAGGAACAAGGTGAACAGCACGACCGCAAAAATTTGGGGGAACCTACAGGATTACTGATATCGGCGCACTTAATGATCGCTTGACACAGCAATAATTTACGGTCGCTCAGAGGTAGCTCCTTGCCAGCCACGAGCTGTCCAAAGTTATTCATGAACTCAAAATGAACGCCCATGTCGGTCGCAAGAACAATGCCGGCTAGAGCTTTCCGGAACGCTTGTCCTCCATTCTGACCATCGAGCAGGCTGTCACGACAGTGGTGCCGGAAGACCTGTATGAGGATCGCGTAGTGCATGTGTTCCAGCGCGGATTTCCCATCGAAAACAGCCGAAAGTGGAGCATCTGCATTTTTCTGAGGAGTAAAAGTAAATAACGTGCCCGCAGACACCAGAAAATATGTTCCTGACCATAAATAGGTTGGTGAAGCCGGGATGTCCGACATCGTGACCGATGGCCCCGATGAACAGTGCGAATAGATCAATATTCTCAAGGTCGAACGCAAGTCGATCTTCTCTGCCTCTCTTGTTTGGTCTCCATGGGCGGGCTTCCCCACACAAAATGGAGGCCGGGGGAACGACCCCCGCAGCACAGAGGAATGCCTGGGATGCCTGTAGAACATCCAGGGCGTGGTGAAAGTTGTGATAAGAGTTTTGTCCGCAGTATAAGCGTCGGAGGTGTTTCAGGAATCTTGATATGTCACCTATGTCATATCACATGAGCAGGTGACACCAACACGCAAGAAGAGGCATGGTGTACTCACTGAGCGAGATGTCAGTGTCCCTCTGCATGTTTTCTATTTGGAACAGACTCTCGAAGAGAATCTGAGCGCAGAATAGCACTTCGTCGTCGGATAGCTTGTGAGGTTCGAAGTGCCAACTATCCAGTGCACGGATTAGACGTCGTCGAGTTTCAGGTGGAATCTCGATCGGAGACCTAGAAGATATGTTGAACAGTGGATGGATTGGACGGAGAAATGTGTCGTACAAATCGATGTTATAAAGATTTACGGTCGTCTGGGTGTGGGTATACATCTCGGAAAGTAATTCGGCATAGCTAGCAAATCCCACTGAGGACCGTGGCAATGCGATGTTGGGGCGAAAAAAATGGCGCACCGAGTCTCCCCCTTCTGTCTCTCGTCCCATCCGCCCCATCCATGACCCAAACCCTGGTTTTCGAGGGCAAGCGCTAAACCACCGACATCGACGCTTCTTCGTCTACCATGGGCATATTCCTCGTTATCGAGCATCAAAACGAATCTTCTGATGCTGACGGGTGTTGGAGCTGTAGGGGCTATGCGAAACTTAGGATGGAGGGCAGTTGTGGACAAGCGGAGGGTATGACTGCTGTTAGACTGTTAGAGTGCGGCTGATCTCGGGGTCGCGTGGTTGACACTTCTTGTTCTCGTGGCAAACGCGTGGCAAAGTTGCCTTTTTCGTAACAATGCCAGCATCAGTTTCAAGTTGGACCACTCCTGTGTCGATCCGTTTTCCATTATCCCCCGCAGAATGGAGAGCGAGAACAAGATCTAGAGTAACCGCTTTTACCATTCCGTATGTCAACCGTCTCGAGTCATCGACATTCCGTCCTCTCACCTTCCAACGCTGGTTGTCGATGTTTTTTTTTTTTGGCCACGTTATCCTCGGAGCTCGGAAGCGGTGCGGACTTCAAACCACCCTGCAAAAGCCATGGAAATGGGGCCATGTGATGATGCTGGATCTTCCGCTTTCTTCGAGCAGAGTCGCCATCGGTGGGGTCGAGATGCGGGGAAGAATTTCGCTCTGAATGGTGGGTGGGCATGCTTTATGTTAGGTCGACCAACCCTGCGACTCTCCCGTTTTTGGTCACGATCAACTAATTCCTCGGAGGTTGATGTGGAGGTTTTGCTTCACAATCTTCCCTCCCCCAAATTTGTGGGTACACGCCGCACGGTTTGCTACGTCGCCCAGCCGATCGGAATTGCAGTCCGACTCCCACTCCCACGGGGGCGTTTTTGATTCACGTACAGCCACAATTGTCCCCCCCCAGTGACCTTGTAAACAAGGTAATTCCCATTGACAACCTCCGTGAGTAACGCTGTAACGACGCCCAGAAAGATGTAGCAACCTCAAGGTATCCGTGCTCACTAGGTATGATTTACAAGCTACAAGCATGCAACCGCTGAGTAGACCCCACTGCCATCATAGACTTGTAATGTATGTCAAGTTACGAGGATTCACATTCGTTCGGGATCTATTGAGCCTGAGAATTGCTGTGACTGCAATCTTCCTCAAACGCTCCAACTTATTTTGGCTGTTCTCGTCGCCAATGCGCAAGTGCGTTCCGTTATCAATGCCGCCAGGTTATGTCATAGTTGCCGAAAAGACCGATCTGCCTGGTTCACAATGCATGAACGTTGAACGTTCACCTGCAAGATAAGGCAAGATAAGCAGGCGGGGTGTCACAATTCGGTCTTCTCAATTCTACGGTAAACTCCTTATTAAGTACCAGTTGTTTCGCACCCAACCTCCACAGACTCCACTGGCGCAACGAGCGGTGCTTAAACTTTGTCCGTGAAACATTCATTTCATTCGCCTCAAGGTTGGTAACTTCAAGGAATATGACGAACCCGTACAAAATAAGCAAATCCGTCAACGCTTCCGCTTAAAATTCATCACCGACATGAATGCTCGCCTCACTTTGGACACTCTTCGACATATGAAAAGTCATATTTCAAGTATCTCGAATGCTTCCGCATGCTTGCGAAGCAAAGGCTCGGGCGGATGCCGCGGATCTGGCGAGTCTTCTATTACTCACATTATCCTTCTCGCCTTGAATCCTGCCGCCCAAAATTCGGCTCAGGCATGATTTGATTTGCTTCTCAGCGTACGCAAGGCCATAATTCGAAGCTATCAAACGCCCTCGCGAGCCTGCGGTAGAAGAGTTGTGCGATCCAGGGGAGCCTTCCTGGTTACACGTTCGCATCCGGTACAGGATATACAAATATGTCAATCATTCCGCTCAAAATTCGTCTCAGACATGAGTTGGACATACAAAAAAACTTATTTCAAAGGTCTCGAACGCCCTCACAAGTTAGCGCGTGAAGAGTTGTGTGATTCAGGCAAGTTTTCCGGCACACATGGTCATTCACGCCTTCAATCCTTCGAATTAATATCGTCCCCTTCGACATAAAAAAAGTCATATTTCAAAGGTCTCGAGCACCTTCACGAGTTCACGAACCAAGACCTCAACGCACACGCTGCCGTTCTTACGTCGAATGCTTCCGCTCAGATTCACCGCATCAGTTGTATCCTCCCTTTGGTGGCGGTTCAACGTACAAACAGCCGTATTTCAACAGGTCTCGAACACCCTTGCAGGTTTGCGGACGATTCAGTTGGATCTTGCTCCGTGCACGCCACCATTCTCACAACGAATCCTTTCAGCTCAGACATGGATGGTATCATTCCTTTGTTAGCCGCTCATCTGCGTACGGCGAATTGTATTTCAAAAGCCCGGAATGCCCTTGCGATCCTGGTGAGTCTTACTGGCACACACAAAGTTTCCATTCTCGCACCAAATCCTTTTATTCACAATTTATCTGAGACATGAGCGGTATTCTCCCTCGGCAGCCCTCCAGCATGCAAACAGTAGGATTCCAAGGTTTGGATTCCCTCGCGAGTTTCCGAACCAACGACTAAGTGATTCTTCTTCTCGCATCATGATCTGAAGATGATATCTGTACTCCGTGAGCCTGACTTACTATAGAGATTCAATCAATTAAACAAACGTGGATTGAACAACCTTCTGCTGGAAACATTTGCACCCATTCAGACACGCATCGAACTTTTTATCCAACGAAGTGATTTCGCTTTCCTGCTACATACGTTGCTTGTGACAAGAAATTAATTGATTGATCCGCTGACTGATTTAATGTGAAACCTCAAGTTGACAAACCAACGACAGGGTTACCTACCCGGTGCTGATCATCTCCATCAGGCAAACGCCCGGCCTTTGCTGTGTTCCCCTGCATGCCTAAAAGGACGATCAGTGTCGTGCTAGAACCACGTCCATCCCCGGGGGGCAGTTTCTCATCCGTTTTCATCGGAAGATGGAAACGAAGGCTCAGAAGATTCATGTCGTATGTTTGGAATTCATCGGTTATTGCACGTTCCCTCGAAGTCGTGGAGGACTATTACTGGCACTTGATGTGATCAGTCTCAGCCGTGCGCGTGATCTCGCTGCTTATGGCCAGTGCTAGTGCACAGTGACTTGCCGTTTCTGGCCAGTGGTACTGCACACATAGGCGACGATGGCAAGCGGGTATACAACAACCTTCGTTTTCCCGGAATCGATTTTCATTGGCAGCGCCCTTGGGGCGCGAAGGTCCGACCCATGGCGAAGCAAGCCTTCCCACTGGCAACCCGAAACAATTGGACCCACAACCATCATTGACGAGTCTGAGGGCCGACAATAGATTGCGCATTGTTCTAGAAGACTCGGCACGAATGACTCGGACCTCGCTGCGGTGGGGGACGAGTTTAGGCATGGTGCAAGCCTGCATTCCCCCGCTATACGCCTGGGCCTATTGGCATAGTTCTTTCATATGGAACGATCCATTTCCAGACGCGAACAGAACAGCGCGAAAGAGAAAAAAAAATGGGGTCTTTGTTAATCTATGTGACTTTTCGTGTGCAGTGAGACAGAAGTTGAACTCAGCGCGCGCGCGCGCTCCCGACGAAATAGCTTCCGCCAGGCGCCGTCAATGATCAGGTTACGCCGCCTCGGCCAGGCCTGGAGTTCGTAGCACTTACGCCGCACGCAACAGGTTTGGGGATACGGTTCGTCAGTTTCTGTTCCAGTGCGTGTTCCATTCCACGATCTCATCCACACAAATAGTGAGTCCGATCATGTTCCGGAGTCTGACGTAGTAGGATGATCGCTCACCACGTCAGCACCTTGTCCAGTTCTATTATTATTAGGCGTAATCTGCGTTAGCTGGGCCGAGCCCTCATGGGGATATCTCAGGCTCTCGCATCCCTGGATGATTGTCCGAATGCAGCTTGTTGACAATAGATCGGAAACTTACCTGTCCGCCTACCAAGTGTATTGGAAAACACACGGAGAACGGTCAAGCATCAGCGGAGATTCACAGTAAGCATCTTCACGATAGCTCGTCAAAACCTGATTCTGATTCTACCTTCTCGAACCAAATGACCACATCGATACCCCCTGTCCACGGAATACAGTACATCATCCACTGGCACACCCTTTTTTCAAACTGAAGAATTCAATGGCAATCCCCCGTTCTCAAGTTCACGCGTAAGTAACTAAAGCAACCGTCTCCCCCCGCCGTCTAAATCGTCACACATAACCCTTGGGAGTCGGAAAGAAACGCGGTTTGTTGCCATCTTGGGATTTCCATCACGCCGTTTTTGGTCCCGCTCATATCAAATATCACTCACTTCTTCCAGCGCACACGCACAAAACCTCCGAATTCCCCGCTCACCACGACGACAAAACTGCCCCTGATTGCCTGGGTGACTTCTAAGTTCTAACGTGTCCATTCTCGCGTTCTCCAGAACGCTGCTTCCTGAAGCCTGCCACCTCTGGGCCCCGGACATACCGAGGCGGAATGGGACCAATGACCAATGACCAAAGCCCAGACCCTCATGAATTCTTCTCATCCAGAACACTCCAAGTTGCCTCACGTCCGGGACCGCTCATCACCTACACCTCATTCTTGTTTCTGGGGTACTATCACAGACTCCGAGTCCCAACCTTAGGAAGCCGAAGCTGGCTGAAAACGGCGCGACTTAGAGTTGGGCCGACAGAGTGGTTTTGCATTCATTTGTCTTCTTTGGTGGAGCATGACAGGTAGCCAAAAACGAGCACGAAGACGTAGAAGATGCCTACGCATCAGTGACACCTTGTCCAGTTCTATTAGGCGTAATCTGAGTTAGCTGGGCCGAGCCCTCATGGGGATATCTCAGGCTCTCGCAGCCCTGGGTGATTGTCCGAATGCAGCCTGTGTTGAAGATAAGATCGGAAACTTACCTGCCCGCCTACCAAGTGTATTGGAAACACACGGAGAATGGTCGAGTATCAGCGGAGATCCACAGTAACATCTTCACGAGCTCGTCAAAATTTGATTCTGATTCTACGTTCTCGAACCAATGACCACATCGATACCCCCTGTCCACGGAATACAGTACTACATCATCCACACCCTTCTCTCAAACTGAAGAATTCAATGGCGATCCCGTTCTCAAATTCGCGCGTAAGTAACTAAAGCAACCGTCCCCCCCGCCGTCTGAACCGTCCCGCATAACCCCTGGGAGTCGGAAAGATTGAACGCGGTTTGTTCCCATGTTAGGATTTCCATCATGCCGTTTTGGTCCCGCTCATATCAAATATCACTCACTTCTACCGAACACGCACAAGACCACATAACTGCCCCTGATTACCTGGGTGACTTCTAACGTGTCCATTCTCATGTTCTCAAGAACGTTGCTTCCTGAAGCCTACCGCCTCAGTTCTGGGCCCCCCGGACATACTGAGGCGGAATGGGACCCAACTTTGAGCAAAGCCCAGACCCTCATACGAAGTTCTTCTCGCATCCAGAACACTCCAAGTTGGCACACGTTCCCCGCTCATCACCTACACCTTATTCTTGTTTCTGGGGTATCACAGACTCTCCCAACCCTAGGAAAACGAAGTTGGCTGAAAACGGCGACAGAGAGGTTTCGCATTCATTTGTCTTCTTTGGTGGACATCACAAGGTAACCAAAAACGAGCACGAAGACGTAGTAGAAGATGCCGACGCATCATAAGCATCGCTTTCTGATCATTTTGCGAGATCTGATTGGCTGACGCTTGACCAAAACATGTCGACTAGTATAACGTTAACCCTAGGCGAAACAGAACGTTTAGATGGGATAGTTATGATATCTGATACTTAAACTCCATCGACGACCTTACTAGATGTGACATGACAGGAATGACGTTATTCGGGAGTGGTGATATGATATGGCCCGTGTTGCATTGGAGAGAAAAATCATGTCCGAAGTTCGGTTGCCTGTGAAATGACAATACATCATGCAGCTGCATGGCGCTATCAACGTGATAGGATTTAAAATAAACGAGGGCGAGGGGATTTTGGGAATTGTTTTGCATTCGGTGGCGCCGGGCAACTGATAACGACAGGGACGATGTGCAAGATGAACAAACCCAGTAACATGATGCATTGCGTATGTAAAGTATGTATGATTTGCGTTATATTACATGCGTTCCAGCCAATCAACATTGGATGTGGTATTTGTCCGTAATGATGGTGAAGCCAAGAAAGTCGAAAGCAGAACAAGACATCAAGACGAGAGTCAGCGACGTGCATCAAAACATACAGAGGGTCCTTGCAACTTTATGATAAGAGAACAGGAGAAAGAGCGAAGAACAAACTATTGCGTTACAAAATCCCAACTGAGTATGCGAATGACACTTGCGGATATGCAGAAGGAGCATGAGGCGAGGCGAGGACAGCGTGGTGCTCCGAGTCTATAACATGAATGGATGCTGCAGGTTCGTCGTGTTCGACCATCGACGGGCCATCGATGAGATGGACGGGAGGTTATCAATAGAGGCAGCACAGCTACTTGGCATGGGTAGAGTATACGAAGGAGTGTACTGGACAAAGGGGTCAATGTCATTTTCGGCGGTTCCAGAATGAGCTTACGTCTGACGAAGCATTATCTAAGGGGGTTCTGCGAGACGAAAGAGAAGACGGCGACGGGGAGTGGAGCGGGGGATGCGGGCTATATGGCCGCAACGAAGGAAGTGCGTAAGACGCCGGTGACTCATTTCCGATCCAACCCGTATGGGAGGTGGTCGAGTAATGGAGGGGCGGATCACGGCTCTCTCCCCAGTTACCGGTTTCATCAAAATCACCGTCGGTTTTGTTCGAGGAAGCAGACTGTTGCTGCGGCTGTTCGCGCTCGTATCCTTGCAAGTCGAGCTGAAATTCAAACATCTGGGGCTCCTCCTCCAAAGGCCCAGCGTCCTCGCCCGTCCAGGTAGTAGTAGGCTGACCGCCGCTCTCATGCATGGAGAATGGGTTAAGGCGGAAAACGCCCATCATTTTCCGCATCGCCTTGCTGGCCTGTGTAGCGCGCAGGGGCACCTCTGTCGGGGGAGCGAGAGAGCTGCTGGCCTGAGCTGCTGGAGTGGGGGAAGAGAATTCCATAACGAAGCAATCTGCGACTACGGAGTCCTCAGGTTCTACTTTGACTGGAGGGACACAGGTGGAAGAGGCAATGGAGGAGGCGCGTGCTGAAGGGGATGTAGCCACACTGCTTGCAGGCCGTTCGGAGTTTGATGCGGTTTCCGGATCATCGATAGTATAGAGACCCTCGCCCCACGATTGGTTGTCATACTTGAGATTGCTGGAAATAGAGGACAAGCTATTCTGAGCTGGACGGCCTGGTGATAAACAGGAGGAAAGCGGAGAGTGCGCAGGTGAAACGACGGCACGAGGTGAAGACGCTGGGTACTCGGTGTGATGGAAGAGCGTGGACCCTGAATGACGATAGTTTGAATTGAGCGCGAGATACGGAGGTGGTGGCGATGGAGGAGACGGGAAAGTGGCGGAGGGAGACGGCCAAGTGGCAGTATATTGATGCGTATTCCAAGCAGAGGAAATCTGTTGGGGAAAGTTGTTTTGAGTGCTGGCAGAGGATCTGGGTGAATAGTTCCAGGACGACGTTGGGTGGATGAGGTGATCATGGGAAGGGTAAGAAGACCGGTCGCTGGGTTGTAAACGACGTTCGGCAAACATTGTAATCTGATCCAAGGACATCAAGCGCGATCGGGACGCGTATTGAAGGGGCTGAGCAGGATGAACTGTTGGGAGGTATGGGGGTGCAAAGAGGGATTGTTTTAATGGGAGGAGGGAGGGACGGAGAAGAGGAAGCGAGTGGAGGGGATGAGGAGGAGATGGGTTATAAGGCTGGGGACGAGGATCAAGATTCAAATTAGATAGAGACATCTCGAGATGGATGCAAACAAAGGGAGAGGGGCCGCAGACTGAATCTGGGTGAACCCAATCTTCATCTCACCCTGCATCTCCCAGACAAAAAGGTACAGACCGAATACACGGCGACACAGATAACATGTGTACATAACCCTTACCTTATTTCCTGTTTTAAAATATAACCCTATGAAATAATCCGGATTCAGTTGCTACTTCATCTGCTGTCTCGACACCCCCTACCTCCGCTTTTCCCCGGCCTACAGTCAGTCCATCCCACCGTGCTTACCTTCAAAATAGCTTAGCAACCCCTCCATGTCATCGCCATATGCTCTCACCGTTGGCCCAATCATCTGTTCCCCGTCTGTCGCATTTCGTCCTCATAGAGGCACCAGCTCCTTATATGGTAGTAGCTTCTCGAAAGGATCCGCCACAGCTCATTGCCGCCCATAAGCAGCCGGCACGAGTCGTACCCAAATGAGGCACGCATTCCGGACTCACTGCCCGGTATGGAAAATCTGCCGCGAGATCTTCCTCTCCTCGGAGTCCACCAAGACATGCCCTTGGGCTGCTCGTGAACGTTCGAACACCCGTGTAGTGCAATCGCACATGATGCATGATGCATGATGGTCCTTATGCACATGTTTCGCCACTACCGTCATCCTATTCTTTCCATCTCCTCGAGCTCTACTGCTGGCCTCATCAACGCGCCACCTGCGGTCATCCCACCTGTACGGTCACCCGGAGCTCAGGCTGTATAGAAAGCGCGCCCATTCCTCGTGACACGTGACGTTCGACTCCCTTTCCTTTCGGCACCCCTCGAAGTTTTCTGCCTTGGCTCGTCTCAGTGTTTACTTACTACACGTACTTATTTAACCCACGTTGGTCCGTGAAAATGGCGTCACGTGTTGCGCAATTATTCACCCTTGGAGGCTGCCCGGAGGTACGCTGTCTCTGCCAACGGTCCGGATCGTCATGTCCGATTCCGCGTACCCTTTTCCCCCTTGTCTTTTTCAGCTTCGCGCCCCCGATGTCATGGCGTGGTTGGCGTCCGGTGGACTCGCACCCCGTCTTCTGCCCTAACTCATTGCCTGTCAAACAATGTGATCACGCGATAATCATCATTTCATCCCATGCCGTCCACTCGATTTGTCATATCGTATAATTTTCTCTACAGTTCTCGTCTTATCCGGACACCGCACTGATCAGCACAGACATTCTCCGTCCACCTCATCCTCTGTGCCTTCAAACGTGCGGTCTAGCCTAGTCTGGATGAACTCTGTCGGACATTAAACCTCAGCCAGTCGTATGTCCATCATCTTCTGTTCTCTCCTACAGATCTCGCCATGTGTACCTCGAAAGTGCCAGATCATCGGCACCTGACAAACATGCAGAGCTCCCTTCTTCGAACCGCTCCTCTGAATGTACAACAGCAGTCTGCGCGGCAGAGGGCTGAGCAAACAGGACTAATTAAGTGGCGGTTACTCCTGCTCGCCCGCTTCGGTCCATGTATCGATTATGATCCGCCGAAGCGTTTCAGGACTACGTTCAGAATGATGGGATTCGGTCGGCCGACGACCTTTCCGAATTATCGGACTCTGGATATGCTTCTCTGCTTGCCAGGCATGGTACGTGCCTCGCACCCATGTGGTCGCCTAGATTCGCTTTTTTCAATCCCTCCTTTTCAGATCTTCTCTGCTTCGCCCCCACCTCCACAACGAGCCACTCACTCCCTCGTGTATTTGCAAATCAAATGTCCAACGCCGACTGATGCGACGCATCTACCACTTAATTGCCAACATGAAAGATAGCGGCCGTTCGTCCCTCAATAAAATAACGCAATATCAATCAATTCAGCGGAGTTGTGTACGCTTCGCCACATCCCAAGCTCCCAGATCAAGTGTCGCTGATCATCGTCGGTAACTACTCCGACTCCGTCCACATCGCAAGATATCCATGTGGAACGCGTCGCGGTCGTGAATCTTCCGCGGACATCCCAAGGAGATCTTGTTAACGTTGCCCTGACAGTCAATGAGAACCTGTAGCTTGGTGCAAGGCCACACGGCTCTCTGCTCGAAAAGTAAGAGTAAAAGACAAAACCGCCAGGGTGCGTTTGCATCTCATCAGATATTGTCTGCAGGTAGGTTGAATCTCATCTTCGTCCACCCCCTTTTCGCCACCCGTATATGATGAAGTTCGTTCTATCATTAGACGGGAGGAACCAGGTTCACTTCTTGTCGTTCGTGCATTCTCCACACGTCGATTCCGCCCATTTCGTCGTCGAGTTGTCAACTCCTGAGTGTCCATTGTCTAATCGAACTGTTTGGGCATTTCGGATACCGTTTCTGACGAAAGCAGAATCTGAACGGATCACGACCTTATCTCCCCGTCCGGAATGACACGAAACTTGCCTAATATGACAGCATCCGAATCAGTGACCGGAAGCTCTGCATCGTCCAGCGCTCAAAGATACTGTATTATCGTCGTTGCGAACACCAAACACGCCGCGGGTGTAATAAAGATCTTTGGGAACACGTATTATAGTAGTCCCGACTGTCCCTGCTCCGAGCTTAGCGCTTGGGCGTTGCAATGTCCTGGAGTACACTCATCACGCAGTGTATTCTTATGAATTAACGCCTCGATTTCCGGCAACTGATGCCAGGTAACGTTGTCGTATTTGATATTTATGGGGGGGGGTCACAGTTGGTACCATCAATATGCAAATCTCTCCACCGAAGCCAGTCCGAGTTACGGTGCTGTCTCGAACTCTATAGCACGCTCGATCTTGCGCCCGACCCGCGGATGGCCCCAGAAGTTGGCGTATCTCGGTGACCCCGGATATCTGCGTACTATTGCACATGGCGCCCCCTCCTAGTACGCACATTTTGAGCGAGCGACGATCATGAATATTGTACCCGAGTACTTTTTCCGAGACCGCACATAAGCCATAAATCGTGTCGCTTCATCGGTCCCCTCCCAGCGCTATTCCCCTAATCGAACGCCACCTGACGCAACTCCAATCCACTGAACGACCCGATCGACGGGTCCGTTCTGACGAAAATAAGCTGCAGGCGGCGGTGACTTGATGAAGAGGAGTCGTTGCGGCTGCGGCTGCTTTGAATCGCTCCAGTGACTTATATAAATCGATCGTTGACGTCGTCGCGAGTTGATAACGAAAGCGAGAAAGCGATCAATCGATCATGACTGTACCCAGACGCTAACGTTATACAACAAGTTTCACAGCGTCTCCATAAGCGGCCCGCGGGGATCTCGCGGGCTCCCGAGTGACCTCCGCGAGGCAGGATCTGGGGTTGTAAATATAGGGAAAAGGTGCACGGTGGGGAGGGCCTCGAACGATGGAGAGATAGAACGAATGTGCTGATTGGAAGCTAAGCATAAAACACAACATACACACACCACGACTCGCTGGCGTGATCCAAAACGTCCCTTGCTGATCATTGGTGAGGGGGAAAAAGTAAATCAGATTGCCTTGCAGAGAATTTCTAAGATTTAAGCTTAGTTTAAATTTTTCCGCTGACCCCCTCGGGAGCGTTATTGTTATGGCGGTGTTGCACGAGGACGCGTTAAAAGCACGTGGCTTGGAGGCGACATGTTCAGCTTGGCAACTTGGCGATCCAAGGAAGAACAGTCGGACGAGCGCTAGCGTTCACGTTCAGACTCCACAAGGCATCCGATCCTCAAACACAATCGTTTCGGAGCCATTCTTAACAACTTCCGGCTATGTTCTGATGGGGAAATCATATGGGGTACGCCCTGTATTTCTTTTATGGTATACCCATGATCCACGGTCCCCACCAGCATTGCTCTCACCGGCCCGTGGCGTATGATGGTCCCTAAGCTAATCCTCTTGTGCAAGACATCATGCAAGACCCTCAATGTGCCGTACACCTCCTACGAGGAGGTCGCCGCGAGGAAAGCCTCGGCCATGGGCTAAGTTACATACCTGACCTTGCTATTGAATAGTGAACCCAATCTAACTTCAATTCGAAGCGATAACTTTTTCTTTGAGCTCTAACACGGGGTTCCGATGGACGCCTAACCTCGAGCAAATACGCCTTGCCTGTTTCGATACGAAACCGCTGCGCGCTCCTCACGACAGCACAGTGGTTCGTTCGCTCTCCTTGACGAAATTCGCGCCAATCAGGACAGTGGTTTCCCTGGGCGCGACCTTGTACAATCACCGCTGCCTGCGTAACCCTTTTTTCTTTCCAACTTACTTCGTGGCCAGAGGGGGTTGTTAACCTCCGTCCACACGTAATATAGTTATTTGCATTTCAAAGAAAATCACGTTCAACCATGAAGTCACGATCAGCAACACGCACGATGTGATGCGGGCGTGTCCTGTTCGGGGAAGCTTCGTTGTATGATATCACCTTCTGGATGTCATATTCATTCAAGAATGAAAGCCGGCGTGGGTCCGCTTCTATTAGTGTGCATTGATATTAAAGCCGTGAGACCGTGATAGATATCATATCCTATGAAGCCAAGACGGCAGAACTCCACCGACCAATCCACCACCGACACATGCTCTTTCGAATACTTAGCTGAGTTGTGTCAAGACCGGAAACGATCATGGAACCCTTCCAAGTGGAACTCGAACAATCTTCGCTTCGGCCGCTCGTCTCCTCCTCCCATATCAATCCGGTCTCTATGCCCATGTTTAGAAAGTTCTCGCACACGTGTGGCGCAGTGTACTTTCCTGCAGCGACATAAACACGAGCCTGGGATGACTTGGCAAGCAGTGACTTCAGAGCGAGAAGGAGTACATCATGGGACGAATGGAAATGCAATAAATCAGACATAATCACTATGTCGTACCCAGGCAACGTGTTGTCGATGCGCTCGGAAAGTTCCCTGAAAAATAAAAGCATCATAATTCAGGATATGCCACTAGCGACGTTTTCATGGCGCAGGATGCTTGACGATGATCTATGATCGGTGGAACTTACAGAATGAAAGCGGTGTCCGTTCCCCATTCGTAACCTGCGCAATGGACCTCGGAAGGCGATCGGTAATATTCCTTGTTTCTTTCTACGTTCGCTTTGAGGTTGCCGAGGATTCCGTCGTCCGGATAATCGGTCGCAACCACCAACGAAGGGGGTTGGACCAGGGTCGCTGCAAGTAGCGAGGGAAGTGCGCACCCTGCCCCAAGTTCGACGACTGGAAATATCGTCGGATCGGAACATATCCCGTTTAGATGGCTTACCTCTGCGACCTGCAACCTGGAGAACGCCTCGTTCGATGAGCTCGGCGAGGACGAGTGCAGGCGAAAATAGATGATCCGCCAACAACGTATTCGCCTTTTACAGCCTTGTTCAACTACCACCCCCCTTTATCGAACAACGTTGACACACCCACCTTCCCCTCCTAGAATGATTATCGATTGGGGGTTTATGTTTGATGAAGCGATAGATGAAGAAAAATTCACCTTGGGAGCCACCGTGAGTTTCAAAGGACCATATTGGACGTGTCCTGGGTCTTCTACTGACTCTCCCCCCAGGATCTCCAGTGAGTCTGATAGGATATCCTCCACGCATTCGTCCATTGCTAGGATGTGCAGGTTGACAAGAACGGGACCTATTATACCTTCAATCTCCGCGATGAGACATGTACCTCGCGTAACAAATGATAGCCCCAGGGCTTATCAATGACATACTCCATCTCCGAGTCTCACTTGTAGGAGAGCTCGACGACTCGGATATCATTGATACCAACCAAACCGCAAACCGCACGCCCTGATCCTAAACGTGCACCACTCCATATACGGTGCGTACGGCAAGTAATTTCCCAACCATGTGGCACGAGGGCCCTGGCATTGGGAATCGCCTTCTACCGAGAAAAACAGGCTGAGGAAGAATATATGAGAGCATGGCTTTGCTCTATCAGCATGCTTGAACTGTGGTGAGATGGCCGGGAATAACCATGACTAAACATCTCGCTTTCGTAGGAGCGGCACTGATGCTGTCTTAGAAATCTATTCCGAGTCTGAGCAGGCGATAAGAACCATCCTGTCATGATCAGCGCTTGGACTATGCCCTCAGTTTCCTACCCTTACCAAGGATGATCAGTGATGTCGGTATAATCTCACTACTAATCTACGTTCGACCATCCAATTACTGTACAAGCGAGGGTGGCAAGTGCGTCGCTCAATCTCACCCTTTTCGTGCTAGGTGACTCATCATTATGTCCTGAAAAAAAAAGATTATGGAGATCTCCACATGCTCCACGGGCTTGAAACGAGGTCTGGTTGGTGTAGTGGCAGAATTCTTCCAGGGGGGCTAAGTCAGATCGCCGCCGTTCCTGGAATGCAGCGACTGTCCCAACAGAATGGTTTCGTCACCCTGTAGCCTTTGCTCTTGAACGGCCAGTCCCGGAACCAACGACTTGGTACAATGCGACGGCCTTTGATAGAGCATTTCATCACAGCTCTGTACGTTCCGCTCGAGTGGGGAAGCGAGCTAAAACAGTGTGAGTCATACAGGACACGATCGGACACGCGGACCACCAGAAAAAGTGTTGTCTCAGCACGTACCCAACCTTCATCAAACCTGCCAGCAACACCAGAGATAATGACTGGCAGGAAGCACAAGAAGCGTGCCTATGGAACGGAAGTACCGCGGAAATGACCCTCCCCATCAGAGATGTCATCGATCACTGATCACAAGAGGACTCAAAAACTCTGGCGACTCTGATGCGATTGGGGCTGACATACGTCCAGGCGAACGTGTGATGGAGGGGGTACAGAATCAGAAATTCATTTCCGCAGAGCTCGAAATCCGGGTTGACCGAGGCGTTCCTGTCTCAGGGGTACGTTGGGGGCTGAACTGGTTATCGGGTGTCCTGGAAGAACGGTGGCCCTATTTCGCGGACGGAACCGTTCCGTTGTACTGGTTAACGAGAAGCAACGTGATCCGTGTTTCGTTCCCCTGTCATTCCGCGACAGCTGCTTCGAGATAATCAGGTGGTAAGCACGATTATATTGATATAGGTTCCATACGATTTCCGCCATGGAGATGCTATTCTTGCTTCATGGCCAAGTGCATCGTTCTGTATGGAGGCTCTGCGTTTGACTATGTCTGAATTTTCCCTGGATTCTACAAATTGTACTGACCAGGTTTGGGTGGAAGCTGACTTGGTACCGGTGCTCTTGGCCACCGGAAACTGGTCTTCCTGCAGATTCCACCTAGGTGTGGTACCATTCATCATCCCCTTCGCCCCGATCTACGATTTCTGGGATTCGCCGCTGCCATGCCAGTGGAATATCTGATCATATTTGCGGGGGGAGGGGGCTACTTTGAGTTTCAGGGGTTCCTCAGGAATCTGGCTTCATCCGGAAGAGGGCGCATGCACCGATGATCCGGATGGGCGAGGACAGCCCGAGGGAATATTAGAGATACGAGTGTGGTGTAGTCACGCAGCTCCGACAGTGACAGACAATGATCGGCGACACCATCCGTATCTTACGAGAACGCGTATGAGAGCATTTACGACGGATTCCAGGACCATGGCGCATCTCACGATCGAGATGACGAAAGAGAGATATCGCATCATGCGTCACGGTCATCAAGAAGAGTGCCGTTGAACATGGAGGATGTGGCGCACCTGTCAAATGACAGGTATCATAGCCAACCGTCTTTTTTGTTCTGATGCTCACTGACCAGAAGAAGCTTCATTCAGTGGACAACGACAATGACAATATTACCCGGCATCTCCCATGTATGCGACCCGCTGAATCGGTGAACGAATGCCAGATCGGCGCTGGCGCTCCGTCACAAGAGACCAAAACCGACCGAACTATGGAAGCTCTGGCTTTTTCCAATTGCTCTTTGCAATCAGTCCTTTGATAACGGTCTTCGCGCCGTCAAATAGATATAAGGAAGGGTAAGAAATTCGACGCAACACTTAATTTCCGTACAGCTCGAATTCCCAAGGGGTTCTTGTGATAGGGGCAGACTCGCTCAACCAAATCCTTCGTAAGCGACAGGTTGCATAGATCTTTATGAAGGCGAGATGGGAATACGTCCCAGAGGGCAAGGGCGCCTGGTTCGACGGAGCTCCCCGCTCCGCCGGAAGATGTGGGTGGTCGTCGGCATGATCGCTTGACGACTGGATGCGAGCCAGCGAAGCGAAACGAGGGATAAATTTCGGGAGGTTAAGCGTGATGGTCGACCAGGCGGTCAGAGGGCTCGACGAGGACGACGGAAATGCGAGAGGAAGATGGAGCAGCGGGAATGAGCCGGGATTACGGACGATCATTGGCAATTTCTGAACCATCAAACGTGAGTGGCTGGCATCACGGGCGCGTCGAGGACAAGAACGAGGGGTTTGAAAAATACCTGGAAAGTCGAACATCTAATGACGCCTTGTCTCCCCGCTTTATCGACAATTCCTACTTCCAGTGACCAGTCTCTTCCCAGGTTGCGAATCTGAACATGCAGCCAAGCATGCTTCAGTTCGAGAACCTTGTCGCTTGAAGGGGAAGGACATTGAATGAATGTATTGCGTAGGGTAGGCGATTGGATATGAAGCACAGTTTGATTCAGTTCTCGTCCTCGACTACTGTCTGTATCGTGGTCGCGATAGACAGCAGGGGCTGATATGAGAGCTGCAGGTGGACATGGTGCAGGGAGCGATGTAGCATCATTCAAAAGATGAATGAATGAATCAGAGGGTAGACTTGCATCAACTTGCAAGAAGAAAAGACCAAGGGGATCACTACCGGTAGATGAGAACAAGGAGACGATGTCGGGTTGGACAGATCGTGAAAACATATTGTCTGCGTGGGTCCACCAGTTCAATCATGCGGAAGACAAGTCATCTGAATCACTTGGTTAGGTGACAGGGGAGTATCATGAACTGATGCAACCTGTTGCCTAAATTGTAACCTCGTTGCATAGCGAAAGCAACCACGGACAGCTTTGTACAGTATAACACAACATCCCTGGAGCAAATGCATGCAAAGCATACATGAACTCCAAGGAGGGTATAAGTCAGTACAAGACGACGATCAGTGCAATATGGTATGATACGAGTTGAAGCAAAAATCAAGCAAAGCAACGACAAAGCAACAGAAAAAAACCAGTCACATCTATAGCTCACGGCAAGTAGGCTTTCACGCTGTTCTTCAACACCCTCAACGACTCCCGTTTCCTATATGGATCATCAGGAAGTTCGAGTTCTCCAGTCGCCAGCGCTAACAGGTATTTGAAGTCCGCCTGTGCAGCGAGGGGGAGTTTCGACGCAAGCTGTTTCTTCTTGCCGTCGAGGCGCGCCTTGAATTGTTTCGCAAAATCCTCAGAGATGACCGCAGCTCTAGAAACAACCTCGGAGGGTACACCCGCAAGGCTGGCGACGTGTGTCCCAAAGGAACCAGATGCGACACCATCGACGAGTTTGTAGAGGAAGACGAGCTATACAGTCATGGCGCGGTTAGAGTGGACAGTACAGGACTCCGCGAGCACAGACCTTTTGCTGCTCATCATCAAGACGGGTGGACATGTACATATTCCTGATATTGGGATGATATGCAAAGTCATCCGTGAGGGAACCGTAATGGGTGGCGAAGAAAGCTAGCGGAAGTGTATGTGTGGCGAGTTCATGCAGAACGGCCTATTCGTCGAGCTGTCAGACAAGAAAACGATAGGTGGAGAATCTACTTACACCAGCAATCGCCATTCCATCCTGCAAATCATGACCGGTGAGCACCGTATTCAATCATGCGGGAAGAAAACGTACATAGGTCGAAGTCCCTCTGCCCAGTTCTGGAAAACACGGTTAGTGTCGGCGAAATATTAGACGTCATGAATCCTCTCACCGTCCAGAATAACCAACGACCGAGGAGTCGCATCGCGCAAAATCTTGCAGCTACACAGGGGTAGGCAAAGGGGATTTAGGCTCTGGGATGGCGAACTCACCATTCGTCCAATTCCACCTTGAACGTACTTGAATTTTGGAACATGTTATCATACGCTCCCATGCGCGTCAAGATTGCATCGACCGGAGAAAGCCTAGCCGATTTGGCCGGAACACGCATTCCAAGTTGTGCCATGATCTATGCAACGATCAGCTTGATGACAGCGAAAGAAAAAGTAATGCATACAACACCAGTCGCTGTCATTCTCATAGCCTATGGTAAAGAGGAAATTAAGCCAACGATTCCGCCGCGGCGCTGCTATACTTACCGTAGATTTTCCACTGTAAAAACCATCGTCAGTCGAGCACAAGAAAATTACAACTGGCGAGCACGTACCCCATGTTTGGTCCTATGAACGACCGTCAGCAATCCACACCGACGAATACCAACCAAACGTCGACTTACCAGTTAGCAACGCGACCCTACCCACATCTCCGCCAAGCTTAACATCATTGGGAATAAAGCTCGCCTTGAATTCCGCCAACGTCGGATGCCTCAAGTCTTCAAACTCGATAAACGCTGCATCCCCTTCGACGAACTCCGGTCGACAAGAAGGCTCGCCGAGTGCAACGGACGACTTGGCGAGCGAGAACAAACAATCCAGTTCGGCGAGGACTCGGGCAGATCGAAGCCAAACCCCGCGGTCGGTGTCGAATTCCGCAAAGAGACGGCCCTTGAATTCTTTGATGGCCGTGCTACGGTTCTCCCGCGCTTCCTTCAGTGCGCGGATAGTGGGTTGCAATGAAGGGACCACCCAGCGGTTGGCAGCCTAAGGGGATGTATCAGCACGGGGGAACCCAACGGCATTATGATGATCCATTACCTTAATAGCACTGTTCTTCACCCAGTCGTCAGGGATATTTTTTTCGCTCACTTTCGTTTGAATGAGGTAGATTTCCTATAGCCTGACATTATTACTGGTCCACCAACCAAGCATCATCACAAGACTGACCTTGTTGCCTGACCCACTATGCCACCAAGTGAGAGTGCATCTAGAAAAAGTGTGAGGGATATCGTTCCGTGACATGTTCCTCAACACTTACTTAAGTTTCTTCTCGAACTTCTTCAGCTGTCCATCAAGTTCCTTCTCCAAGTTGGAGATTTCTGCCATTACTTCATCGTAAACCTCGTCTTTGCCTTCCACAGGGCGCAACTCGTCCGTTTCTAGACAATCAGATCAGATCCAAGCAATCTCGGAAATAAGTGCTAGGTGCGCTACTACCCTTGTCGTAGGTGTAACGTGATGTTACATTCTTCAAGTGAGGGGCAAGATCTGGCGCAGATCTCAAGAGCCCAAGTATTGTCTTCGACTCGAAGGACTCGGAATCGTCCGCTAGGTTCGTAAGACCTTCGTTCAGCTTCTTGAATGACTGCACGTTGTGTTGCCGTCAATGTATCATAATTTGATAGAGATACGTCACGTACAGATAGTACTTTGATGAAATCCTTCACTTTGCAGTTTTTCGCGTGTATGCGTGAGATGATGCGCTCAAGATCGGGAAGGCCTTTGGCTAGGCTAGTAAACTCTTCCTCAAACGTTGCGTGGTCAATCAACTCTTGTACAGCATCGAGTCTGCAGGAAAATGAACGTTAGGGATGCACAGCGTTAATAAACACAGTAATTACCGTTCGTTGATGTCTTGCGCATCACGCAGAGGAACACAAACCCAGATTCTGAAGAGCCTCTTGCCTAATAAATGTATATTTGGTCAAGCCATTGACAGAGACTGCAGCAAATGACACACCGAATGGAGTGATACACCTGTTCAGAAGCTTGTGCAGTGATCCCTCATCCGTGCCTTCATTATTGTGTAAGACCTGCTCGAATGTGAGCGGCATTCTCGGAAACCGAGCATGATGGCGGATCTCACTTCGATGTGAGCAAGCGTTTGGCCGTCCAATACCAAGCCCCGTCCCCTCTTCATGGGGTCGTAAATATTGAAGTTCTTCATCGTCAACAAATCTTTGTCGATGTTGAGCTGACGGAGGTACCATGCCATCGCCCCCAGGGCTTCCATAGCCGGCTTGCACCCAGCCATGTCTCTGATGCTCTCGGGTACAGCCTCGCTGAGCAAGCCATCCTCGTCCATGTTTGCGTCGCCGTTGCTGGAGAACATTGCATTCAGCTCAACAACAGTCTGCTCAAACGTGAAGCCTTCGACGTCACGGAGACTTGTCCAGAGGCAAGATGAGGGTAAGATAGCTTTCAAAAGGCGCGTTGTTGGCACGGTCAAGTTACCCTTGTGGCCGACTCAGTGAGCAATCTTTTCACGATTGACTGGAACGCTAAATCCACCATACCTTGGTGAAAATCACCTCCTTAGGGCGAAGCTGCCTCATCATTGTCTCCAACTTGGTGAAGCATACATCATCGTCGAAAGAGCCCAAGCTGAATTGCGATGTCGCGCTATCCAGCACGCAAATACCGAAAGCGCTACCTTTCTTGTTGTCAAAGTCTTCTCGAACGGAGATGCAATGCCCGGCTTGTTCATCGGTAAGAAGTCCCTCGTCGACGAGAGTCCCGTTCGTATAAACTTTGTTGAGTTCTCTGAGGCGAGGTCAGCAAACTTTCGGAAGGGACATCACTTGACGGCGACGTACCTACGCACGATCTTCTCCTTTCCTTTGTCTTCGACGAGTTTACCTTTCGATTTGGCCATGCGCATTTCCGCGCCAAGAGCAGTTTCTGATTGGTCAACCCGGCCCACTTTATAGCCTGCCCAGGTGTCTATCAAGGTATCTCCTCGAATATCAGAAGCTCTAATTACCTTTTCCGAGAAATTTGCTACAGTTCCGTGAGTGTTCATTCACTATATGCGTCATCAATGAATACTCACGCGGCCCAGAAATTGAAGGAAGTCTCAGGGACTCCAACCTACGGAGGGTCCAATGAAAACATACAAAAAACTGCGAGAGGAACGACGTACCATTGACATCTTAACCCGCTGAGTGAGCTTCAAATCAAATTCCCTGTGACCAATACGCGCATCCTCCTCGTAAAGCTACAAAAAGAAAAGTGGTCGATATATGTGCAAGTATTCTTTACGTCGTACACACCTCTAGGAATTTCCTGATGTTTGACGAAGGATTACTTCAGTGACGCTGAATAAACGGCCAACAGACGACAGTACCCTTTCTGGAAGAATAAAATCTTGACAAATGAAATAATTCAACAAGTCTGGACTTCAAGAGAAACAAAGAGGCAATACCGTGTCGAAGTGGTTTTGCTTGATCTGACAGCAAAGATGTCCATCGAATGCTCAGGAACATACATTTCTACGACTAATGACGTACCTCCCAAAACTTGAAGAAGGTCGTCAATTGGTCCTGCTACGCGCTGTTATGGGAACAACTCACCTGTTTTTCAAATGGCGTGAATTCGTTCCAGGATCTCTTGGGAATATACAACGTGCGGGGATCATAGCCTGGCTCTCCCGGGCGCACACCATCTTTCTATTCAAACGTCATTTGGGTCAGGGAACGGAAAAATGTTCAGATGAAGGAGACGAACATCTCTGGCGTCTGTAAGGAAACCAAAGGGATCTTCTGCAGCTTGCTTCGAGGTCTTTTTATCCTGGGTACGTTGCTCAGCTGCAGTCAAGAAAGTAGAGGAACCATTTGCAGCGCTAGAATTCTCGGCAGGTGTCTTTTTCGGAGCAGAGCGTTTGACTGGTGGTTTCTTTGACTTGGGTTCCTCCTCCTCCTCGTCATCCTCCTCGTCATGTCGGGAGGCACGCGAACTACGAGATGCGCTACTACGAGACGAGGCACGAGAAGACGACCGGGCGTGTGGTTCCTCATCGGATTCGTCGGGAACAATGAAATCGTCGTCGTCAGCAACAGAACTGGAACGAGAGTGACGAGCTGCCAGTCGACAATGAACATGGTGGAGGGTCAGTGAAAGGGATATGTTACGCACAGCGCTTTTCCGGTGATTTCTTGAACCGCGAGAGGCGAGATCCGAACGCAGCCTGAGAAGTATCGTCTTGCTCTTCATCCGACGACAAACCTGACACACGCAGTTTCTTAGACCGGCCTGGGGGAAAAAGAGTTAACGAAGAATAAATGGGCACAGACAGGTTTGACCTCGAGAACTCAAAGGTGACGACTTGTAATGGGATTCGTTCACGCTGGTAGTTTCATCCTGCTCTTCATCCGAGTCTGTGATGACGATTTTCCGTTTGTGGCGTGTCTGAGAAGAGACGACGCTGAGTTGGTTGGTCAATGATGTTTTAGGTAGCTTACCGCTGGGGTGTTGACTGGTTGGTCATCGAGCATATCTACATCAATGTGGTCGCTCGTAGGAGGTGTGTCTTTAGCACTGCTCTCGGCGTCTGATGACACGGAAGCACGCGCCGCTTTTGAAGGCACAGCTATAGACGACGCGGATTTGGATGCCGGTGTGGTCGCTGGTATAGAAAGGTGTGTCGCGTTGGTGGACGTGCCGGTTGGCTTCTGTGATTTGTGGTCAGGAGCCTTGCTAAAGAAGTTCATGAGACTCTTCTGTTTCGTGTTCTCTGTCGATGCCCGTTTCTCTGGTTGACTTTGAGCAGGCATCTTGGTCGTCGTTGGTGACGATGAGCACGCTTGAAAGACTCGCGACGAGACCAATGAACGTCGCGTCGGGACGTGATTGGCACCCTGGGAAAAAGATGCTATTATAAGATAGAACAATTTATTTTTATCGCTACACTACGCTCGATCAGATTGGATACAGATAATTTAATAAAAACATTGCTACGTTACGCTCCCTTGAAAGAATTGTTACCCTCAAGTTACCCTGGTCGTATCTATTCGCCCCAGTCGCTCTCTCTACCTCACCTTCTCTTTCTCACCTGTCCCTCATGACGCTCTCCCTCCTTTTCCTCCTCCCCCTCATCGCAGCAGTCCTGCCTACCGCACTTGCGGCCCAGGGCGCAACATGGTAACGCACTTCCCTTGCTCTCAGCCAGCGACAACCTGCTCACGAGTTCTAGTAACACGACGAGCCCATGCGCATCAGATTTCCCTTGCTGCAGTATGTATCATATCACATCATTCTTATCCATACTCTCAATGCATCCCTCATATCAGGTCCTTATGGGTTCTGTGGCGATGGTTATGTGAGTCCAACAGACCCTCTGGAATCTCGCTTACCGAACTCACCGATTGTAGTACTGCCTGGGAGGTTGTGACCCCTTGAGCTCAAATACCCTCACCTCCTGCAAGCCCAAGCCCGTTTGCGAGAATGCTAATGTAGGAGAATCTTCAACCCCATCATCTTGCCGCTCATTGTTCCCAGTATACACTTACCGACACCTCCCGTATCCTTTCCAATTATACCTACTTCAACGGTAATGCAAGCGAATATGGTATGTCCTTTTGACCTCGATCAGGTAGGCCTCTCACGCGGCCCCAATTCAGACTGGGTCATCCAAGAAGGCTCCATCATGAACACCACCTCAAACGGGGAAGCTGCGATTGCGCTCCTTCTCACTCAAAATGGTGGCGGCACTTTGTTGTCTTCTACCCGCTATGTCCATTATGGCCAGATCACCACCCGAGGTGCGTCAAAACATCCCTTTTATTTCATCGCCCTTGCTGACTTGCACCTTTCAGTGAAGACCGGTCGCTGGGCCGGTGTTGTCACTGCGTTCATTACCATGAGCGATGTCAAAGACGAAATTGACTGGGAATTCCCGGGTAACATCACTACTCAAGGTCAAACGAACTACTTCTGGCAAGGCGTTATCCGTAAGTTATCGGCCACATCCACCCTTATCCCCTCACTAATGCGGGTTGCAGCTCCCGTTACCGCCGGAGCCATCGAGACTGGCCTAACAGACACCTTTGCTAACTGGCATGACTTCACAGTACGTGCCGCTTAGACTGGTTATATTCTTCTAACGTTAATCTGATATATCCCCCCTTAGGTCGACTGGCAGCCCGACTCATTGACCTTCTCGGTCGATGGTAACGTTTCGCGGACCGTCAAGGCTGCCGATTGTGTCAACAATGTCACCGGTGTCTCCCAATTCCCCTCTACTCCTAGTCGCATTCAACTCAGGCAAGACTCTCAAACTAATTTTGATTGCGCGAATCTAACTCCCTGCTGCATAGTATTTGGCCTGCTGGTATTTCCTCCTCGCCCCAGGGTACCGTCCAGTGGGCAGGAGGTATGATCAACTGGAATGATCCCGACTACGTTTCTGCTGGTTGGTTCACCATTCTTTTTTTTTTCACTCACATAAACTCATGATTGCCTAGGCCACTTCTACGCCCTCTTCCAGTCGGTCACGGTTCAGTGCAATGACCCTACACCTCCCAGCGCGAATGTTACTTCATACGTCTATGGGACCAACTCATCGCTGGACACTCCTTCCATCGCTTTCTCCAACGCCTCTACCATTAATGGTGCAAGCTCGCTTTCTGGTGTTACTGGCATGCATGGTATTCTTGTCGCTGGTGTCCTCGCTATCTCCCTCCTTGCTCATCTCTTCTGATGTGCACACCTCCCTTGAGCACAGGCATACTTCAACGAGCTTGCCTATGTATCAGCGCTTTCCATTATTTTTCCTCGGGTCTTATGGACACTTTAATGGACACAAAGGGGACTGGTTCTTTTCTGGTGTTCTTCCCGTGAATTTTTCGTCGTGTGTAATTTTTTGTGGGTGTTCATACTTGCAACATCCGCCCGCTTGCGTATGATGATCCTGCTTTTAATGATCAAGATTCTGGGTATGTCAGTACTTGTATGCGTTCGCTGGTCGAATTCTCCAGGTTCCTACAGCAGACGGAAAGTATAGGAATTGGTATTACACCCCATTCACTAACCCCAGATGCAGCTCTGTTTTGAGCCCCACCACTGGTTATGAGTTTATCGCGCAGAAGCAGGATTGCGAAAAGTAAGTGCCACAGTGTTCGCTAGGAACGAAACACCCCTCCAAAAATCAACCTCTCTAAGCTCCAATATGAATGAAAAACGAATCCGATGGGTCTAACTGGACCTTCACGTTCGGTACCGTAACCGGGAGGGTGAAGATCGAGGTCCAAATTCCGAGCGTGATCGCGTCACCTTATGCATGGGCTCCAGCCTGAGGTCCGACATTCAAACCGATCCAATTCTCTCAACAGCCAACCTTCCACAAATGATACAATCAACGCGGGCAGCTTCTCGGACCTCGATGAGGCGATCGACTTGCTTCGAGTCGCCGATGTCTGAGACGTTGATGCGAATTCGCCGGACTTGGAGCCATCACCTCCTCAAGGAAAGGTCGAGTACTTGTTACCTTGATGAAGATCACATTGAGCGTCGATCTTCCGATCGCCATTGGTCCTCGATCGAGTTGATAATTATCCGCTTTAATTTCGATTTTCGTAAGTGTAGGTGCTAGTGCTGTGTCTGCTCGTCAAAAGTGTGTTGGGTGGAACAAGCATACATTCGATTCCAGGGAGAGTCACCATTACAAAATCCCGAGTTAAACAAAAGAATATACATGATCCCATATTATAGACATGGAGAAGGTAGTGTAATTGGAGGAACATCGAGGTTCGAAGTTATCGCATGACGAAGTGGCCGTGGGGGACGAGATTTTGAATTGCGAGCATGAAGCATCTGGACGGAAATGTGTCGAGCTTTGGTAGCAAATGACCTCAGTTGTCTTGAGCATATGGCATAGAGGTGGATGGAGTGCTTGCACGAGTGAAAGAGGAGTAAGAAATCCGCGAAGGCCTGAACGGACGACCGTCATGACTCCAGCTATAATCACGTTGAAATCCGATTTGTAGACACGGAAATAATGACGTACTTCGAGCTCGTCGCAGAGCTGGACCTAGAAATTGCATCGGTCACATATGGTTTCAGGTGCACCGGAAAAGGTTGAGGAGCAAAAGGGGCGTCGCCGGGTAGTCCACTTGGAATTGCTGCACCGTAGCGAAGGTTGGGACGTGGATCGTACATTCGAGCCATGAAGCGAGAGCCGAGATTGAAAGGCAAAGCGAAGGGGTTCAGACCGATATCGGAGGGTTTGTCGTGTCCGAGGTGTGGTCCAGAAAAGAAGGGGATAGGCCTTGGGATCGAGGTGGCAGTGTGGCCGATGTAGTGTACCTCGACTGGACATCCTGCATACGACTGAAGCCGCAACGATTCTTTCGCTTCTTGAGCACTCGAAGTATTGACGTATTCGACCATGGCTGTTACGGTTCCATCCAGAGCCTGAGGACTGGTCGACCAGGATCCTAGAATTTTCATGTCCTTGATGGGGCCAAACGGATAAAGTAGTGGATGTAAATCGGAGACCTGTGTGAACAGCAGGGCAGGTAAGTTGGAAACAAGGAGCTTCGAGGTTGGCATGTGGGTGAGATTCCACTGAGCGTCAGTCTGGACATCCAATCTGTCAGATACAGGATGAACGTCGTCGTGTCCAGGGACAGACGAAGGTGCGGAAACGGCGAGCATCATCGTGCGATCCGGGCCATCCAAGAAGCCTATCACGGAGATGAGTTCAGAAACACTGAATCCTAGTAGACCGCCAGACCTTGAGAGCGTTGGACTACGGCCCAAGAAATGTCAAGCAAGTGTCCTCTAAGTAGAATATTCAGTAAATTGGGTAATGATGAGGGTAACCCAGTACTTTATCTGTGTACGCGATAAGGAATCCATCGCAGCCTTGGCTTCTTGATGTGATCCCATCACAACAAAGCCACGTCGACGAGAGGCGCTGTCCAAGGTCGCTAGAATAACCGCATGCATCACCCTTCCGAAGGCTTCGAAGATCTTGGTGAACTCGACCCTCAAGATATGACTTAGTTGAGATACTCCCTCATGCCAAAGGTGAATCTTACTTGGTGATGTCGAACGGCAACCCGAGAACGTAGAGATTTCGCCGCGGGTCTCCGTCATTGATTGGCGCGCGGGCGCTCGATGTGAAAGAAACAGCTCGTGGGGCAGGGCTGGAAGCGCATATATGAGTTAATTGTAAACTATGAGGCCGTTGAAGACTTGCATCGGATTCTCAGATTGCTGGCCGAGATATGATTGCGAGTGCCTGGGAAAAGATGGTAAGTCATACTGCCGCCCGATAAGGATAAACTCCCTTGTTCTTCTCTGGCACCAAAGCATTCATCTTCACCTCTTTCTGGCGACCATGGTGCTGTCGCTGTGGTCCTGCTGACGGATGAATCCATCGGCTGTCAGGGTCACCATTGATTCTTACCTCCCGCCTTGTTGTTCTCGTGTTTGACTTTCAAGGCGAGGACTGTATGGTTACCGCCTCATTTCGAGATGCAAAAATTGATGAGAAACTTACTGCTTTGTGTTGCATGCTCGTACGAGGGGTATGTGTCGCGATTCATCTTGCGGGCACTTGTGCGTTTATTGGGGGAGAATTAAAGAGTGAAAAACGAAATGAATACGAATCTCTATGTTAAACAGTCCAGGCAAGAAGGGCAGAAGGGCGTGCAGCAGAACAAGGAAGTACGAGAACAAGAACACGCGGTAACCCCCGCAACGTCCAGAACTACATTTATGGACGCGTCGTGGTCACGTGCAGTTGATTTTTCAGATCTAGACTAGTTGTCACGGCACTCATCCACATTTGCATCATAAAGCTAAAATCGGACAACGCTGATCATGGACCGTTCTTGACCAGTTTTGACCGTCGGCGACGTCGATTCACGGTGAGCACCCCAGAATTAAGCGCCGAGGGTAGGTGCTGCTATATACTCTTAAACCCGTTCTGTACTCGTACTACTAGACGGTAGGGATATCATGTCCAGGAGCCTTCTTTACTGCTCCTCTCTCCCTCCGTCAACCCAAGTGGCACTGAAACGGGTGGGGTATGAAACAATCGACGACCTTTCTGGCATCTCTGCAGAAACTTTGTCTAAAGGTGCGTACATACGGCGCTTCCCGTCGCCTTGCTGAATTTTCCACGGCGATGTCATCAAGAACTTGGTATCGACATCGCAGACTCCCGAGCACTTCTCAGTGCAACCCAAGCTCCGAAGGGAGTACCATTGAGCCAGTCGGTGGCTTCGTTGTCACGAACAAACATCCTGCGATGCAGCTACCAGGCTGTGAATAAAATCCTCGGAGGTGGGCTACCACGAGGTCACATATTGGAAATATCTGGTCCCCCGGGCAGCTTCAAAGAATCTCTCGCCTCTGATTTTGTGCGAGTTTTCGCGGAGGCCGATGAAGGTGTCATATTCGTTGGTCAGCCGTCTTCGCATAATTGACCATCCAACTTGCCTGACGTATTTCACACCAGATATGCAGAGCATGACGAGCACAAGAGCTATTTCCGGGGCGCTCAAAGGTGATTCCTGTCTTCGTTTCATTCGAAGTCAAATGACGGTATTCTCCACAGGTACGGCCTCACCCCACAGCCAAGATTTAATTCGTTATGCTCGGGTACACACGTTACCGGACCTGCTAATATTCATGAATAACCTCCTATCGGAACTCCGTCCATCGGTGGGTGGGGGAATTGAAATTTTGCAATCCAGCTATTTGACTGATGGAACAGACGGGACTACTTGTTTTGAATTCGATTTCTTTCCCCTTTCAATCACACCCGGATCTTCCTCCGTCAAGGAAGACGTCATTGCTAGAGGGCATTCGCCAAATTCTCCTCCAAGTGTGTGTATCCAAGAACTTGACGGTGGGTGAACATGCTCTCCTGATCAAACTATGATAGCTACGTTCTCACCAGATCATCGTGACATCTCAAATGGCAACCAAGATGTTCAGTGCTGATGGATCTGCGGCAACTTTCGACACCGGAGCAATAGCCGTAATGGTACCTCAGCTAGGTTCTTATCAAATCCTCATCAGTGTGAATTGTCCCAAGGCAAACTCAACTATCTCAGCACCTTCCTACCTACCTTCTGGACGATCGTATCGCCTTATGATCATGCCGAGCTCAAGAATAGCAGGGTGATGTGACACCACACTTAATCTTAACCTCGTGCACTTATTGAATTTCAGAGTTGTGCGTCTTCTCTCCTCTCCGAGCGGCCAGCAGCGCCATAATGACACCCTGCAAGAAGAGTACCTGCTGGTAAGCATCAATTACCGCCCTATGTGGTAGCCAGCTGATGTATGAGCATAATCCAGGATGGTTGATAGCGGACATGGCATGGCAGCAAGGTTTAAGAACCGCTTTCGGGAAAACACAGCTATACGATCACAAGGTCTCTCTGGTAATAGTGTCCCCCGGCGTTAGGATCATATCTACCTTCCAATCGTGGTCTCCCACTGGCACTTCCCCTGCATCCAGTAACTGCTGTTGGAAGGACATCGCAACTGAGATATCCGATTAGCATGTCTTCGATAGAACGTAATCACGAGCTACCTAAAAGAGGTCGTGGCCGTTTGGCGGCGCTGACATAGGAAGAGATGAAACGGTCATAATAGCCTTTACCGTGTCCCAAACGCGATAGAGATCGATCGAACGCGACGCCTGCCAGAGGCCGGGGCATGGGGCCCATTCAATTACCACCAACCTCGTGTAGATGAAACACTGACCTGGAACGAGTATCAAGTCAAGGTCTTCGCATGAGGCGTCCAGCACTGGCAAGGAAGTTCGCGATTCGGTTCATCGATGAGGCACTGCAGATGCAGGTGACATACCACTCTGTCGTTTATGGTTCCCCCATTCACTTGTAGGTTCAGGGATACCCCATAAGCCGGCTGGAAGCGTCCGAAAGTCTTCTTCGTTGTACAGCCTCACGAAGTCCATGCGGCCATCTTTGGAGGCAAGACTCGGCACAAAGAGTTTTTTCCCTGCCATGAAATATGCTCTAGCGTCGCATAGATGATCAAAAAGGTGTCCTCATACCATTATCTGCCAGAATATTCATGATCAACGAAGTCGTCTGTACTTCTGCAGCAGGCATGCTCATGTAACAACTGACAGTTTTGGAACTCCTGGATGCTGGGAGCGCCATGACCTTGGCGACGATAGCCTCTGCTGTTCCGTTCATCCCCCCGCTCGTCAGCTCGAAAATCGTGGGGTATCAGAGCATCATTTACACTGAGATTGCACCTCTGACTCCGTGAGATCTCGAAGGACCTTCGTGATCGTCTTCCTAAGTACTTTTTTAGTCGATTGGAGCGCTGTGATCGACATTGTGGAGTGTGCTATACAGAAGATGCGCACTGAAGTGGCACTGACCGCGTACTACCTACCGACACGGTGGCTCCGACGTTGATCAAATAACTGACCTCGTGAGATCTGCTCGATGTCACTTCTAATCATTGCCTGACACCGTCACGGAGCTGGCGCTGAACACCCAAAAACATACACCATATCTCCGCCCCAAGACCCTCGGCGAGACTCGAAGATGCAGCGACAAGAGCCAACGTCTCCTGTAGCAGCTCCCAACGAACCGCCGCGTGAATACTACCGCAGTCGCGCAACCGAATTCTACGGATTCGTCGCTTGGTCGTCAACTTCTGTTCTTTTCGTCGTTTATGTTTTATGGGCACTACTTCCAGACGAGTATATCGTCTGGTTAGGGATTCAGTGGTACCCAAGCCGGTGTGCAGAATTCTTTCACCAACGTCAACGACGTAACTCATGGGGTGAACTCAGCGAATGGGCCATTCTCCTACCAGCGTACTCTATCGTCATAGTACTCCTGACATATTTTATATATTTTTCTCTCGCAATTGCCCATACTCCTTCATTTAATGACGTTAGTGCGATAGTGGGTGAGCAAAGATTCACTATATATAAATCGCGGTATATTTGTGAACTAATCGATCCACTATAGACTCTAAAGCCCATTTCCCGGGCTTGGACGTGGCTAATCTGTACCTCAAACATGCAGATACAACCGTCGTTCCAGAGTTATATGATATACCCATCGGAATTGTCAATCGAGTACTATACCGACCGAACCCTGAATGTGATACACGGAGGGAAAGGAGCCTTTAAATACGGTGAAATAAATGCAGTGCAATATACGGTGTTTGTTGCAATAGCTGATGCCGGCCAGGTTAGATTAGAAAGGATATATGGTGCAAGAAATCTCAGTGTGATATGTGAAAAAGGACGAAGAGTCGTCGAAACGTTCGAACGTTAGCCAGAACGGTCAAGCGGAATTAGTGGTAATCCCGATAGCCCGGGTAAGAACCGGAGAATTCTTCAGAGTCTCTGTTATAATCGTGTTGATACTGGTGAAGGTCGGCGACACTCGAAGACGCGACTTCATCGAAATCGTCGTCAGAACCATTCGACAAGGTGGACGACGTCCCTGACGACATGCTGGTCTGGAACGTCAGGCCACCACCATGCGACACCCTTTCTCCTGCTGCTGCGGACGACGAGCCCTGGCGCCACTCGTGTTCCCGTGGAGATGGTGTTTGCGCAATCCACCTATACCTCGATGGCTGCCTTCCTACATCATGGACCTGCGTTACCAGAGGTTCTTCAAACCCAACCGTAAAGCGAGGGCTAGAGGGAACGGTATCGGACGCCGATGGGTCAATTCCGTGAGTACGAAGATGTCGTTTCGCGTTCGATCGCACAGCGAAGCTCTTGTCGCAGCCTGGGACGATGCATTTATATGCTGACCGCAATTCGTTAGCAGGGGATCAACGAGGATGCTCATCAAATACCCACGTTTTGCTCCCGAGTGAGAATTCATATGCGTAGCCAACCCGCTGGGCCGAGGGAACAGCTTCTTGCATTGTTCGCACTGATGCATTTTCGACTTTTTCTGCTGTTTCGACCGATGGGAGCTGCGGTGCGAAGCGGTGGAGGTGTTTGGGGAGGGGGGAGGGAAGCTGCCTGACAAAGGAGGGGATGAGGACCCAGGCGTGGGGAGTCTAATTCTGACTACCCGCTCACTTTCGTCCCGAGGCCTCGTGCTAGGACCCTGTGGCCTGCCAGCTCCGAGGGCTGTGAGAGGGGAGGACTGCAGGATCGATGAAGGGGAAAGGTGAGCGATTTCCGAATCGTCGTCCGCAACAAGGTTTATATCCAACAAACTTCCCAGGATATGTCGATTCTCCGGGTCGTCAATGGGTTGCAGTATCGTATCGGAGAGCTGGAAAGTCATCACAGAGGGGTGCAAGGCCTGCCTGCGGTACATGTGTTGCGGTGAGGGATTGGTACTCCCCAATGATTGGACCTGGAATTCGTTCATCATCGGAGACATTTGGAAGGTATCTTCGACATCGGAGTCTTGATATGACTCGTCAGAAATGCTCTCGGGTGGTTCGCTCGCTGGGGACCTCGCCATCCTTGAGGGAAGCTGGATCCAATGGGGATAATCCTCTTGCGCATTTGAGGGCTAAGGGACCTGTCAGAGGTTTCGACGATACGAGGGCTCGCCACATACCCAGGTAGTTGGTAGAGAGCTTCTCCTCATTATCTGGGCCCCTTGCGTGGATGTCGATGAGTCGGCGATGTGAAGGGAAGCAAAATCGCCAGCGACGTAATTGAATCTTGAAGCGTCACTGCCGTAGTGAGACATTTGATGGGACGTGGTGCGCTGGGACGATTCGGGATACGCGACTGGGTGAACGAGCATGCCGGGGTTTGCCTCTTCGAAAGTGGGGTGTGGACGCAAAATATCAGAGTCCAGTTGAGTGGTATCCTGACCCGAACAGGAATGCATGAACTGCACGCTGATATTTTGTGTGGTCTCGTCAGCACTCAGATAAGGGTTAAATTGGGAAGCTTCGCAGGGAAGAGGTGACAGGAGATGGGGGAGGATGTTTTGTTCATCCGAGTTGGAGCGGTGTCTTGAGTGGGTGCGAGAGGGGCGCCCGCGAGCAAAGAAAATATCACCAGAAGTGTCACCCATGGAGGGGCAGAGAGATGGCCTGGAAGGGGATCATAGGGATCATTTCTAGGGCCATCGAGCGTGTCGAGCCCGGCAACGTACCAGAAGAAACTAGGGACTGCCCTATTCTTCACCGTGGAAAAGGGTACAGCAAGCTACAAAGCAGGAATAATAAGAGAGTGCGCCCTTCGAGTCAGGTTGCCTGGGAGAAGCTGATGCGGCGGCGATGGGAGAAATGGGCACAAGACCTCTGAAAGGTCTCAGATAAAAGGAGCGGCGCATGCTCGCAGCACGGGTGGTAGTAACAGGACATGAGGTACTCTCGGCGAGTGAATGGCGGGGCGTCTCCTGAAAACATGAGGGGCGTTACCACACCACGAGACCGTAAAACTTCACCCCCGGTTTGGACCACCTATCCCTAATTGACACATCACTGGCCTAATTAACAGCCTATGAAACGCAAACGGCAAGCACTGTCAGATAAAGCGAGCCCTTGTTTGTGGAAGCCCCTGGTAACTGACACATCATCTGAAGCTCGCAATGTTCACATATCAGCCTTGAGGCGATACACCCGAACGAGCCATCCCTGTTCAGTTGTTTTGTTCAGTTTAGTGCATAGGCGAATAATCATTGGCTGGTATTATTACCACTCAAACAGGCGTAGCCTTGGCTTGCTTGCCAACACGCAGCCCCGTGAGCCGGCGGTTCTTGCGGGGAAGATGGATGGAATAACGTCCTGAACCAAAGCTCACAAGTTTTCAACTCCGCGACGCCAGCGTGCACTCAGGAGTCAGACGACCCTCGAAAACCCCCCGACTCCGGGATTTCTACCATCCCTCGCAAAGGCTTTCCCCCAAGTTGTACTGTATTAGAATTTGCAATCGTCACGAACCGAATTCCCTCCATGAATTAAGAGAAAGTCTTGTACATAAACATAACATAAAGTATCGCCGTCCTGAAGTCATCAACACGTCCGATTCCGAATCATTTCCTCCCAAGGTGATCGCAGCCAAGATTGACCCAGTGGAGATCTTGCCTCCTCCCACCACGATCAACTGGAAAAAAAATCGTCAAAGGGAATGATGGGGACCACAAAACGGAACGGTTCTTTTTCCGGAAGCACCTTACCCAAGTGGGCTCCCATTACGCCCCATTCGCTCAAGCTTCCTGGCCTTCAGCCGATTCCCTGCGCCTGATTTTCGGATATGAACATCGTATGGCATTCGTGCATGTATAATCCAAAAATTAATATCCAAACCTATGCATGATGAGATATCGACTAGTTATTGGTCGCGCAATGCTTACCTGGCCGCGTAAACACATCTCACGCAACTGCCTCATCTAGGTATGTATCATTGGGCCCTGCTCTCGACAGCCGTCCTGAGACCACATGTCTTCCATTGACTTTCGAATCGTTCTCGAACAAGGCCAGGGTTTTCCTAGCGCTTGAGGGTCCATGAAGTCCGCGTGAGGTTTTGACATTAGGTGGCGCAGAGCCCTGTGACCTTTGCCCCGATTGTCTACCATCAGGAGTGATGGTTGTTTCAAGACGTCTAAGCACAGGTAGCTTCTGTGAAGTACAAAGTTAGCGTTCGACGAACCGAAATGGGTTCAAGTTGCTTACGTGCACTGTCTGAGGTCCTTTCTTCATGGCCCACTTATTCCACCACCCATTTGCAACAGTCTGGATCCGTATTTCGCTCGCACAGACCTCGCGGTTAGCATCTTCCGAAATTGAGACGTCGACTGCGACCGTATCTTCCGAAAACACAGGATCATCGGGAGTGACCGGACCCGAGGGAGAGGGAGATGTGGCTTCTGATGTCCCATGGACATCGATTTCCTCGATGTCGTCTGCTGAGTATATACTAAGAATATCCCTGAGGTCAGGGCCACGGATTTCTGGCCCGACAGGTGGCGGAGTGTCGTGAACAAGGATCACCTCGTGTGACTCACGTTGGCGAGGTGACAAACCGCACCTGTGACGCCGCGGAGAACCCCGCTTCGTCGCCAGAGGACTTGAAACGACATCCGCTCCGAAGTCATCGGTGCTTTCATGTATCTCTGCTGATGAGTTGGGTGGATTTCGAATGGGGGATGAGAGGTCCGGTGTGGCGAATCGGAAATACGAAGGTGGTGGCGACATATATCCATCTTCTTGATGAATATAATCGGGTGGTTCGTCAAGATTACCCTCAAGTGAAAGAAAAGGATCAATATTCTCTTTTCCGTGAGGCGTGAGGTCGTCTAGATGATGCACTGAAGAGAGTCGTGAGGGTAGGTCGGTGGCGCTTCCCTGCCTTACGGCAGGAGAACTGCTTTTCCGCGATCGCTGCCCCGCATCGGAGCCATTGCCCTCAATTTTGATCCGCTTAGCAGCCAAATCGTCATCCAGGACGTCAGCGAGCGTTCTTTTACCGCTCCTTGCCCCCGCTGTAGACATTTTCTTCGTGGGACGAGATAAAATTAATTGAGGCTTAGGAGCTAAAACTGCATTGAATGACATATCACTACGAGAAATCAAACGTGTCTCACTGAAGAATTGCAAAAGGCCAACGCTCCCATGATCTGGTTTAGCCTTTCCTTTGCCTTTGTCGGTACTCGAATGTTTGATATTATCGAAATGAAGCGGAGGCGCCTTCGATACTCGAGGCACAAAGCCTGGACTGATATCCGTTATCGGCAAAAGCGTGATCGGGTTCATGTCCCCTTGTGCGAGCGTTTTCGCCAAAGAAGGTTCAAGGTTGCTGTCACATCATTAGCCATCAACAAGTGGACAGCGGGGGGAAATTATCGCCACCTCCCGATATAGGCCTCGGTGTCGTCATCCATCACGTCCGGCGCGGTGATCTCAGTCAAGCAGACGAGTTTCTCGTCCAAAGGGCAATAAACCCGCTGATGCAGAAACACCTTCTCAGCGAGGTGGTATGCCTCGAGGTAACCCTTCGGCACAGGCTTCTTCCCCTCCATCTTCAAAGCCCGTACTAGCTGTTCAACGGTGCGATGCTTTTTCAATAGCGTCCAAGCAGTCTTCAACCCAACGCCAGGTATGCTGGGAAGATAATCGCAGCCACTGAGGATTGCCATCGCGCGAAACTGAGAATCGGTCCATCCCAGCAATGATATCCCAGCTTCGGCTGTCGTCACAGACCCAAAGTCGCCCCTGGATATAGACGTGATGGTACTTGACACCGAATCAAGTTTGAAGAGAACCTTGCGGCAACCAAACACGAGGAGGTCGGAATCTTCGGTTATGATACCATCCACTAGTCCAATGCGTTCTAGATAAGCCATCTGGGCATCCGCTTCGTACGGCGCAACCACGTATTGTATGCCTTCAGCTCGTAGAACCTACGAAGAGCTGTCAACGCACGCCCACAGATGATAGTAACACCCACTTTGATGAGCTGGTAAGCCATTTCTGGAGTCACGTCGACACATTTGACGTAGAAATCGCGTGCTTGACTATGTTTACCCTGTGCGGCGAGGGCATTGGCTTTCGACAGGTTCTCCTCTCTCCGCTTCCTCCGTTCGCGTTCGGTCCCTTTCTTCGCGGGAAGAGGTCCCCCGTCGAAAACGACATATGGCTTTATCTTGTGGTGACGCAGGAGTCGAACCCGATGCATGGCGTAGTCGACATACCTTGATGTATGTCAGAACATCAGTCTCACAGCAGTGGCATGCAGGCCGTGTGGAGCCTAAGGTTGACCGCGAGTATCAGAAACTCACTTGGTCGTCTTCTTTCCAGTAGCGAGCTCAGTAGCGCATGCATATACACCCCGATGTAGCCAGACGTACGCGTCCACAGCCAAGGTTTGCCCGGCGAAATCGGATAGATGCTTGCTGACTTGGATGGACTTCAGCAGTGGAAGTAAACCCGAAATACCCATTGAGATTTCGCGTTTGGACTATTGGGAAGATTGCATGAGAGTGCGGCGAAGGTATTCGAGTGGTCGAATGATTAGCGTTGTTAACTTGAAAGATCGCGTAGACTTGGAGAACAAGGTCCAGGTCTGGATAACAATGGTAAACAGTCGCGTCGCGTCCCATCCAATGACAGAAAGACCGAACAAATCCGATTATCTCGAAATGTTGTACGATGGCAAGTAGAACCTGAAGCTTGAAGCTTGACGAAAACTATTCGAGTGAGATAACTTGTGCTCCTCCCATGCCAGATTTACAGAAGCCAGTTTGAATTAGTTCGAACAATGAGACGAGGCAAGTCGAGGGTGAGGTTTGCCATTGTCACTGCGTGCCGTCAGGAGTCGGAAGGGCTGAGACAGACTCCTGAAGTAAGTGGGAACTTGAAGGCCATATGTGTTCGCGGTTTTGGAGCTTCTTCTCCTGTAGTCGAAGCCTGAAACGCGGTGTGCCCCTGAGTCTCATACCCCCGTCGCTACACTTGGCGTCACAAGACACAGGATGGGTAGAGGTTTTTCCTTCGAGAATTCTGGGCCCTGGGGTACATAATGTTTCAGGTGGCCGCATCCTGTTATTCAGATATACTTACAGTTCAGTATCGTACAAGTCATCGTGATCATCGTGATCGAGCGAATAACTCAACTCCCAGCTGCCAGCGACAAGCCACATGACACGGCAGTATCACTGTCTGTGGGGTCGTCAGAAACAGTAATATCGCAGCCAAGGGAGAAGATATGTGCTGTGAACTTTAACAATATTAATATGTGTTCGTGGTGGTCACTGGTCACCAATCTTGGCAGGTCGATTACGGAGCGTATTTACAGATCTTATCCGTTTGTCCCAGTTACAAAACCCGTGCGCGAGTGTGCATAAACGAGATCAGCCTAGATCTGTTAGAGAACCCCTGAGGCCCGTGCATACTATGTGTGGTCCTGCGTCCTGTTTCTGTTTTCCCTAGCGTGTCCGACGTAGACGTGTACCGCGGACTCTGGTGAACGTGACAAGATCCTCCTTTGGACATCTGACTCTTGACTACCATCATGAGTGATTTCGGCCACACACAAGAGACTGTCAAGCGCGCAGTCTCCAATGGAGTCCCGCCACCAAGCTTCACACTGCCAGTGCGCCATGTCGTGACTGAGGAACCTCTTGTCTGCTGACTTTGATCTGACAAGCTGCCAAACAATCACGATATCATTACAGCGAACCTCTTGTTACTTGTTGCACAGACGCCCAACCCGTAAGCCGTCTGATTCGTTGCCTGACTTCTCATTTTTACCAGATTCATGCTGCAGACGACTCAAGTTCATATACGAGCTCCTCGTCAAGCACATCCATGCGTTCGTTCGTGAGACCAAGTCCGTGATCCAACCGGTCTTCGATCGTCCTTATCGTTAACCATTCTCCAGCCTCTCCACGGATGAATGGATGTCATCCATCGAGTTCTTGACTCGAGTAGGCCAGACATGCACTCCTTTGCGTCAGGAGATGATCCTTCTTTCCGACGTGTTAGGGGTTTCTGCCTTGGTCGACTCTCTCAACAACCCTGTCGAAGGTGGTGCGACAGAGAACAGTGTCTTGGGCCCTTTCTACACCGACGATGCAGAAGATGGTGAGTGTCTGATTCTAACATAACCATCTAGTACCCAACTCTAGGCTGTCCTCAGTTGAATTCGGTGGTTCAATTGCATCCGAGGGCAAGGGACAGTACATGTACGTCGAAGGCCGGGTCTTGAACACTGAAGGTGAACCCATACCCGATGCTGTCATCGAGACATGGGAAACGGACCACAACGGTATGGCCCGATCGAGAACATCGTCTATTTTGACACGTCTTGACTATGCTCTCATGACCAACAGGGTTCTATGATACACAGTACGCTGATAGGACTCGTCCCGATTGTCGTGGGCGCTTGCACACCGCGAAAGATGGAACGTTTGGATATCGTGCCGTCGTGCCCGTTGCTTACCCCATCCCGGGCGACGTGAGTGTCATTTACGTTTCTGATCTTCGGATCCAGCGCTGATTCCGATCGTTGATCGAAGGGTCCGGTTGGAGAATTGCTGATCTCCCAGGGACGCCACAATATGCGCCCTAATCATTTACACACGATGGTCGAAGCGCCTGGTTACCATAAACTTGTCACAGCGTTCTACCCGGAGGGATGTGACTATCTCAGGAGCGATGCTGTATTTGGTGTCAAGAAATCTCTTGTTGTGGTATGTGCTGGATTTCACCCCGGTTATAGCACAAGTTTTCACGTTGAGGCTGTGTTGGACAGAAATTGGAACAGGTCAACGATGAGGAGGAGGCTCGTAAACGCGGATTCCCCAAGGGCGGCTCCTTCGAACTTTTGAAGCATGATATTATACTACTCACGGAAGCGCAGTCGACATCAATCCGTGAACGGACTGTCAACGAAACAGAAGCACTCTATCTTCAAACTAAAGACGCCTGATCTGGGTGATGTGCGATTTTGGCTTTAGGATTGTGCGAGTCTCGAAACCGTTCACCTTGTAGTAATTGGATTCAAGATCTGGATCTTGCAGTAACCAACATGTAACTCTCCGGATCGCCCTCGGGGTGTGGGCGATGCTAGCTGTACGATATTCTTTGGCATGTATACACATCTGTACTTTTTGATGAAACCCAGACTTCAACAAGCCGAATACATCCCATAGTCAGGGTATCATAAGTTAGTAATGGACAAAGACTACATCTCGTCAGACCATGTTTTCTTGTCAGACCCGGCGGGACAGCTTCACGCGTGCATTCACGGGTGTTAAAGTGATACCAGTCGTCCACTTGAGCAGTACCTTCCTTTGCTCCTCACGAGACAGTGATGCGAGGTCATCAGGTACTAGGACCCGATAGCGACGCACAACGTTCGCCAAAATACACACGCTTTCTGTGAGTGCGAATCGCTGACCGATGCACGACCTTGGTCCTCCTGAGAAGGGCAGATCTACAAAAACAGACCGTTACTAAATCTCGAAGCAAGGATTGGAGACCTGATGTTGGGCTCTTACACGCATTTCTTGGCCATTGGTATGATTCGGTGTCGATGAATCGTTCAGGCCTAAAGTCTTCGACGTCCTCTCCCCAATACAACGCTGCGGTGGAATGAGCATGAGCATCATTTCACGAGAGAAAAGGGGGAGAAATCACGGTTCGTGTGTAGTGCCCAAATGTCCATGCAGACGACGCTCCCAGCTGGTACAGGGAGCGGAATTTTTTCCCCTTCGACGATGGGACTCTGTTTTGACGGAGGGACGAAGTAGGTGCCAGATAGAACGGTGTCTTTACAGACATCCTTTGCAATACGAGGTTCTGCGGGGAATAAACGAAGCGTTTCGCGGAAGAATGCCGTGGTATATTCCTATACTTGACGTCAGGATGTGTTATTTATCAAAAAACTGAGGGGTCTGACGAGCTTGTCCAGGTGTTCTTTGTGGTTCTAGTTGATAGTTTTAGTTCAGTGGATAGCGTGGGCATGAACGAGAGAAACGGGCTGACCATTGCGAGCTCGGCGTCGGATATACCTTCAGGCCATATGTTCATGACTTCCTCGAATACCTTTTGCTGACATTCCGGGTAAATGGCCATCAACGCAAATGCAAAGCAGAGGGTGTGAGCAGAGGTTTCTTCGCATGGACATCAGCCAATTTGTTGTCGTATTCAGAAGGTGAATGCACTAACCATGTCCGGCGAGGAGGAACACCTGAAAAGAAGGTTAGAAGAGGTTAATCCGGGCCAAGATAGATACGCGATGTGCTTACAAATATATTGGAGAGGACTTCTCCTTCGGTCAACTTCTTGGAGTCACTATCCTGATTCATGTTGGCCTCGACGAGGTTGCGCAACAAGGCAGCACTGGAAACCCCAGAATGCTTGGAAGAAGCAATATCCATACGAGCGGAGGAGACGAGATCGAGCATGTGAGTGCGTAGATCTTGGAACGCAAGTTGGGTTAACAGAGCTCGGGAGGACAGGAAAGGGACTTTGAGGACCGAGGAGAGTTGATAGAACCATTCAGGGAACAGGGCTTTGAAGATGAGGTTGTTAACAGAGTCCATGACGGCAGATTGGAAGGGAAGCTGGCAACCGGGAGGCAGCTCCGTTGATGATTCGCCAGCCCACGAAAGCTTCTTTCCGAAGCCAGCACCAGCGATGACAAGGAGCGTCGCCTAAAGTAAAGTAAACCGCAGTTATCGCACACTGAGTCACTCCTCGTACCTGAGTCATGGGTTGAAGCATGTCCACGTTGATGTCTGAACCGTTGTTGGTGGCATCGAGCTCCTGGAACCATTCGTTGAGCACACGCAGTGTTTCTGCCCAGACCATCGCAACGTTTGCCTTTTAAACGAGTTGGACAGGTATCCAAAAGTAGATAAGCGTATGATAGCGTACCTCATTGAAAGCCGACATGGCAACCGAACGATGTCGCTTCCAGTCAGATCCCTCCACAGAGACGAGATTTCTGCCATGAAAGTTCAGGACCTCGTACTGAAATAACTAGTGAGAAGGCTAAGGACAGAAAATAAGACGACTGACCGCCGCGAGGTCCTTTTGAAACGTATGCCGATCCCCCATGACAATCTTCAGAGCCTCAGCGTCTGCAACCCAGAAGTACTGCTGGGCCGTGATAAAATTAATGGCGACGAAAACGGTGCTCCCAAACTCCTTGTACACTGTAGGCGACTTGGTTTGTGACACAATCCCACATAAATAAGGAAAACATACAGGACATCTTCCCTTCATAGTAGGCGACGCTTCCTGGACGAGGGAAGGTATTGCCTAACACAAGAGCAATTGCGTGGAATGGATTAATCCATTGCAATTTGCCTCCCGGATAATTCCTGCGAGGAAGATCAGCTATTGCTGCACGTTGCGTGGCTATCGGGAGCGCCACTACTATCTGGAGCAAGAAATCGACACGAACTTTACTCTTGAGAAGGCTGTCCGGAGGGAAAGAGCCTTGCTCAAGGCCAACTTGAGCACCACCAGGGCAACACCGGACAACGCCCAGCGGTATACCGACATTGATCGAGGGGAAGAGAACAGGGCTGCATTGCCTCGAGGTTCTGCCAGTTTACATACTTACAGAGCCGAGCCTCTGGTTCCAATATGTCATAGTAAGTAATTGATGCGCTTGTGGGTCCAGAAAGCCCTGATCAATCGATCATGAGTCACAAATGTACCGCCACACCTCGAGGCAGGTTCCAGCAAGATTGTCATAGTATTTCCAGGTATTTCCACATAATGAACGGAAATGAAGATGCACACCAAACGAGCCTCGCGCACAAGCTGAACGATTACCCTGCTGATTCCAGTGTCCACAGGCGTGCTGATTTTGACAGCATCGAAAGCCACTCCTTGCGATCAAAAACTCCATCACTCCAACACTGTAGGCAGTGAGCGCTACTAAGCTGCGCTTCAATTCAAAAGTTGGTCTCCATTGAAATGCTGAACACCACACTAGACGGTTTCTTGATGATCGCGATGGCGGTACGGGTCAGAGACATCGATATCCATTCAGACTGTCCGGGTGGTCTCAGTCACCGAGGTATAGACCCCCTCACTTCCGCGCTTCATACTCACTTTCATTTCTTACTTCCCTCACTTACAAGCCCATCGTTCCTTATACTGACACGTTATGCTCTCCATCCGCTCTCTTGCACTTCCCCTCAGCGTGCTTCTGGCAAGCAACGCTTTGGTTCTCCCAACAGATGGCGATGACCAGGACGTCATCACCACCTTCAAAGGCTTCCCTTTCGCAGCCAGAGCAACCCCAAAGAGCTCCAAAGGGTCAAGCGACAACACTACCTTGATGACCCTTGCAAACGAGCTCAATATGGAGGTGTGTGACGACTTCATTCAGCCTGACGTTCTAGGCCTCACCCTGTTCAGTACACCGGCAAGGTCAACGTCGGTGGTCATGGTACGTTTCTATGCTCTGATTCATTATCACCGACCTATTTCGTTCATAGATTTCACCCTCATCATCGACACTGGTTCAACCGATCTCTGGGTTTCCAACGCCCAAAAGGTCCAGGTCAATAAGACTACCGATACCACGTTGAACCTCACCTACGGCATCGGCTCCGCGTTTGGCAACGTCTCCTACGGCAATGTCTCTTTCGGAGGATACGATGTCGAGAACCAAGCTTTCCTCGTCGTCTCAAAGGCGTCGGACACTGACAACGATGGAATCCTCGGTCTCGGATTGGATGGGCTGTCCATGATAGAAAGAAAAGTGAACAGTCCATCAGCCCAGTCCGTGATGGCCAACGTGTTTGCTCAGCACCCCTCCACTCCCAACTTTATCGGTTTGACGCTCGACAGGTCCGACGACGGCGAGGAAACTGCTGGCGGTGTCCTCTCCATCGGCGAATACGACCCTCGATTCAATAACGTAACTCACGCACCGAAATATCCCGTTACCCCGACCTCCACCTCCCGCTGGACGATCGCCATGAATGCTATGACGATCGACGGGAAGCGATTTCCTCTCAAGTCAAACGTCAGGGGAACTAAGGAAGGCCAGGCCATCGCGCTTATCGACAGTGGTACAAGCTTGGCATACATCCCGAGCGACGCGGTCGACGCTCTCTACAGCTCAATCAACGGTTCTGTTCACGTCAAGAACGAGGACCAGGACGCCTGGTTCGTCCCCTGTCTCAGCCAAGTCAATCTCTCCTTCACGTTTGGGTGCGTCTCATTCGTGTCATTGTCATTGTCACCGCTTCTTTTACTGACGTCAAGCCGAACGATGCGGCGCGTCCCGGGCAGAGAAGATGCCTATCCGATCAACCCCATGGAGCTCACCACCCCGATAACGGTCGATGAACAAGACAACCAATTCACGGTCTGTGTCAGCGCTTTCCGTCCACCTCTTGGGGCCGGAGAATCCGACCTGGACTTTCTCCTCGGTGACATCTTCATGCGGAACGTCTACTCTGTGTACGTTTCTCTTGCCCTCAAACCTCCCTTGGAATTATTTTTGATAAAACGTCATTTTCGGCTAGATTCAACTTTGGAAACGCGAGCACTGGATCCAACGCCAAGGGCGCCTCGATCCAGTTCCTTTCGCGAACCAACAGAGACCAGGTATACGCCAATTTCGGAATCAACCGGAAAGAGTCGCTCGAGACGCGTGCGCCGCTCTTCGACTTGAGAAAGCTACACACAGACGGGTCTACAGACGGTGGCGGACGGCTGGTACCGCCGCCATAGTAAACGGCCGAAGTTGACCGGGTGTCGAGGGTAAGTAAGCATGCTGGCATGCGACTTTTGTCATGTTTGCGAGTCAGGTTACCGTCACATGTACTCTCTGAGAACGTGGATCGTTTTCCTTCGGTGCCGTCTTCCTGACTAGGGCTTTTTCGTAGTGATTGATCCTCTGGTATCGTCCTGTCATGGTGATGAATCGGGACCGAAATAAGAGAAGCGTGCCAAACACAGTGCGGCAGGTCCGTATCCCGTATCCGACTCGTTCCTCGTGTAGTAATAGCGCGTCATCGAGGGAAAAAGGGCAGGTCTGCGAGAGCTGAAGCTGGAGCGCTGATTGCTCATGAAGCTGACGCCAAAAAAAAAAACGATAATGAATCGGCGTCAGAAAATATCATCCCCCGGTGATGGGATTGAACAGAAGTTGCAGGCACGACATCATCACCAGTATATATACTAAATTACGATTTCGACGCGAGTGTATCGATCGAGGGGCATGATCAACTTGAACTTGATTGTAACTTACTCGTTGGGATACGATTCGCATGTGGCATCTGGCCACAACCCATGTCATCTATGATATGTAGATCGATCGTCCCCGCACCGCCCTCGTATTTCCTTCGATCGATCTTGCCTACGACGACGATCATTTCTCATCATTTCATGATCTCACTCCTTCCTTCTCCAGCTAGTAGCTAGCATCTTTCGTTCGACATCATCTGTAATCAAAACGGAAGATACTTATATCACTTGAAGAGTGAAAAAAAAAATACTATCGATTTCACACTAGGAATCGCAAAAACTGTACCATATAGGATAAGGATACGACTTGGGGGGGATTGAACAAAGCACCACGATGATGAAAAACCAACGAAAAACGAGACGAATAAAAAAAAAAAGGGAGGGGGGAGGGTAGGTATGAAAAAGTGCAAAACTCGCGAACCAACGAAGAGAGTGTATGAGCTGACAGTGACGGGGGGGGGGGGGGGGGGGGGGGGGGGGGGGGGAGGGGGGGGGGGGGGGGGGGGGGGGGGGGGGGGGGGGGGGGTGACGCGGGCGGTGAATAACGGACTAGGTATGGACGATAGCTATGATATACGTTCTAAGCTGAACCTGTTTTTCCCTAAACGATGATGATGTGTGTGCGCAAAAGAGATTTAGAGAAAAAAGAAGATAAAAAGAAAACAAGGTATGATATCGAATACGAAAAAAGAGAATAGCCAAAGAGAGATGATCGGGGAAACGCAACATAGGACGATCAATCGATCAAGGACCGACGTTATGGAGCCGTGTGATAAACTCCATGTCTTCGATTCCTCCAAACGTCGTCCGATGACTCTCGTAGCTTGTCCCCCGCATCGCCGCCGACCTCGGGACGGACGCGTCCTCCTCTGTCCCTCCCTCACGCCTATACCTGTCCCAATCCCCGTCGTCCTCGTCCCTGTACTCGCGCTCATCCTCGTCGTCATCGTACTCATCTTCGCCCTCGGAATGAGACTCATGAGTCGATATCGGTCGATCACGACTTGGCCCATCATACTCGGACAGATTCTCTTCGAAATACGGTTGCAAAATCGACACACGGCCCAGATGTCCACCAGGACGAGCGGTAGGTGGAAGGGGGAAATCAGAGAGCCCTGACATCCGCGAGACGTCCGACGTCGTCATATAGCTCAACCGCACAGCGTCAGTCGATGAGAGACCATATCGAGCTCTTACAGGGCTCAACAACTCGACTTCTTCGTCCTGTTCTGTGTTTTCCGATCTATCTTGACTCATGGTAGCGTCAACGACCGTAAGGTGGAGCTCTACGGAGGCACGATGAGGCGTTGGGGTTAGAACAGGCGCAATCGCAGCTTGCGAGTGATCGTGCCAAATAGGGTGGCCTAGCAGACACGGCAGACAGCGCTATCAGCACAATAGATCGCAACCCAAAAACGCGCCACGAATCCTCACCAAACGTATCGTTCTCGGTTTCCTCCAACGTACTACCCAACATCGAGGAGGCCCCAGATGAGGTGACGTCCTCAGGGATGGCCGCTGTAGGTTGTACAGCAGGCTCGTTCTCCTTCTGAATAGGTACCTGCATCGGCGTACCAGGGTCCATCGGAGTAGGAGACAAGTCCTCCCGTGCGAGATCTATAAACACATACTTTGTCTCACCCTCGTTCAATGGATGATCTGTATGAGACTCGGAGCTCGGGAGATGCGCCGTAGCAGAAGGCGTCCGGGAGATATTCCGCATTTCGTGCATCTCTTCGCTGAGACTTCGAACGAGGTTCTCGAGTGGGCTCTTAGATCCGGAACTGTGAACGTCGGTCGGCACCTGTGTAATCAGCGTGATCTGTTCCGCGACCTCCTGATTACCGGCAGGTAATTGGGGTTTGTAAAAAAGATCCTGGAACTCGTCGAGATCGTCGGGGTTGTCGAACGCCGACATGACCATTTGGATCGTCGAGGAGGACAGGGATGGAGGATCGCTCAGCCCAGATGGAGTAGGAGATTTGGGATCTTCGGATGCCGAAACAACCGTGTCAGGGGAAGGAGAGTGTTGTTCAAGAGGAAGAGGCGGTGGAGGAGGAAGAGGTCGTGGTGATGGCGCTCTTGGAGGAGGTTCGACTACAGGGGACGGAGGTCGTTTCGCGTTCACTTCCTTTTCCCGCAGAACATCCTCTGGGCGCGGAAGCGACGCATACACGAGGGCCTCGCCAACACCATACCGTTCGAAATCAGACTGAGAGAGGGATATATGCGGAAAGAAGCTACGTTCCGCACTCTGCTCCGGCCCCGATCGAGCTACCGGCGCCTGCAAGGTCGTGCTTCCGGATCTTTGGCGTCGTTCTGGTGTGGGTGGAGAGTGCGCGGACGCAGAGCTATAAGGATGCGAGATAGGACCAATGGGTAACTGAACTGCAGCGCGCGGAGGGAACCGGTGTCGCATACACACATTGTTCGTAATGGCATGCTGAGGTAGATCCAGATCCAGCGCAGACGGATGTGGGCCAGCATACTCCGAGGACTTGTGTGTGTGTCTCGAGGGTCGTTGGTTGTCATCTTGAGCATACTCGCATGCGTCCATACTGCGCAATGGGGATGAATATGGATGATCTGGAATACCGAGTTCCGGGAGTCCCGCAGATGGAGGCGGCGAAGAGATGGCAATGCCGACTTCACCACTCGGGACGCTGGGGATGGGCGATAGTTTACGGTTCGCATCATCCACAGACCTATCCGCGTCGACGGGCTCGCCCAGGTGAGCTGTAGCGGGCACGTCGGCTTTCGAAGACGAAGGTACCTTCTCGTCCCCAGGCGCCACAGAAGAATCATCTTCGCCGACACCACATAAAGCACCTGCTTTTAACAGGGCTGTTTTTCCCCACGATTCATTACGTGAATGACCACGATGAGTTGGATTCCGGGATGATTTGGAAGAATTAGAAGTGGCTAGAGAATGTGAATGCGAATGAGAGTATGTGTTTGAATGAGAGGTGTGAGTGTGATTGTGTGAGAAAGCCGATTGAGAATGCGAATGAGAAGTTGGTTTAGAATGAGATGATGACCCGCTCGATTTGGAGACGTGCACGGTCGGCATGGTGCTCTGACTGCCGAGAAGCGTACGAGCAGCGAGAAACTCGAGGTGACTCTGACCTTTGCTACTCTCCGAGAGATGACGACCACGAACATGCCGCTCAGAAAGAGATTTAGAGCGGGCACGCGATAGGGAACGGGTGTGTTTGTTGCCAATGGACTTGGAAGCCTGTAACTTCCATCGAGCGCGCTGTTGATCGAGAGCCTCACCCTCGTCGATAACCCTGTATGAATCCTCGCTCAGGACAAGGAGACCAGGCAGGATGAAATGAAAAACAACACGTACTGTGCTAGAGACAGGGGTGGCTCCGGCAGAGAAAGCTCCGCATCACCAGCGGGAATATCCTCAGCCGGAGGCGTAGGTTGGTCAGCAACCGGTTCAAGTTCGGGTTCAAAGCCAGCGCGAGGGAACGCGGACGTAGATAGGTGTTCAAGTAAATCCGCCGCGGAGCGCGATTTTGTGAGTGTCGGACGTGTAGGTTTGGTGTGGGACGCGGTGGATGCTGCGCGAGGACGTCCAATGGCGACAGGGGGGGAGGAAACTGTCAAATCCCCCTTTGGCTCTATGGCTATAGGCGCGGCTGTGGGAGTACGGGTATTCCTGTCGACATCAGCAGCTTGCCTTTGCGCTTGCTTGACCTTGAAACGGGGAGAGGGGGAGAGCAGTGCGTCCCACCAGGTTTCAACCGATAGCAAACGCTCTGCCTTGGATCTTTGTGAGAGTTTCTTTTTCGCAAATGGTCTAGGGTGGTCAGAAGGCGAACCAAGATTGGGAGTCGAGATAGAAGTCTTAAGAGGGGGTTGAACTAATGACGGTTGGCTCTGGGTCACATCGTGACTCGCAGCTGAGGGAGGCAGTCTACTGTGCATAACCCAAGGACTGCTCTGCGTGCGAGTACAATTTGACTGATATTGAATCTGTTCAGAAGCAACATGTCGCAGAGGGTGAGCGGAATCAGATTCGAGAGCCGATTTCGAAAGGGGAGAAGAATATGCATATGGGTGCGAGATCTGGGTATGCGGCGGGTGATAGTCAGCTGGAGAAGAAGTTTGTGAGTCCAATTCCTGGTTTCCGATGAATTCCTGTTGTCGCAGAGAAAGCCGCTTCGAAGAGAACGCGTTGGTTGGGTCTTGGTGCGGAGACGCAGGGGAAGATTGTATTGTGGGAGTCAAGGGTGCATAGTAGGAATAATAATAATCCTCTTCATCCGTGTGAAACGGGGACGGAAGGTTCGAATGGTTAACAATATGAGCTTCGGATTGAATTCTAGCCGGAGGGCATGTGCCTGGGGCAGGGGTTGGGGGTGCAAGATGTTCTTGTTGAAACTGGATGATGGGGGGACCGTGAGTAGACTTTCTTCTTGAACTGAAAGCGAAGAAGCCGGTGAAGCTGGACCGGCTGTAACGAGCTGTGGATCGATGAGCTGGCTTGGGCGATTCGCCGACCCCGCCATCGGGTACGACGATGGCAGGTGGTTGTAGACTAGTGGGAGTAGGGTTTGTGTGACGTCGAACGGGGTTTACGGCGACGCAATTGTCCGGTCTGAACGGGTCTGTGTACTGTTCACCGAGCTGATGCTGACTCTGGTGGACGGCCACACTGGGATGGGTATTCCGGTGTTGAGGTGGATTTTCAGAACCGCGGGGTTTCTGGTTTGATCCGAATCCAAGTCGGGGTGATAGAAGGAAAGAGAGCACACTGGGATTTTTGAGAACCATCGAGGCGAATGGAAATAAAGCTGGAGGCTCGGCGGGGTGACGCGTCGGATTCGGGGGTGAAAAAGAAAAAGCGGTCAGATGCCAGCTGAGCTGTCGAGAATGCGAGAAGAGGAAGAGTTTCGAGGTGCAGTAACATGCAGAACTTCAGACTGGCAGTGGCAATCCCTGAATAAGGAGGAGACATGAGCTGTTCGATCTTGAGTTTGCACGGACAATCACTGACCGGGGAAATGTAATCAAAGAGTGGAATGTAGGGACATGGAGAGTGAGTTCCCCCACCGTGTCACACAGCGACGAGGATAAAATTACAGACGAGTACTAGATTCCGAACCCTGTTCAAAAATCACACCTGATACCGTTTCCCACGGAACCCTGTGACTGTCAAAACCACCGGGCAACGAACTGTCGAATATCCGAATCATAAATCACTCCATTCGCGGTCAACCAATAACCGGGCGAACCGTAGCCAGTGGAAACACACAGGAATAAAATACCACCAACAACGAGCAGGCACCGATGACGACCCCGAGGAGGTACAGTCCGAGGGAGCCACGTGGTTAATTTGAAACCCCGGAGCGCGCCTCGATCGCAGTCCCCGCGTTCGCCGGGTCCACGCCGGTCCCCCATGTCGGACCCGACCACGACCGGTGAACGACCGAGAAACAACAGAAATCCAACCGGAAGAAATCAGTACAAAGACTGTCGTGCGTACCAAACATCCACTTGTCTCGTCCCGCCACTCAGTTTCGATCCAGCGCCCAAAAACGATGCCAGAGTCACTGAACTCCTCTTCGAATACCAGCGAAGGGAGATATTCGATAAGAGGAAAATAAGTCAGTTGCTCTACGGCGAGCATGGTATCAAACTTAGGTGGGTCACTGAAACCGTGAGACTGCCACCCCATCAGTGCGATCCTGTCCAGTGAGAGTTCTGTCGCCCGTCGTCGAAGAGCACTTGGGCTGTGCGCGAGTGGCGCAACAACTCGCCAACTACCAGAGACAACGAAGCGCCAGCTCATCCAGACACAGATGGATGGAGACCCTGGAAAGAAACTCGGTCCCAGAATGATCAAACAACTCATTGCCAAAGAGACAGGCGTCCATCTCACCAGGTACGTCTTTCATGCAGATCGCCAACCCTCTCTATATGCGCCTGTTTCAGGGAATACATTAGAGCAGAGATGCTCAAATTAGATCCAGAGGGCTTTACAGCTCGTGATACCTCGAAGAGAACAAGACTGGCTACCCTCGAGTTCGATCTCCTCCCACCAGCACCATGAATCACGATCTACTGTCGAGAAATAGTGAATGGTTGACGTTAATGTGTACATTGTAATTGTACTAGCACAATCAACTAAAGTAGTGATAAGCGCGCCGCCAACTCGTTGACCATGACAAGCCACACACCCCATCGTACACCGCTTCGCCGTGTATCACAAGGCTCGCTCTTTGCCCTCTCCCGCTCGGAACAGAACCCAGATGCCCCACATGGCCTTGGCTTTCTCGAGCCCGTCATGTCCGAGCTCGTCGATGAGGCAGAGGCACTCCACGCCAATGTCGAAAACCTGCGTCGCCTCAGCGACTCCCTACGCTCCTTCAACGAAAGTTTCGCGAGCTGGCTCTACGTGATGGACATGAATGCACTAACCATCGACTGGCTCCAGGTACGTGCCCGACGATTCGCGTCGTACCATAGGGTTGGATATCATCCAAGCTGAGCGCATATATGCGTCATGTAGGCGCCCACAGACGTGTCTTTTCGACTGGCGCAACGACGAGCTGGTACGATCCCTATCCTCTCGTGAAATACGCGATCTTATGACCTGGATTAGAGGAGGACGCCCATGCCGCAGCTGAAGCCGCGAAAGCAGCCCCGCCTCCACCCCTCTCTTCATCCGCGCCAGACGCAAGCGTCTTCACCGACGTCGATAAAACCACCTACAACGAAACCGCAGACTACGAAACCACCTTCACCACCGCCATCACCACTTCATCTGCCCCCACCAAATCCGCCGCATCCGCATCCAAACCTGGACCAAAGAAGAAAAGTAAACCAAAGTTGTCTGTGAAAGAGAAGAAGGAACGATTGGTGCGTGTTAGCATTTCTTTTGGTCGTTTGTGTTTGGTGACCTGCGATGTGCATAGATGTCGATCGAGAAGATCATCACTGCTCTTCCACTCGAGTTCCGCGGAAGCGATCCGGTACGTCCCTTCCCTAGCCACATCCTGCACCAGAACCGATGCGACGATCGATGGACCACGTTCTGCAGGGCTTACGCCGAAACATGGAAATGGTAATCGATGTCATGATCGACAGCGACGGACGAGGGGTCAAACGTACGTCTATGCTCTCAAACTCTGATCACGACCTCTGCTTAACAACGCTTGTCGACCCAGTCATCGAGCTCGTCGCCCCGCCCGACCTCAACCAGGCACGAGTGAACAAATGCCTCATCGCGCTCGTGAACAGGAAAATCGTCCATAAAGATAGCGCGTCCGTAAGTGCAGGCAGTTTTGTTCCACCTCGTCATTGTCGGTGAGCTGACGACGTCCTGTCTGAACAAAGGGTTCTGTGCTTTACCACTGGCATGGATTGTCATGATATCTCTCCCATTGTACATTACTCATCATCCATCGTGATAACGGCGACGCACCGCTCACGGGTCGACTGAAACTCACTGATTTTTTTAATTGTGCGATTTGATTCTGCTTTACCTCCTGACGCTGAAATCGTGAGCATCATCTCAGCCTACTTATTCCGGAATTTCGACCGGTCCCTTAGGGGGTGATCTTGGAGGACAAAAAGCTTAGATTGTCCTGACCGCAACACCCTCAGACTCCAAGTCCACCTGACCCCAGGATTTTCTTCTCGGTCGCTCGACAAAGCAAGTTACACCACATGCCCAGTCATATCGATCTCGTCCGTCGATTTTATTGTCTCGATTTCTCCGAATACGTTGAAAGTGAGCCCAAAGCGGTCCAACTCGGTCCCCGAGTCCTTCGTCTGTTCAACCATGAGTGCCCATTCACGGTACCGACAACGATTATACGACCATCCGGAGCTCTCACTCGTGCAAAATATGCCAACGTCGAGGAAAGGCTTGACGAAAGTTGGGTTAACTGTCCACCTGAGTTGACGGTGCAGAGTTCTGAGGCGAAGATGACTGCAGGAAGTCTAATTCGTCCTGGCCGAAGGGAGGACCGTCTAGTGGGTGGGCACGATCCATGGGTGCACGAGCATAAACTTGCTCGGATCAGCCAGCGAGAGCGACTCTGTGCCGGTGATACCTACATCCCCGATCCCGATGCGGTAAACGTTTCCAACATGGCTGATCAACTTTTGGACAAGGAATACGATGCATGGAAGATATAAGCGTCGATTGGCGGACCGTGCTAAAGGAAGACGAGTGATTCGGTCGTATATCATCTTGGCCTCGTGCTAGGTAGTTGCTCAACATCTCGTGCGCGTGATTCCATATCATTGTCATCAATTGACGACGGAGTGTGTGGCGTTTGATGGTAGATGGTAAGACTGGAAGGGAGGGAGTTGTTGTATCCAGACGATTTCCTGACCCAGGCAACCACATGAGCGGGCAACGATCTCCCCAGAAGATGACCAAGCGCAACCTCTCCACTCTCCCCATACCGCGGCGTCAATGTCACTCTCGAAGACCCCGATCAAGGAGTAAGCAATATCTTCCTCAACCGTAACGTTCCACATCGACACAAGTCGCAGTTTCTCCCGTATCGATAGGTCGCCTGGACGAAACGCAATGATATTGCGCTTTATGAAGTCATCACGAGCCCAAAAGTTGAATGCCACATAGCTGATATGATGGTATGTAGGGCGACCAGCAAACAGTCTGCAAATGAAAATGTAGGTATGATGACCTCCTGGAGATGCTCACATTGCAATTCCAGGAGAGGTGCGAGATTCGTGGATGATAGCCCTTTAGATGCGCTGGCTGAATACTCTGATCAGCGGTGCAGAAGGACTCGGGAAGAATATCCTGGAGAGTTCTAATGGTAATCTTCCCACTTTCTTCGCCGCTCGCGAGATAACAGTCATCATTGGGAGCGAGCGATGGAATATACATACTCGAGCGTCGTGGTGGATGAGGGACCCGATTTGGGAATGCTTGGAGGTATCCCAAAACAAAAACGAACGACCAGCCGAGGATACAATGAACTTCTGGATTGGGAAATCGTCTCCGTCAGCCCCCCATGCGAACAGGATTGATCCGGTCGATGTATCGATACAGTTGATTGTCTAGGTAGGAACTCGACAACCTCTAAAATGACAGTGCCGGTGTGAGCATCGTAAATGCGGAGAGAGCTGGCTATAGTTGCTAGTCGGTCCGATCCACTTGGAGAGGATCACAACGCTCCTGCCAGGCACGTGTCTGTCGTGGAGGAGTGGTGGGCCTCCAATGAATCACCTACCTGTGTTGATGCATTTAGGATGTCCCATATGCACACAGTCCGAGTCTTTTCTAGGCTGGATCCAGTTGCAAACCTCGATCGGGGAGTCGGGCGACACGTCAACGGTATACACAATACCCTCTTCCCGCACCGAGACGACTTGTTCGCGAGTTGTCCAGTGCCCCCCTCAACCGCCTGGTTACCAGAGTCTGGCATTCACGATCCCTGGACAGTGCCAAGTATGGCCGAGACACCGCGGCCGTTACTAGTTCGATTTGATCGCCCACCTTCTTCCTATCCTCGACGTTCCACTCGCGAATGACCCGTTTCGCAAGTCGCAAGTCGCAACCACAATATTAGCCTGATGCTTGTCGCGGCGCCTCCTTTCCCTACAGCGGGGAGCAGTTAGCATCCCAATCTCGTCATATATCTGAGAACTAACACATACCCACGTCCGACGTCGACACCCTCTGACACACGGAAAAGTATAAGTAGTACGAGGTAAAGGTTCAAGAGAGCTGACCCCGGCGCTCTTTGACTCCAACAACAGCATCGTGAATGAGTCGTACTTCGACCATTGAAGTGTAGTTGGTTGTGGAAGTAAAAGAGAACCAACTGCCCTCACCCGCTCATCTCGGACTAGAAATAATAATACCGAGACAGAAGATCAACACCTCATAGCAATCCCGTTACCGTGATGATGAGAGTCTGCGTTTTCTATACCTGATGACATCTACCTTAAAAACAAAAAAAGGGGACGACAACGCATTCACAGACGAAGGTAGGTAGTAAATTAAAATGTATGAAAAAGAAGGAGCATAGCCCGGTCCACGCCAAGCAAGCCTCGATCAGCCCAGAGAGACCCTCTCGCTGGATCCCTTAATTCGTCTGTGCACCAACAGCCTAAATCATTCCCCAGTCAGTATCCAACCCAAAACGAAAAAAAACCCCAACAAGTTTACTCACGAGTCGCTTCAAATGTTCCATAAACACCTGCAAGCTCACATCGTCCGTAAAGATCGCCTGTCCCGCACTCGTACCCTGCGCAGACCCGTACATCGACGTCGACATGTGCGTCGTCGACGGGTTCAACTTTGACAACAAGAATCGAGCTTGACTTCCTCCTTGGTCACAAACGATGTATCGAGGAATGGGGAATCGGTCAGCGAGAAGGTCTTGCGCGTCAGCAACAGGCGCTTCGAGAAGTTCTTTGAAGTTTTCGTAGCCTTCTTGGTCTTGGTATCCTGCCTTGCGCCATTGCGCGACAGTCTCACCGTGGAAGATGAGGATATGGAAGAATGTATCGAGAAGGAGGATGACGTCGGGTTTGATCGAAACACTGTCGAGTAGGACGGGTTGAGGGGCGACGTCAAAGGTATATGACATGAGCGTGGGTTGAATCATGATCAATGAGGTGTTGACGTCTGCCTCGTTGAGAATATGTCTGAGCAAACAGAGCTAAGTATTTCCAGAGACAGACAAAAAAAACGAGTGACAAACCTGTAGAATGCAGTTTCGTCCGGGCTGTTGTTGAATACCTGCAAGAACTGACTCCGCCTCAAATGGAACATAAACTGAGGGTAAATGCTGAAATTATCCGTCAATCTGAAACTCGAGGGGTCTTCCTTTCTGTAGTCGGCAAATTTCTGACACAATCGGATGAGCATACGGTCCAACCACCGTAAGACGTCGGGCGAATCATCGATCTCGGCTTTGAACACAGCTATTCTTGCCATCAAGACAGCCGCTGCTTCTTGGTCGAACGAGGCAGCAATGCTGGGTGCTCCAGCTTCAGCAAAGTTGCGTGCAATCGTTGTCACTCGCAGTCGTTGTTGACCAGACGAGTGCTGGTAGTGAGTGACGAATTGGATAAGACCGCGTGACCCTGGCTGGAGGGCTTGTCCAGCAGGGGTGACGACTTCGAAGTATGCGGCAGTAGATGTTCGAGGGGTAATGCAGTTCATTTTCCATGCGGACGTCTGACCGATACCAATTTCGGTCTCTCCAACGCACCCCGACTTCTTGCCAGCGGATATAGCATGTCCAATAAGTCCGGAAACTTTCAGTTCTTTGGTAGTCTGCCGCGGTATTTTATTCGTGCAATACATCACACAGAAAACAAAGTCATACCTGAACATCAAAAGTAGCATTGAAGCCCATCTGAAGGAAATCTTGGTCATCCTTGATGAACACGCGGAGGAAACTTTGCTTGAAAATCGAGGTGGCAAACGAATCGGAAAGCACAATAACACCACTTGTCGAGTTGGGCATTGACTTCATTTCCAAAAGACCAACTTGATCCAAGCAACCTGCAAACAAGTCGACGACGTGCCCGTTGTTCGAAGCTCTCTTGGCAAGGCCTTCATAGAACTACAGGGGAACTGTGTAGCTGCACAACTGCATCGTGCAAAGGGACATACCTTGACGGCACGCTTGTAATGCTTGACGCTGTCTCGCTCGATGTCGTGATGTGAACGGATAGGTTCCTTCAGCTCGTTGGTCACAACCATACCCGGCCCCTCTGTCGCAGGACCACCAGCGAACACCATGATACGAGCACCCGTGTTTGGGTACGTGGTCTATCAGACCCACGATCAGAGAAGTGAGATGTCACGCAGAACAAACACGTACCTCCAGTAAGCCGACAGCGACGCTCACCGCAACGCCCGTACAGCGGAGAGCACGCTTATCGTTTGCGACGGGCCAAGGGTCACGTGCCAAAGTCTCCAAAATACCGGTCAATTGGAACTCGCACTGTTGGACAGGAAGGAGGAACCGAGCAGCGCCGAGTGCCTGCTGTGGCATTGGTTGACCAGGACGAGGGGCAGCACGAGTGGTGGTGCTGAGACCGAGCATGTCTTGGATTTGCTTTGGAGTGTATTCCTTACCACCACGGAAGACGTATGATTTACTGCATTCGGGATAGCCAATTTCATGGACTAGGGTCTATGGTGACATGAGAGACAATCTGGTAGAGTAAGATAGTGGTACATACCATGGTACCGTAGGTGATAAGACCGACGAGGGCGTAGGGAGGAAGCAAGCTGAGACTGACGACAATAGCATCACGAAGTGCTTTGAGATCTTCTTCGTCGAGACAGGTGTCGACAACGAAAAGGAAGATAGGAGGAACCTGAGCAGGTCGTGACAGCGTGTATTCGATGGTGGTGTACTTTGGTAGGAGTTCGGCGGGCAAGTTTGTGTTTGAGATGTCCTTGTAGTGGGGAGGGAAAGCGTTTCGAGAAAGACAGAAAGGACATATCCATAATTTTCCCCGGACGTCGATCTGGCTAATAGGTAATGGTCAACGGACAGAAAAGCCGGTCTGATGGACGAGGATGTACCAGTATGGATTGAGGATGGCACGACATGGTGGTTTGCACGTCACGGGTTCATAGAGGACTGGTGGCAAGTCTTCGCGATATTTGAGCGGTGTGTACAGCGCTGATATGGGTACGACTGTCCGTGTCGCCTCCATGCGAGATGAGGGCCATACGTTCCATGAGAGACGGACACCTGTTAGAAATTTAGCACCGCCGAGTTTTTTTTGAGCAAGATGGGTATGCACCGTCGCGATCCTCGACGTCTTCAAAGTTCAACATCGTTCAAACTTTTCAGTTTTTCGTCGTCGACAAAACTCGTCCGAGCTGGCAGCGTTGAGTTGGGCGAGCTTCGTTCCTGCCGACGTGTAGATTATGCGCGAGAACAAACACGACAACACAATGCGTCGTCGTGGCCTAAGACACGGACAACTCAAAGTACTTGCCACCTACTATAGCTACTGTAGTGTGAGTGACTCGTGAGGTCCAACTCTTGGACGAGTTCATGTTCTGATTTTACAGCTCTCATGAGGCCTTCAGGTCGGTCTCACATATCCACATGTCCATCCTGGCTATCTGAGACTGTATTCTCGTTTTATTACCGCCGATTGACTTTATCTAGCAGACAACTTATCTCATTAACCAATCCACAGCAGTTAGCTGTGTATGCCGATCACACAGCAGCCTGTTCCATATCGATGGCTCTGGTGACGGCACATCTCAATTAAACTCGCAGTCCTGTCCAATATTTATAGGCCTCCTCAGCCTCTCAGTTTTGGTTTCTATGTACCTCGGTCTGAGTCAGTCCCCTGCTTGACCACATCTGTGCTCCAAACCCCCGCTCGATACCATCAGCCATGGACTCATACGACGCCTCGTTGGCATTCCACTCGGCTCCTGGTGAGTCGCCACAGGAATCGCCTATGCTTCACACACGCGGGGATGCTCTGATAGCGTGAGTAACTTGCTCGTTCGCCCATCGCTATACCTGACATTGGACAGCGCGTCGGGACCTGCCGACTCGCCGCTGGACGTTACCCCTTCCGCCACGACAATTACCCTACCTACGCCCGATCCTGGCCGTGTTCAGTTGGCCGGCGGAGAACCGTGAGCAGCGTTCACAGCTTTCACAGCATTTTTGGGCCCTGACCGAACAGTTGCAGCCATCACCCTCTGCGTTTCATTTTCTATCCCATCAGTTGGGACAGCTCGGAGGATAACCCCCAACGCACTGGAGCAGACGCTTTCCTCGTCCCTGGAAAACAAGACACGAAGGATGCGACAGCTGAGCTGTCATCCTGTAGTGTCCCTACATATTGCCCCGACGAGGATCCGGTTTATTCAGCAATTGCTACTTATTGCTCAAAAGACGCATTCCAGTCTATTGATCGCTGGAGACGTAACGTTGTCAAAGGATTCCCAACAGAACTTCTAGAACCTATTCAGGACGTAGGCGCGCCATTGTCTTTGCTGTCGTTGTCCGCATAGTAACAACGGTGCGTCTTTCTGGCACCCCGAGTTGGGAGGAGGGGGCTTTCCTGCCGCAAGACAGATGGTGACCTCAGTGAGGATGGGGCTCTTGTATCACGGATTGGTAAATGGCCCTGATATAAATCTTTTACGCATATGTACATGGTTGTGTATTACAAATTCGCCCACAGTGCCGTGATTGAGATGTTGAAAATGTGTCTGATCCGAATCTTGATTGTAGCATCGTAGCATCATGTAACTGGCTCCATCATGATGAGATGTTGGATCACAACCCTTAACTTGTTTTTATGAAGGGTAGTGATAGCTAGTACTGTGCAACAATTGTACAACACTCCACGTCATGTTGCTGACTAAGCATCAAGTCGGCCCAAAATTCTCCTGCGCCGGTGTACCGCAACTTTCCCTAGTCCACGTCGTCCGTCGTCGAGCAAGAGGATCTGCTCGTTGCCTTCACCGCAGCGGGGCAACCATTCAGTAAAGGGTTTGTCATTTCTTATATTTGCGACCTTGATAACTGGCAGTGGTCGTGTTGGAGACACCAAGGCTTGATAGCCAGTAACAGTTCACCGCGGTACTTGACATGTAAGCTTCTTAGGTCGACATCTTTTTCTATCTATTTACTCGGCCTCAGGGTATCCGTTCACGTCCACTCGTCCGAAATTGCCCGGGCGAGTTTGCACGTCGCCATCCCTTGGTATACACACATTTACGCACTACCGTTTCTCTCCCTCTATCCATTACTTGCCTACGCATACTATGTGAGGTATGATGATTGGATAAAGAGCGAAGAGTGGACCTTCCTCGCTTGCGTTAGCCTCGGTGCTGGCCACGCTCTCAGTTTCCTCGTGACGCGTTGGAGTGCTGGTGCCAGGGCTTGGATAACTACTCGGGAGGTATGGCTCTTTTTCGTGTATTTTGCGCACCTCCTGATTTGTTTATACTCCCTTCACCTCGAAAGGCTTCCTCCGTCAAAGATGCCGACTGCATCCGTCTTGTTCCCCATCAACATCGCGGTCAGGGCGAAATTGTGCCCTTGATCAAGAGAATTCCCTCCGAGCCGATGTCATATGGCTTTATATATCAACAAGACACGTATGTCGTGGCGAAAGCATCCCCCGTCGTGTTTACCCGCCTCCCGTACCCATGCACGAGTTGCCCTCCTCTCTCGAACTTCCTCGCCCCGCCCGGTCTCGCGACCAAGCAGATAGATGGTCTCAAGTCCTTGTTCGGCAAGAACGAGTTCAACATCCCTGTCCCCACTTTCGTCGAGCTCTTTGGTGAACATGCAACCGCGCCCTTCTTCGTTTTCCAGATCTTTTGTGTTGCGTTGTGGTGTTTGGATGAGTACTGGTATTACAGCATCTTCACTCTGTTCATGCTTATCATGTTCGAGTGTACTGTGGTTTGGCAGGTACGTCGATCTGATGGGCATGTTATAGCATCGCACTCACGACCGTCGTATAGCGACTGAAAACGCTGACAGAGTTCAGAACTATGTCGGTCGCACCGTACCCTATCCAGTGTCTTCGTGATTCCAAGTGGATGACTTTGCAAACGGATGAGCTGCTCCCTGGAGATGTTGTTTCAGTTGGTGAGTTTTATCCTCACGTTCCTCGAGCTCGGGAATGGAAAGTCTGACACCGTAATCATTGAGCTCGTTTACAAACGGAGACTGTCGTTCCCGCTGATATCCTCCTCATTCACGGGACATGTATCGTCAATGAAGCAATGCTTTCCGGTGAATCGACTCCTCTACTCAAGGAATCTATTCAACTTTTGGAAACCACCGAGAAGATTGACGTCGATGGTGCTCACAAGAACGAGGTTTTATTCAGCGGAACGAAGGTCCTGCAATCCAGTCCTACCAGTAAGTTATTCGTACTTTGAGATCTGAACTTGTGACCTTATGATGTTACTAGGCCAAGGACAGATCTCCGCAGGCACTCCAGACGGTGGATGTCTTGGCGTTGTGTTGCGAACTGGCTTTGGCACGGCACAGGGTCAGTTGGTCCGGACGATGATTTTCTCCACAGAGCGCGTTTCTGCCAACAACTTGGAAGCATTCTTGTTCATCGGGTTTTTGCTCATCTTCGCCATCGCTGCCAGTTGGTACGTTTGGGTAAAAGGTACGACTCGATACTTCTCTTGCTTGGTCACGTTGTTCATGTTCGAACAATAGGTATTGAAAGGGACCTCAAGAAGTCGAAGCTATTGCTTGACTGTGTCTTGATCATCACTAGTGTTGTACCCCCAGAGTTACCCATGGAACTCTCGCTAGCAGTCAATGCTTCGCTTGTTGCGCTCTCGAAATACGGTACGTTTATCTGTGCGCAAATGGGGCATTGGATTAAATCGGCCCCAGCTATCTTCTGCACGGAACCATTCCGAATTCCTTCTGCTGGAAGAGTTGATGTCTGCTGTTTCGACAAGACAGGAACCATCACTGCTGAGAATCTAGTTCTTGAAGGTGTTGCGGGCATCGAGTAAGTTTTCGCCTCCCTTTCATGCTGGTTTCGCTCATAAGCTTCTGATAGCGACTTTGACAAGTTGAGACTTATCGACGTGAAGGACTCTGGCAAGCAGACCATGTTCTGTCTTGCTGCAGCTCATGCGCTCGTTCGCTTGGACGATGGTGTTATTGTCGGTGATCCCATGGAGAAGACGACCCTTGAGGCCCTCGAGTGGCAGATTTCGCAAGGTGATTCGGTTGCTCCCGTTTCCTCCAAGGGCCCCAATGCATCAAGGATCTACATCCGTCGTCGCTTCCAATTCTCTTCTGCTCTCAAGCGCATGTCCACTGTTTCCACGCATCCCTCTGGCAAGGCTTTCGTCGCCGTTAAAGGTGCTCCCGAGACCATCAAGGGTATGCTCGCACAAGTACCGGAGTGGTATGACGAGACGTACAAGTGGTATACGAGGCGGGGTAGCCGCGTGCTCGCACTCGGTTCGAAGGAGATGGACTCGTTGTCTATCGACAAGGTAAGATCGTAACCTCGGCTCGGTGTTATGTCAGGAAACCAAATTTTCTCTTCTATAGATCAACAAGCTCCACCGTGAGGAGGTAGAAAGTAACCTTGCGTTTGGTGGATTCCTCGTTTTCCACTGTCCATTGAAGCCAGATGCCGTCGAGACCCTCAAGATGCTGGCCGATTCGTCGCATCGTGTATGTGCCCTCTGGTTCACCATGTTGGGGTTGCTTGCTCACTTGCAGTTTAGTGCATCATGATTACAGGTGATAACCCCTTGACCGCTGTACACGTCGCGCGTGATGTAGAAATTGTCGATCGGGATGCCCTTATTCTGGACTTGAAGGAGAATCCCGCCAATGACGCGGGTAAGTGGGCTGAAGTATGTTGACTGTATGGCCGTCTCTAAACGCGTCTGGTAGATCTCTGTTGGCGCACCGTGGACGAGCGCAAGATCATTCCAGTCGATCCTACCAAGCCCCTTGACACCTCCCTCTTTGATCAATACGATATCTGCATCACCGGTGCTGCCATGAAACAGTTCCAGAACTCTCCCAGCTGGAATGACCTCGTGCAGAACACCTGGGTCTACGCCCGCGTCTCGCCCTCTCAGAAAGAATTCATTCTCACTAGCTTCAAGACTCTCGGATACGTCACTCTCATGGCTGGTGACGGTACGAATGACGTTGGTGCTCTCAAGCAGGCGCATATCGGTGTTGCTCTCTTGGATGGGTCGCCTGAGGATTTGCAGAAGATCGCTGAGCACCAGAAAATAGAACGTTTCAAGAAGGTTTACGAGAGTCAGCTCAATATCTCTGCGCGCTTCAACCAACCACCTCCTCCCGTTCCTCCCGCAATCGCTCATCTGTACCCGGATGTTGTCGAGGCACAAAAGAAGGCTGCTGCCAATATGCAGACCGCAAGGCAAAGGAACCCGATGGAGAAGGTTCATTTTTTTTTCTTTTGGTTTGGGACGACGGGCGCTGATGGATGTGTCTAGTTTGATTTGGCTTCGATCACGGACGCAATGGCGAACATGGAAGGTGACGAGGAAGTGCCTCAGATTAAACTCGGAGACGCGTCGTGTGCCGCTCCATTCACGTCCAAGCTATCGCATGTCGCAGCTAGTGGGTCCTTGTCTCGTCGCTCGACTGACGATTGACTGAAGACATTCTGTAGTCACCCACATCATCAGACAGGGTCGTTGCACGCTTGTTGCAACTGTTCAGATGTACAAGATCTTGGCGCTCAACTGTCTCATCACGGCGTACAGCTTGAGTGTACAGTATTTGGATGGCATCAAGTTTGGCGATTACCAGGTCACCGTCAGCGGGATGCTGATGTCGGTGTGCTTCCTGTGTATATCACGTGCACAGGTGAGGATGTGCTGTCCTCGTGGTGTTTCGTTGATATGTATTGACTCTACCCTCATAGCCCATTGAGCAACTTTCGCGTGAACGTCCGCTGGGCAACATCTTCAACCTCTACGTGTTGACGTCGGTTTTGATCCAGTTCTCATTGCACATCGTTTCTTTGGTGTACATCACAAACTTGGCCCACTTCTACGACCCGTGAGTTGCCTTCGTTTAGTAGCTTTGTCTGGTTTTTGTAACACTCATTTCGCAGACCTGGTATTATCGACCTCGATGCTAAATTTGTGCCTAGCTTGTTGAACACCGCCATTTATCTTCTGGGACTTTCGCAGCAGGTTTCTACTTTTACCATCAACTTCCAGGTCCGTTCCCATGTTTTTTTCTTTCTTTGGATCGCGGTCACTGACGATGTGATGGGATAGGGACGTCCATTCCGTGAGGGTATCCGGGAAAACTCCAAGTTGTACTGGGGTCTCGTCGGCGCTAGTGCCGTTGCGTTCTCTGGTGCGATGGATCTCATGCCCGAGCTGAACAGATGGCTCCAAATCGTCGAAATGGAGACTGTGGTACGTCCTAGAATCATCCGACCAACGGTTCCATGACTCACGTCTGCACACACACATCCAGTTCAAAGTAAAATTGACGAGCGTGATGATCGTCGACTTTGCGGGGTGCTGGGTGATCGAGAAGGTTTGTAAATACATGTTTGCAGATCTCGAGCCCAAGTCGTTGATTACGCGCGGGCGGGAGAGAAGAGAGGCTAGACGACGTGAGGAAGTTAGATTGGCGGAGGAAATGGCTGTAGAGAAGAAGGATCGGTGACGTATTCATTCACACGCCATCGTTGCGCGATGTTTTTCGTGGAATTAGAGTGCCTCTTTTGCAATTGGGGTGATTTCTTTGACCATCGCTCGTCATTTTGGATCAAAAAAAGTGTCCGACTGCCAGCGCGGAGAGGACTCTGATTGGACCGGAACACCCACATTCCCTAAAATTGCCATTTATATTCTGTGATGAGCGCTGATCAAATCAACGGCCAAGTTTGTAGATTTAGTTTCTCAACCGAAGTACTCCATGATGCCAAATTTGCTGTCGTATTAATAAACGACCGAGATATATATTCTCATGTGGGGCATAGAAGACGCCAAGTGCTCGTCTTTTTTCTCTCCTTGTCACCATGTCCTCAGAAGAAGGTAGGTTGGACAACGAGATGAAGGAGGACGTCGAGAGATACGGCTTACAAGCGGGGACGAAGACCATTTACGATCATGAATCTTCGCTCGACCCTGTGTATCAAGCGAAAGCACGGATTCTCAACGATGCATTGCAGGAAATCGGCATGGGAAAGTACCAAGCAAGTGTCTTTCGTTCTTGCTCTCTCCGGGCCCTCGCAACCCCCGTCGAGTGATTGGTGATTGACCTCAACGCTCTTAGTGGTTCTTATTCATTGTTGCTGGGTTTGGATGGCTATCGTGAGTCATTCGGTCTGTTTGAATCAGAACTGATATTGGGGGGGCTAGGGATAACCTTTGGCCGGTGAGTATAGACCGTGTTTCATGACTTCCGCAACAATGATAGGTACTTACTAACAGGGGGTGTCGATCCTCGTTCCAGATCGTGACGGGATTGATTCTGAGTCCCGTCATGAACGAGTTCAGCGTCCAGGGTCCTTTCCTCAAGCTCGCTCAGAACGTTGGGTTGCTTGTTGGAGCGGTGTTTTGGGGTGTCTCATCCGATGTCTGGGGACGTAGGTGAGGAACAAGGCTCTGAAAACGCTTCAAGCTTCGTTGGTCGTCCTCTGACATCTCTTCGCACAGATGGGCGTTTAACATCACACTCTTTATCACTGGCGCTTTCGCGCTTGCAGCTGGAGGATCACCCAACTATACCACTCTCTGTGCGCTCACGGCAGTGTGGTCGATCGGCGTTGGGGGTAACTTGCCAGTTGATTCTGCTGTATTCCTCGGTCGGTCCATATTTTGCACGCAAGGCCGCATATATGCTAACCCTTGGCTTCCAGAGTTCATCCCTGCTACCCATCAGTACTTGTTGACCGTGCTCTCCATCTGGTGGGCTTTTGGACAGCTGTTAGGCAGCCTTGTACGTCGATGTCTCTCTTGGAAATGCCCTGACCCTCGTCAACTCATCGGATAGGTCGCTTGGCCTTTACTTGCCGATTTTTCGTGCCCTCCTTCCCCTGCACCGTGTCCTAGATCTTCGAACCAAGGCTGGCGTTACTTCCTCTTCGCCATGGGTGGTCTCATGATGCTGCTCTGGATCCTCCGCTTCTTTGTGTTCGACCTCTATGAAAGCCCCAAATACCTAATGGGGCGTGGCCGAGACGAAGAGGCCGTCGAGGTGGTCCATAAAGTGGCAGCCTATAATGGCAGGACCAGTAGTCTTACCGTCGAGCAACTCAAAGAGGCTGAGAAGCTCGGGGGTGGTTCGTCGGAGAAGGGAAATAAAATGGATGTATCAGCTGCGGCTGCTGTAAGGAGGAAGCTTGCAATCTTTGATGGGAGCCACGTCAAGCCCTTGTTCGCGACTCGGAAGTTGGCTTATTCGACGACCTTATTGATCATCCTGTGGGGTAAGTTATATAGCTCTATCAATCATGGACAAGTAAATTGAACGGGCCATGCAGCGTTTATCGGTCTTGCTTTCCCATTGTAAGTGGACGCATGTATGTAAGACGTTCTGCATTCACCACTGTTCTAGGTACAATGGATTCGTGACATACTAGTATGTTTCACCACGATTACCTCCAGCACGAACGCACTGACTCGTATCTTTCAGCCTCCAGAACAGAGGAACGAATTTCGGGGACGGTTCTGTGTATATCACATACCGTAATGTCAGCAATTCTGCCACTGTATGGATCGTGGTGCTGATTTCAATCCCAGCAAATCATTCTTAGCGTTATCGGTATTCCTGGTGCACTTTTGGCAGGGTGGTTCGTAGAACTGCCGATTTTCGGGCGACGTGGTACCCTCGCGATATTTACAGGTATGGGTTTTACATGATTACCTACCCGGATCAGATAGTGAACGAGTTGTTCATAGTGCTCACCGGGGTGTTCATCCTTGCCTCGACGACGGCACGAACGTCGAATGCGTTGCTCGGATGGAACTGTGGATACAGTTTCACGAGCAATGTGATGTATGGCGTCTTGTACGCGATCTCGCCCGAGTTGTTCCCTACGAAGGATAGAGGGACCGGTAATGCTATAGTCGCCAGTGCAAACCGGATATTCGGTATCATGGTGAGTGTTCTTCGACTCCGTCGAGTGATGAGATTGGACTGACTTTCCGCAGGCGCCGATCATTGCGTTGTACGCGAACTTGAATACGTCTGTGCCTATCTGGGTGGCTGGTGCGATATTTATCGTGTCTGGAATGATTGCGATGTTGTTGCCATTCGAACCTCGCGGAAAGGCGTCGTTGTAGTTGTAATCTTCCATTCGCTCTTAACCGTCTTCATCCCGAATATTGTGTTTGTCTAGAGGGGGGAGACTAATTTGCTCTATACCTTGAAATCTTATCTTATCAGTAGACTTTGAGTGACTAAGCGCATTCGAAAAATATCTTGCAGCATCTTCTACTATCAACACTTCACGGCCATGGAATTCACTCCTGGTCCTGCGATACTTCGAGTTCTCTGCGCTGACTGCGGTGAGTGTGTGCCATCCGTGCGTTTGACGATCTAACTCATGTCGACCACCAGGAACGCCGATCGAACCCAATTCTGCCAATCTCTGCGTAGGATGCTTGCGGAATACGTGAGTGTGGATCAGATTTGCGCGGGGTGAACTCCTGACATATTCTGATTGCAAGTGTGGATATCACTGAGGGCATCCCGAAGCAAGGTACGTCACGTCCTTTCCTCGATCATCTTCGGGATTACGATAACTGATACCAACGCATCAATGCTCAGCATCCGTCACCTTCTGCCGGAACTGCGAACGATTCTTGTCACCGCCGACTGCATGGACGCTCGCACGTTCTGAATCGCAGGAACTGCTCGCACTTTGTTTGAAGAAGCTCAAAGGACTTAACAAGGTTCGCCTCACGGACGCACATTTCATCTGGACGGAACCACACTCGAAGCGTCTGCGCGTATCACTTACGATCCAAAAAGAGGTACGTTCCGTTCGGTGCTCTCTCTTATATCCATCCACTCATTTATCCCACCATCACCATCTCATCTCTCACAGGTCCTCACCGCGACCATCCTCGAACAAATCTTCGAGATCGAATACCTGGTCCAACATACCCAATGTCCCGATTGTGCCAAACTTGCCGCCAAAAACACATGGAAAGCCCTCGTCCAAGTACGACAAAAAGTGTTTCACAAACGCACGTTCTTGTTTCTCGAACAGCTCATTTTGAAGCATGGCGCTCAGAAGGATACGGTGGCCGTGAAGGAGGTGAGGGATGGGTTGGATTTCTTTTATAGTCAACGGAGCCATGCAATAAGGATGGTGGAGTTTTTGACGGGGGTCGTGCCCATACGGTTAGTCTCAGAGACACTCGCGAGCGATGGATCAGTGTTTGGAGGAGGAACTGACGTATGCTATGGTGTAGATCAAAGGGATCAGAACAACTGTTATCGACCGACACGCATTCACATACCGCAAACTATAAATTCACTTACTCGGTCGAGATCGTTCCCATCTGCAAGGACGATCTCGTCTGTATTCCTCTAAAACAAGCCCGATCGCTTTCGAACATCTCCCCGTTGACGATTTGCACCCGCGTCGGATCGTCTTTCCAGCTTCTGGACATCAACACCCTCCAATCGGCCGAAGTCAGTGCGCAGGTGTACTGGCGATCCGCGTTCTCGTCGTTGGCGAGTGGAACCGATCTGATGGAGTTCACTGTGTTGGACGTAGAACCTGTTGGTACGAAGCGTGGACGATGGGTGCTCGCCGACGCTCAAGTCGCACTTGCGGGTGCTTTCCGGAGTTCTGGTGGACGTAACGATGAAGATATGTTCATGGATTACGAGACAGCAGCAGGAGCGAACCAGATCTTTCACACCCGTACACACCTCGGCGGAATCCTCCAACCGGGGGACACAGCGATGGGCTATTACCTCACTTCCTCCAACTTCAACTCGGACGATTTCGCAACTCTACCGGCAGATCGCATTCCAGACGTTATTCTCGTCAAGAAAGCGTACCCGAACCGTAGGAAGAAGGGTAGGACGCGTGAATGGAAATTGAGGAGTATTGCGAAGGAGGAGGGTGAAGAAGGTGATACGGGTGCTGGGAGAGGTGTTGTGGGGAGGATGGGTGGAAGGGATAAGAAGAAGGTCGATGAAGATTATGAGCTCTTCTTACGGGATCTGGAGGAAGATCCTGAGTTGAGAGCAAGCGTGAATCTCTACAAATCCAAGGACGTCAAGATGCGGGACGAGGCTGTCGGCGCCGGGAGAAAGAAGGGTGGTCAGTATGGGATGGATGTGGATGTCGCCGTTCCTGAGAAAGATAGTGTTGCTGAGGTTGACGAGGGGGATGCGGAGGAGGAGGGTGATTTCCCGGATGTTAAATTGGAGGAGTTGCTGGAGGACTTTGACGAAATGACGCTTGGGGACCACGAAGAGGCTAGCTGAGGACTAGGAAACAAACCTCGGTGTACAAGCGATTCGAATGCCCTTAGATATCTGCTTGAGATAGGATTAGCACCCTACTAGCCTTGCGTGGCCTTGAAGAAGTTCAATCGCGGTAATGTTGTAGTTGCAGTTGGGACATTTCAAGAACAAGACTGTGATCTATGACGTTTCTCTAGCTTACCTCCTTGGGTTCGTGTGGACAGAGTCAAAAATAGCTTGGTTCTTCTAGAATGAGTTTCCTGTCATTGTACGGGATCTGTTGTCCGTATCTCGTGAGACCTTCCCCTTGCGATGCCAGCATGGTGAGAATAGTTGAATATGGGGGTCATAGTGCACAGAGAATTCACTGACAGATGGGTGGGAAGCCGTCGGGAGATGGGCGTGGATCTGGCATCAATTTCCCCCCTACACGCTGCCATAACGATCGACATGATCGTCAGCCCGATATTGGTATTCAAGTATTCGACTGAACTCACTGTTTGACTTCGGAGCTCCTTTTCTCCCTCGTCTGCACGCGGCATCCCTGCACTTGTCCCTTTCGTCTGTGGCGTCCGTCTTAATCGAGTCGATGTAGTAGAGAGAAAAAGAGCGTCCGAAATACATTCGAAATAAAGCTACGGCGATGGTATCCCCGGCAAATGCACAGGGCCTTGATTTGGCCCTCGCGTGCTGAGCCGGGTCGCTGTCTGTCGCAGAATTCCTGGGAGCCCTGAGGACTTGGCTGGTCTCGTTTTTTTTTTCGTCCACGGGCTTCAATGAGACGATTACGCTGATCGGTGACTCGCTCTTCTCAGTTCTACTCGTACCATTGCTTGACAACGATGTTCGCCGGTCAAACAGGGTGCAGAAGCAAAGTTACGACAGTGGCACTGAAGCACACAGATAATTTTCCGAGGTCCTATTTCACAACGTAACGCTCAGCAGGTGAAAAATGTGTTTATCAGAGATGCATACGCTGTCTTTAGTCACGCTTCGCACATTGCAAAGCCTCGCTTACGCGGTCCCGCCAATTGGGGGTCTTCTTGTGCCATGACGGTTGTAGGACTCATTAGTGGACGAGCGGGATGCGGGCTGGTGGCACCGTCTGTGGACTACTCTGAGACAAATGGGCGAAACCCATTGGAAATGTTACCGTTGGGTGTACACTTTAATCAAGACTCAGCATAACGGTGAGATGGTCGACGTTTGCAAGCCTTCCCGCTGGGAAGATGCGCTCGGCTTTTGTCTTGGGGGGCGGTAAAATCAAAATCGTCAGGATTCATGAGAAGTGACTGACCGTTATGAAAAATATGCACTTGTGGGATGGGTCCGCACTGTACTTGGCTCATGGGTCGGCGGGACCGCTAGTTGTCGGATGCGACGAAGCTACAATAATCACTATGTCACAAGGCGGGGCGGAGACAATCGGAATCGCTGGTCGTGTTCAAAGAGGGTGGCAAACATACAATACGGTGACGGGTGGCGAAGGAGGCAACTGTCAGTCAATCTTGCAATGTCGATTAACAGTGAGATCACAGAGATAGCGTGAGACCACAGCTCTCTTGCCAAGTAGCACAGACGGAGCACCACCGGAAAAGTGCGCAAACGCAGCGAACATCCGACGAGTGTCACACATGTCTGGTGAATGTTATCCATGAGTTGAATTTACCTGTAGGTTGGGAGCTGTCGCCAGTTATCTTGCCACAACTTGCACGGCTGCGAGAGGGTATGGAAAGGGGGGTAGTATTTTCAACGAACTCGAATAAGCCCTCTATTAATAAAGGATTCAGTGGTCAGTAGCTAGTCGACGCACCTGGTCTCCGGACCGTCCGAAGTATGATGTTGTTGAATGACGCCGAACTCAATATCCAGTAATCTAGATTATGGTGGCTTTTGAATCTTGAATATGGTCAGAATTACAACGTTGACCCAATGTAAGTGCACATGGATGTGTATGAGTCTATACAGCAGAGAATTAAAAGTTTGCTTTGTCCTTCGTACGCTCCATTGCTGTGAGACAAAGTATTAGAAATCCAAAATGGGAAACGACGCTACCAGACTTACGGTTATAATGTAGGAGCTTTTCAATCAGGTCGACGTGGGTCAACACCATACGACGACAGCAATATCTCTTCAGTTGTAGCTCATCGAGCGCGTCTCTACAGTCCAGGATGCAGGTAACGGGATGTAGGCAGAAGAGGGACACCGAGAGCTTACCCTTCGCTCACGTCATTTGCAAGCAATTCGAGGTATGCATTCCATTTGTCACCGATTACTTTGCCGCAAGTAAAGCACCTGACTGGGATGATCTACAATGATATCCGTCAGCAAGGACATGGATTAGTTTGTTGTATCTATACCATGGTGGACGTCGGACGTCAAGCTTTTGTCAAAGGTCAGCGGCACAGCATTATTGACTTGGGTGATTGGCACGTGACCAATTCTGGACGCGTGCACGTGCCAGTCGGGAGTCGTGAGCGCGTCGAAGAGAGTGAGGAGACATCGACATTGAGGCCAGGATGGGTGACTTGTTCGATCTGCAAGAGGAACTACAGTCACTTCAAGACCTCGCAACATACGAAATACCAAACGAACACGACCTGCACGACACCGAACCTCGCCCATTGCTACAACGTACGTCGCTTGAACGCCGACGAATCTCGTGTCTAACCACATCGTATCACAGATGCCGTCGACAGAATCGCACACAACTCAGAGGCAATCACCGAGCCGGAGATATTCGACATATTCAGAAGCTTGTTGAAACACGCAGATGCAGTACCCGGCACGCTCATGAGCAAGCTACTCGATTCGATAGCGTCAGGATTCAACGCGGAGATAGACGCTGCGATCAGGGACTCGAGAGAGGAGGACCAGCAGATCGTCATGGCACACAAGCAACCCCTGGAGATGTATGCCTTTCTTCTCAACTGGTTCGTCACCGCAGCGGAAAAGGTCAAGTCGGCCGGAGAGGACGATGCACCGCAACCTCAACCAAAGGCTCGTCGTGGGAGAGGCGGAAAGGCTGGAGGTTCACGCGCCGCTGCCAAGGGGGTTGAATCTTGGTCTTGGATGAATCAAATACCAGGGACGCTGGAGTTGTTGTCAAAGGCGATGAAACTCAAGACCCATCGCATCTGGATGACCAGTCCAGAGAGAGACGCATTCATCACGTATGTTATCTATCAATTCGTTCATGCGTGCACGTAGTCATTCCGACGCAGCTGCTTGACCCGTCCTGCATATCACATCGCGGAGAGCGAACAATACATGCGAGACGGCGCCATCAAGATGAACGTCTACAAAGCCATCTGTATCGCAGTCAAACACCACGGTCACGCCGTCGCCGCGCAAATCACCATCATGCAGTCATTGCAGTACTACGAACATCTCTCCGAACCAATGGCAGAACTCTTGTCTTTCCTCGCCAAGGATTTTGATCACGCTCAGCTTGGAGACGAAGTATTGCGTGAGATCGCTGGGATGACATTCAGTGCGCAAGACACGAAAGGCCCGAGAGCGTTCTCGCGGTTCTTGGTCAAATTCACCGAAGAGTCACCTCGATCGGTGCTCAAGCAAATCAGTCTTCTCCTAGAGCACCTAGATTCCGAGGTGCGTATATGCGCTTTTTTTAATGCTCTTAGCATTAATTCGACGATGTATACAGTCATACCCGATGCGCATGGCCCTCGTCGAAGTCATCGGCTCACTCATCCGCGAACTCTCCAGCTCAGAAGACATGACCAACGACTCCACCCAAACTCACAAACAACTCAGCGGTCTCTTCGACCTCCTCATCACCCGCACACTCGACCTATCCTCCTACGTCCGTTCCAAAGTCCTCGCCACCCTCTCCAAACTCTGTGATCTCCGTGTTCCATTCCCGAAACAACGACTCAAAATCACGAGACACGCGGTGGTGAGGTTAGATGACAAAGTGTCGACGGTACGAAAATCGGCGGTGGCATTGTTGACGAAATTGGTGTTGACCCATCCGTGGGGATTGATGCATGGTGGGCCGTTGAATTTGGAGAAGTGGCAAGGGTATTATCAGGAGGTGGCGGCGAAGTTGGAGAAGTTGGAAGACGCGGTTGGGAAGGCTGTCGAGCGGGAGGAAGGCGAGGGTGGGGAAGAAACTGAGCAGGAAGATGACGAGGACGAGGACGAGGAGGGGGAGGCAGATGAGGACGACGAAATGCAGGCGGAGGACGATGAAAACGCTTCGAGAACCAAGAAGAAGGGCAAGAAGTATGTGTCGTCCCTAATTATCTGATACCCACTAACGATCTCCAATCAGGCGACAACTGGACGACGACGAGGAGATGGACGTAGACGAGACCGGTGGCGCCGATGAAGACACCGCGATGGGCGATGAAGGCGACGAGCAGCCTACACGGAGGAACCGGAAAGGAAAGAAGAAAGCTCGCAAGTCGACAGTCAACCTTGCCGCTATGGCGTCCGAACAGGAGGCTCTGGCGGCGCTGGAATCCGACGAGGCCCTTCATCTGAGGCTGCGCAAGAAATACTACTTGGAGGCGCTCAACTTTATCCGTCTAATCGAAGGGTCTATGGAGATCGTCATTCAACTTCTGGGAAGTACAAACAAAGCCGAAGTCCTGGAGGCGATGGAGTTTTTCCGGGTCACTAATGGATACGAGTTCGACTCGTCAGAGGTATTATTCTCATTTATGCGTTTCAAGTCCCCAACTGATGAGGATTCAGCTCGGGATTAAGCGCATGTTACACTTGATATGGTCGAAGGACAACAGTCAGACTTCAGAAGACGGGAAGGAACTGAAGGGCGTCCGGTCCCGCTTGCTGGAGTGCTACCGCAACTTGTATTTCGACCCCTTACCTGACATGGAGCCAAAACAACAAGTGAACCGGATAGCAAAGAACATGATCGAGTAAGGGTTCAACAGACTCATTGTTTTGCCGACTCATTCGTCCTGCCGTTGTAGGTTAACCTATGATTCGACGCTCGCCGAGTTGACAAGTCTGGAGGAAATGATGAAGACGATGATGGATGAGGAACTCGTCCATCACGATATCATCAACAAACTATGGCAGGTCTACAGTAAGCTTACTTCATCTTCTCTCAGCATAGACAAACTCGTTGAGCATGCGTCTCCGTCAGGTTCGCCGAAAGCGCTTCCTGCTTGTCAACGACGAGGCGCGATCATCATCCTTGGAATGTTCGCGCTGGCAAAGCGAACCGTCATGTCTGAAAAGGTTGACGTTTTGCTCCGAGTGGGGTTGGGCCCCCTTGGCAAGGTAGAGCCTCGCCTTCATCTCCTCGATCGTCGTGCGCTCACCCTATATATCACCCCTCAGGCGGACCTTACGCTCGCTCGATATACATGCGTCGCTCTCCAACGTCTCAACGGCAGCGCGAAGAAAGTGAAAGGTTCCCTACTCAACAAGACTCTCCGTATGGAAATGGAAAACCCGATTTTCAAGAAACTGCAAGACGCGATCGAGTACCCGGGTCGTTCGAAAGAGTGGTTCGGGATGGCCGAACAAGCGATAAATACTATATATGCTCTTGGGGATCACCCGGACGAGCTGTGTAGCGAGATCGTGAAGAATCTAACTCGGAGAGCGTTTGTGTCAAGACCTCAGCCACAGTCACCATCTCAAATGCAAGAGGGCGCGGAGGGGGAAGGGGAGACGGACACGCAATCCGAGAAAGACCCAGATGCGATGGATGAGGATGAGGAGCCTCCGGCGTCTGCACCGCTCGTCTCGCAAGCACCTACGTCGCGGGGTACGCAGGAGGGAAGTCAGGAGAAGGACGTCGGGGACGTGTTCCATCTCAGTCAGCTGTTATTCGTGGTGGGGCATGTCGCGATCAAACATATCGTCTTCCTGGAACTCGTTGAACGAGAGTGGAAGCGTCAAAAGGATGAGAAAGAACTGGGTGAGTTCCGTGATAGGCTTCTTTTTCTTCTTCTTTGAACGTTTTCCTGATGGGTCAATCTAGCTGAGAAGCTCGCGGCTGGTACGAACTCACCGACGAAAGGTTCGAAAGAAACGGAAGAGTTGGACCAGGTGGCAGGAAATGTCGAAGATGAGATCGGTGAGAGGATAGCTGCAGTGCGGGAAACTGAACTGTTGTATGGGCCACAATCATTGTTGTCTCTCTATGGACCGTTGCTCGTCCACGTCTGTGGAAGTCCCCATAAATTCAAGGTAAGTCGATTGGCTTGTCCTCGTCCGAGAGGTGCTCATAGCGACTTCAGAACCGAACCCTCCGAGCGACCGCAACGCTGTCGTTCGCCAAACTCCTGTGCGTCAGTTCTCAATTCTGCGACCAGCATCACCACCTCCTCTTCAAAATCCTCGAAACCTCGAAAGATCCTAGCATCCGCAGCAACATCGTCATCGCTCTGGGTGACGTCGCCGTCTCTTTTAGCAATATCATCGACGAGAACGGCAACGAACTCTATAAAGGTCTATCAGACCTCGATCTCGTCGTCAAGAAAAATACGCTCATGGTGCTCACGCATTTGATTCTGAATGGGATGATCAAAGTCAAGGGCCAGTTGGGCGAGATGGCGAAATGTTTGGAGGATGAGGAACCGAGGGTGTCAGACCTTGCAAAGTTGTTCTTTACGGAACTGTCCACGAAGGATAATGCGATTTATAACAACTTGCCGGATGGTTTGTCCTCTATCCTCTCTGGCTTGATCGTTCCTTGCTGACCTTGGCTTTAGTTATCAGTCACCTCTCATCCGGGGAACACGCCGTCGAAGAAAAAGTGTTCCAGAGCACGATGCGGTACATTTTCACTTTTATCGAAAAGGTAAGTGGCCACCATCCTCGGTCCCCCACCCGAACGAACGAACGATCTCACCCCCCACTCCAGGAAAAACAAGCGGAAAACATCGTCGAGAAACTTTGCCAACGGTTCCGCCTCTCTGAAGACCCCCGTCAATGGCGAGATATTGCCTTTTGTCTATCCTTGCTCCCTTTCAAATCTGAACGCTCTGTCAAGAAACTCATCGAAGGGTTGCAATTTTATCGTGACAAGTTGCATGAGGAGGATGTATATGGCTACTTTGCGGATATCCTTGCCAAGGTGCGCACACGCAAGCTGTTCGATGTGTTGGTTTGTGCTGAACGGGGTGTGTGCGTAGGCTCGCTCGAATAAATCTGCGAACAAGCCTGACACGGAGCTCAACGAGTTCGAATCGGTGCGTCGCTTTGTTTGCGTTGATCTCTCTCTCTCTCTCTCTTTCTCTCTCTCTCTCTCTCTTTACTGATGAATGGAACTCGTCGCAGATCCTGGAGGAACATAAGCGCCAGGGCGAGGAAGATCAGGCGTTCGAGAAACGTGTTGAAGGCAAAAAGGCAGCTGCCAAGAAAAAGGCTACGAGACGATGTAAGCCCCCCCCGCCCATCGATCATCACCCAATTCGGTACTTAGACCCTTCCCCCCCCCTGGTAGCAGCGCGCAAGAAAGCGCAACAACCCGAAGCAGAACCCGAGGCCGAGGCCGAAGCTGGACCTTCACGTCCAAAACGGCGTGCACAAACACAAGACGACGACGACATGTATGTGTAAAAAGGTCCAGAGGCGTTAGACATGGGTTGTAGCATGAATCATCTGTCAGTTATTCCAACTGTTTGCTTGCGATTGTTTTTTTTTTTTGGATTCCGGGATGTAGCAGCACATGTATTCTGTATGCCTGCCAGTGGTTAATAATCTAATGCGCGCGTCGTACAGTGGACCACGCGCTACATAGGACCTTTCCCCTTGTCATGTTATTTCCATCTCGTATTATCCCACCCTGACAGTTATTTCTGCTGCATATTTTTCCTTTTCTTCTTGCCGTGCTCTCCTTCCATGTGGTGTCAATCGCAAAAAGGGGAAAAGGAGCGGTCAGTGTCAATGACAGCGATGATGATTAAGACGAGCGGGATGATAATGTCAGGTCCATCGTCAACAAGACAATTGCTACCTTGTCCTCAGTGGAGCGGGGCGGCCGTCTTCTGTACACTCATCGAGAGTCTGCCACATCTACTTACCAACCTAACCGCTGAGTCATCGAGCAGAATATAAATGGGAAAGTGGTGTTCTGGTTTGGTTCCGGTCCAATCAAAGTCCTCCCGGCGTAATAGCGTAATACAAGCCTAATAAGCCTCCGAAGAGTCGTCAAGCGATGACATTACAAGACTGCTCTACAGATCCAGAATTCAGGAGACCAGCCATATTTATTATTTACAGGTTCGAATCATCCTGAGAGAAGGAGTTTATTCTTCCGTAACCGGCCCACACATCCGTTCGCCTAATTCTTTTTGTAAGACATACTTTGGACATACTCATAATCGTGACGCGTGACACTTGAGGATGTCCATTTGTTCGAGGCCTTGGTCCTTCTTGTTCCTTTCCAGAAGTGATCTAATTGCTAAGGACGTCGACGATGCCGAAAGCGAGTCTCAGTCAGCCTCGGCGGTTAACGAAAGCGCTTCAAAGCTTCATGGCTTGAGGAGGTTTACAAGTGTTGTGACATTTGGGTCACGGGGGTCACAAACCGTGACAGGTTCGTCATGTACACTTAAACCAACTTGTTCCATACCAGGAGGATAGTCAACTGGTTTCCTCGTTGATCCACGAGGGGGGCCGCTTCAATAACCGCGTGAGCTCCGCGTGGGATACCGTTGCGCATGAATCATGATCACGATTCACGAAATGCCAGTGGTCGACCCAATCAACAACTTCAAACAACCGGAAGCATGCTCATTGCACACTTCATTTGTAAATTCATTCCCATTCCTTATGGGCACCAGGGCACCTGTCACCTTCTCGCGTATGGGCACACAAATGTCCGTAAGCTTGTCCCTGTAATTATGACATATCCAAACTGGAGGTTGAACGTTGACCGATAGGTCCACGCTGTGTTCACTTTTTGATCCAATCTGAGTCCTCGATGCATGCTTTCATCGGGGGGACTCAGATGGATGGCCGCGCCTCGGCTCGACCGACAGAAACTCCCAGCTTTAAGTATGAAAACTGGCAGGACCTTGAGGTAATTCAGTCTCACTCCCCTCTCACTGATTTCCTCGAACAATGTCTGTATACCGCTGGGTGTTGTCCGCCGTTGCCTTGCTGGTGCTCAAGTTGGCCTTGAGCAAGGTCGTTGCCCTCCGGGAAGCCTTCTTAAAAGTAAAGTTGGTGTCGATTTCTTGCTCTAAATAGCGTTCCCGATGGCCACGCAACGTGCGGCAATCACTGATCTTACTCACAGGAATTATCCGGGGGGCAAAATGCAATGGATTGATCCATTCCACGTAATTGCTCTTGTGTTAGGCAATACCTTCCCTCGACCAGGAAGCGTCGGTCACTATGAAGGGAAGATGTCCTGTAAGTTTTCCTTGTCTCTATAGAATTTGTGGCAAACAAAGCCCCCCATAGTGTACAATGAGTTTGGGAGCACCATTTTCGCGGCCATCAAATTTTTCACGGCCCAGCAGTATTTCTAGGTTGCTGATGCTGATGCTGTGAAAATCATTGTGGGGGATCGGCATACGTTCCAAAAGGACATTGCGGCGGTCAGTCGTTTGAATTATTGTCTTTGGCCCCGTCACCTATCCGACTTCTAGTATGAGATATGCAACTTTCATGGCGGAAACATGGCCACTGTAGAGGGACCGGACTGGAAGCGACATCGTTCGGTCTCTATGTCCGCTTTCAATGAGGTACGCCATCATACGCTTTTTCGCTATGGTCTTCTTATACCTGTCTGACTTGTTCAAAAGGCAAACATTGCGATGGTCTGGGCAGAAACGCTGCGTGTGCTCGACGAATGGTTTCAGGAGCTCGACGCTACCAACAGCGACCCGGACATCAATGTGGATATGCTTCAACCCATGACTCAGGTACGAGGAACACGTAGCTGTCCGATAAACGCGCTTGACTTCGCTTCAGGCGACACTTCTTGTCATCGCTAGTGCTGGCTTCGGAAAGAAGCTTTCCTGGACGGGCGAATCATCCACGGAGCTGCCTCTCGGTTGCAAGCTTCCCTTCCAATCTGCCGTCATCGACTCTGTCAACAACCTCATCTTCAAAGCCCTGTTCCCTGAATGGTTCTATCAACTCTCCTCGGTTCTCAAAGTCCCTTTCCTGTCCTCCCGAGCACTCTTAACCCAACTTGCGTTCGAAGATCTACGCACTCACATGCTCGATCTCGTCTCCTCCGCTCGTATGGATATCGCTTCTAACAAGCATTCAGGGGTTTCCAGTGCTGCCCTGTTGCGCAACCTCGTCGAGGCCAACATGAATCAGGATAATGACTCCAAGAAGTTGACCGAAGGAGAAGTCCTCTCCAATATATTTGTAAGTAGATCGCGTATCCATTTTGGCCCGGATTAACCTCTTCTATCCTTCTTTTTAGGTGTTCCTCCTCGCCGGACATGGTTAGTGCACTCACCTTCTGAATACGACAACAAATGGGCTGATGTCCATGAAAAGAAACCACTGCTCACACCCTCTGCTTCGCATTTGCGTTGATGGCCATTTACCCGGAATGTCAGCAAAAGGTCCTCGAGGAAGTCATGAGCATATGGCCTGAAGGTATATCCGACGCCGAGCTCGCAATGGTCAGCCCGTTTCTCTCGTTCATGCCCACGCTATCCACTGAACTTAAAGTATCGACTAGAACCACAAGGAATACTCGGATAAGCTTGTCAGATTCCCGAGTTTATTTGATCAATGACACATACTGAATCTCCCGAACAGGAATATACCACGGCATTCTGGCGCGAAACACTTCGGCTATACCCTGCAGAACCTCGTATTGCAAAGGATGTCTGTAAAGACACGGTGCTACCTTGCGCCTACTTTGTTCCCGGGTCGACCCAGAGTCCTGCCCTCAAAGGGGAGAAGTTCATGCTCCCTATCCCAGCGGGGAGCGTGGTCTGCGTGGACATCTGGGCACTGCATACGAATCGTGAGTCCCACCTTCCTTTTTTGTCTTAAATAAACGGATTCTCATCCCTTTCGCCTGCCCACCGCAGCATTGTATTGGGGAGAGCACGTCGAAGACTTTAAGCCTGAACGATTCATCGACACCAAATCATACCAATGGCCCAGAAATGCCTGTAAGAGCCTCATCATCATCCCCCCCTTGAGTGTCTTTGAGATTGACGACGGACGATATATCAGTTCTACCGTTCTCTGCCGGTTCGAGATCGTGCATCGGTCAGCGATTCGCACTCACGGAGAGCGTGTGTATCTTGGCGAGCGTCGTGCGTCGTTACCGGGTCCTAGTGCCTGACGACCTCGTATCACTCTCTCGCGAAGAACAAAGGAAGACGCTGCTCAAATGGACGACTGGTATCACTCTAACACCCGTGAATGCACGCGTGAAGCTATCTCGCCGGGTCTGACGGAAAACATGGCCTGACGAGATGTCGGTTCCCCGAATAATTCTGGGACAATACTTAATAGCAGCACATGTATTTCTTGCATGTATGCCTACTTACTTCCCCCGACTAGAGGAGGGTTTTGACGCGCCAGAAACGTGCCCCTCTGAGTTTGAAAATGTAACATACCTCTCTAAGCATACCGCTTGAGGAGAAGAAAATAGTGTCAAATAGCGAGAGCATCGAGTTCAAATCAGCGATATCGAAGACACGTCGAGAGCACCCAATGGTGCAGACGGCAGTAACGATCATCGATGGCAAGCGGAGTCGAATCTCCATCGCGCCTGCCAAACGAACGTTCGAAACTGCCAAACCAGGATTGAGAGGCAGCAGAACGAGTTAGCAAGGCAATGGATTCGAGGAACGGGGTCAAGCATATCACGCAACAACCCAGACGTCGCGAGCGAAACGATCGACAAGACATACCGGCCAGAAGACCCCACTGAACCACCAGAAGACGACAAGTGAAGAAAACGCGACCAGACGAGTCGCCAGAGCCATTCGACTGACTCGAGGAGATGATCGCGAGCGGGAACGAAAAGGCCGGGGATTGGGCGTCGAGTCAAGCGAATTGAGCGATCTGGAAGTCGTCGAAGCCAAGCCAGGGGGCAAAACGAAAACAGGCAAAGAAGATACAGACCTGGAAGCCCAACACCACGTCGAATGAGCGGGAGGTCATCATGCACGATCGCAGACTCGGACGCACGAAAACCGATCGGGAGACGTGAGAACACGACTTGACGTCGCAAGCGGTCGCGAGAAGTCAACCGCACCTTGGGCAGTCGCAATGGCGGCGATCAAGAAGATGTACCAAACATGTCAAGTCGGATTCACCAGACGACAGGTCGACAAGCCCAACGCACGCCCAGACGAGTCTCCAGAGTCAAGTACGACATACCAGAATCACTCTCACACTATTCCCCGTCATCCACGAGCCCTCCCGAGCCCTCACAAACAAGCGCGATGACGAGAAATAGCCAAATTCACGGTGCGATCGCACAGTCACACGAACTGAGACATACGGCCACACGGTCGCAACGCGCTCAAACGGTTTGTCCAAGAATGACCAGGAGATGGAACGAATGAAGACAATGACGTACCGAACGTGTCGAATCGAATTGACGATGCCAGCAGCCAAGAACTTGAAGACGCGTGAGAGACTCGGAACTGAGAGATGTTGAGGAGTACCAGAGAGATGGAAATGGCAATGGCGACAACGACACAATGAGCGATATTGGTCGTGACTCACGGCGAGTCGACCGAACCGATTGCTGAAGAGGCCCTGGCCCTTTCCGCCAGTCCGCTTAATTAAGTGAGACCGTCAACGAAGTCCCCCCTGTCTATATCCCACAAACAAGTATTCATTATGTACACCTTTGAGCTTTTGTAACACGAGGTCAGTCACAGTAATGATTCCGAGTTAATTCCGCAAACTCTTTTCCACCTACCTATTATCCGATCTTCTCGTTCCCAGACCCTGACAGCTGTGCACATGGGAAATCAGAATGTTACAAAGTATGGCCGTGCCAACGACAATTTCCTTCAAGTTGTTCCGATCGTGATCCATGCCGCATACCGAGTGGTGAACACCTCTTGTGAACACATGATTGCCCTGAGTGCGGATGACTGTGCATGGTGTAATTTCTCCTGATGCCATCACTGACAGGGGCGAAATCGTCTAACAGACCTGGATGTTGGCATCAAAACCTGTAAATAATCAAGCGACGGCGGAGAGTACCGAAACGCTTGCAAATACTGTAACTGCTTTTTTTGTCACACCATGTTCATGTAATCCAGGAATATTTAATCTAATGCGTGCGTGCGGTAGACTTCTTCTACATGAGGGGAAGAGTCAACAAGAAAAGAGAGGGAAATAAATAACTGTAAGCATGGGGGATAATACGAGATGAAATTATATGAGCGAGGAGGAAAAGGAGTGTGCGTGATTGCGCGGTCAATGAGCCACCATGGGGAGAGGAGACGAAAGGAGCGTGTGCGCGTTAGCGTCGACTGCTATATATATATGATATAGTAACAAGAGAGTGGTCCAGGGTGATGAATCGATGATGATCGATGATCGTCAACACAGAGGAAGGAACGACAAGGAAAAAACCGAGCATTAGATTAGAAGCGTGGTATACTTGCTGTGCGAACAAGAGTACAATTGCTACCTCGTCCACGAGAGAATAGGTTTCCCAATATGAAGCACCAGAATGAGGGAGAAACGACAGGGATATGAGAGTGATGAGACATGCACGAGGAAAGATCTGTAAGAAACCCTCGACGAAAAGTCCCAAGGGAGAGAGAACAAGGAAAAAAGGAGACAGATAGTTCACGTTCATTCTGCCTTGAAACGCGCACCACCATCTCCGCCCCGCATGATAGCTTTCATGAAGGCGACGAAGCGGTCAGCGTACTCGTTGGGTTGTACTGGGCTAATTTTATGCTAACATACACCAACGTCAATCCTGGTACTTTGCGGGACCAAACAAAGGTTCCTCACCCGATCAGCGCTCAGCCCTTTCCAAAAGTGTTCCAATCGCTTGACGACTGAGTATGGCGTCAGAATGTCGATGATGCCGAGGTAGTAAAGCGTGTCCATCGCGTCGTTGGCCTCGTCAGTGGCCTGTAGACCACCCTCGTCTTGGTAAAAGATGTAGTGTTGGCGGTCGCCCGTGTCTTCTTCAGGCAAGTCGAGGCCATCCGAGCCGAGGCGTTGAGGATCGGATGCACGCATAGCGCGCTTCATGGCAAGAGCTTCGGGAGACCTTGCGCCCTTCTGTTGAGTGTTCTTGCGACGAATAGCGGGGACCGATGGCTAGAGAGGGATCATCGATACGGCGAACCAAAGCCCGAAGCCATCAAGCCTACTGACCGAAAAGACTTTGAGCGTATTGCTCCGGACGTTCTCCCTGTTTCCACGCTGGACATGATGTATGCCAACGAGCAAGCTGTAATCCATCACATGTACCGTCTTCAAGAACTCCGCGTCGCGACGTATTTGCTCTGTCAACAACGCTCGCTTCTCAGGTCCAAACTTTAGCATCTTTCTACGGTTGATCCAGTTGAGGTCCTTCAACACCGCACGAGGGTTCTTCTTCGCCTTCTCTTCCGGATACTCTCTACCAACAGTGCTACCCTTGAGATCGTACGTCTCGTGGACATCTTTGTGGGGTGGGAATAGGTTGTTCATGATAACGAAATGGATCTTTCGACCCCTCGGAAGCTTGACTCGGTGTAGTCCGTAAAACCGGGACAGCAGTGTATGCGGATTGCTCTTCACGTGCGCATGGTATTCCTTGAGTATCGAGAGCAGGAACTTGTGCTCTGAATGTCTGATGGTCTTGATGATGAACCGGTAGTCGCGAGAAAAATAGAAGAATGACCCAGATTTCCCAGGAGATCCCAGTTCTGAGAGAATGTACTTGACCGTCAGTGAGAGCAGGTAGTCGGCGGGGTCCAGTTGGAAGTAATCCTCTCGCAACTCCCGAAAGACCCAGGGAGCGTAGTCTTTAAACTTGAAATCGTACTTCGCGGATGGCGTCAGTTCGTTTCCAACGCTGGGAAAGCGTGAGCGGATGGTTATGGAAAGAAATCAATCGAATCCGTACATATCAAAGGAATACTTATGTCGTGCAGTGAAGTCTTCGTCAGTAAGTGTTCGTTTAATCTTCGCTTGACACCTCGAAACCTGTGGTGTGAAACTTGGTTAGGGGCATCATTCCAAAACGATATCGAAGATCAAGAAGCTCACAGCAATGCGAATCCCCGTAAGCATGTTGTACATGAGCACATAGTTGACGTGGTCCTCTCCAATCAAGTTCCCTACCAACACCTTGTCGTCGTCTTCCTTTCCTCCCAGCGATCCTCTACGTCCAGAAGTCGTTCGCGTCAATGCTTCCTCTGCGTCTTTTTGTGCCTTGGCTCTCTTCCTTTCCCTCCTAATTTGTTCGGCTTGCAACTGAATGTCGTCCTCGATATCCGCATCCAAGTCGTACCCAAACCCCGCTTGTGGCGCCGACGTGACCTGGCGAATTTGTGACCCGGTCGTGTTCCGTCGACTGGGTCGGAGCGACCCCGCACTGGTTGGTGGCTGAAGGTAACCATCCGGACCAGGTGTCTGCGAAAGAGACGAGGCATGACCTCGCGAGCGCTTCCCAGAAGGCGATGCAGAGCCCGAGCCTGACGACTCCACCAAGGCGTTGCCATCCAACACCGGCAAACCGCGGGGTGAACGTGTGGACGAGGCGCCGGTGCGTGCACTTAGCGTGGACAACTTCGTCTCTGTGGAGGACCTATGAAGGAGTTCATAGTGGGATGCAGGTGAAGGCTTTGCGAAGACAGAAGGTGTTGAGCGAGGAAGTGGACGATGTGTCTCACGCGAGTCGACTGATCCAGTACGGTCACGAGTGGTCGACGCCAAGCTCCATGCCCGTTCTGTGATAGTGTCGTCGAAGACGACAGGACGGGAAACAGGTTCTGATTTCAATGGCCTCGAAAGCGTACTCTGCATTGAGTCTGGCAACGGCAACTCGGGTTCTTCACCTCGTCTTATGCTCGCCGGCGGTGACGGTGGCGGTGGACCGACTGGATTTACAGCAGGAATAAAAGCAGTCGCGTTCGCATTGCCGTGGACGCCGACGTCGCCCGAGACGACGTGCATGACTGTTTTGTTTGTTACGGAGTGAAAGAGAGAATTTGAGACTGGACCGGTATCCAGACCGACGGTTTCGCCTGTAATTTTCACGACATGGAGTTCCTGGGTCTGGATGTTCTGCGTTATTTGTTTTCCGAACAAATTCTTGGGGGTCATGTTCAACTCTTCGGCTTGGTTGTTCGGTGGATTCCCGCTCAGTGTCGGTGTCGAGGACGATCTGGAGGTATATTCAAAGAAGGTAGGAGACTCGGCGGGCGTCAAAGGGGAGGCTCTTGCAGTGAAGAACGATGCTCCGGACGAGGACATGAAACTGTGTCTTTGTGAACTCGAATTGTCATGAATGGGGGAAACTGGAGACGGTGAGAGTGTTATGTGTGAAGTCGTTATCGGTGGAGGTAGCACCGTCGTCGTCGCCATCGCCCTTCTAAGATTTGAAAGTCAAAGAGAAAAAAAGACAAAGTAAAGCTGTGGACAGTCGATGGACGGCCAGAAGTTTTTTTTTTCTTTGCTGTGGTCGTTCTCGACGACGACGAGGAGAAGACTCGCAGTGGCAGAATTCAATGAATCGCAAGTCCAACTCGCCCGAGTGGCTGTGTCACATCAACGAAACTGAAATTAAAAAACGTCCCACTACCATCACAAATAAAAAGGTATCCCATACACTACGGGCGCAGCCCCAGTCAAGTATTTGAGCTTGCACACCCCTCTCGATCGCGCAACGGCAGCAACGACCGAGGTACCCTCCCCAGGTTCACCCTGCCGACCCGAGCGCACCTCTTCGGGTCTCAAACGCAGATGATCAAATACCCCCTGCGTAAACTTATCAATATCCCGGTCCGTCACATCCCACAGATTTGCCACCAGCGTAGGGCTGGATTGGACGACTCATTAGCAGAAAAACGTCATAGTCAAAAATACCCACCATCCTGCAACCATATAATTATAGGGCGTGCCCACCCTATCAAATTCACCCATATCCCGCAGTGAACCAGACGAACACCCCCAAAGCATCGTCGCTGCGCATCGTGGCAGATGCCGGATTTTGTGTGATCGGGCGTATTGCTCACCGCCCCCATGCCCAAAATAACTGCGAGCATGTCAGCAAAATTAAATCAGACAGGGGGGGAGGACCAACGTACATGACCAAGTCCTTGCGCGATAGAGCGTTAAGGAATTGCTGCTCGCTCGGTGTACGTCCCGTAATACCATCCCATCCTACGTCATGCATCTCCTTCAGCCACGAGGAAAACCTGCCCTCTGTTCCTTTGAGATCTCCGCTTGGGTTGAGGAAGTAGAACGTCTTCCGAGGGTCGATGCGTATTCGATCGATCGGTACATCCTCCGCATCACCTTCGCGAATTTGGTCATACCCTGTCCCCTTTCGCTGCATCTCGGCGAGATGCATCCTATCGAGCAAAAACTCCAAACTTGGAATCCTGCTGACGCTCTGACCCCTGAGCGCAGGTATACTCTCCCATGGAATGCCCTGTAGCTGTCTATCCAGCACGAGGAATATGTGACTGTCCTCCACGGGGACTATCTTTGCCTTCTTCCTGACCGCCACGTGCTCTTCGAGGGCCGAACGTAGATCTACAATGACCTGGTCCACGTCCACCTCCGATATGGCAATCGGAACGCCATGGAACTGATACAAGTCGAGAATAAGGTAAATGAGATCTTCAAGCTCTTCATCTCTGCATTTCGGTGAGAGGGACGAGAAACAGGACAGGAGGGCGTCGTCGAGACGGAGCTTCATTTTCTTCTTGTCCTGAAGGGGAAGACTCCTCTTGAACACCTTCTCCAGACGTGTCCGTAAATCATTGATGACCTCGGACGATGGCGTCGTTGGTGGACTTAAAATGGTCTACGGACGCGTATGTTATCACAAGCACGATTTCAACGAGGTTCTGACGACATACCTTGAATGCTCCTAACCAACAAAACTCGATATTCTCCAAGAGCGCTTGCAACCTCTTATCCAAAGCAGCCCTCTCAGCCCACCACCCTGCCCGAGCTTGAGGATCGTCGCTCTTGACATGTGCAGCTCGACGTGTTCCCTCGTCGCTTAAGCGCACGATCTCCCGTAGCTCATGCAACGCATCTTCTAGCGTGAGCCGTGACTCGTCATCGCCATCTGTATCCCGTCTGCCGCGGAGAGGAACGCAGAAGAGCAACGGTTGTGAATCGGTGTGTAGGCGACTGATGAACATGGTAGATTTGTCTGGAGTCAGGGTGATATGGATCACTGTCCAATGGTGTGGAAGCTTCGCAGTGGTGGCCAGCAAAGAAGACGGGGAGAGAACCAGTGAAGTATACTTCTTCTCGAGCGCAGACCAGTACGACCTCATCGAGCTTGAAGAACTATCACCATCGTCAGCGACTGCGGATGAAGGACTTGAAGAGCTAGAAGGATTGCGTCGACGGAGGTAGTCGCCCGTAGCTGGGAGGGGGGACCCATCAGTCGTCATCAACGGCCATTGCAAATCATCAATGTCCGCGTCGAATTTGTGAGAGATAGCTTCCAACATCTCCCGATGAAGAGTGATAGCCGACGACGCATCTAAAGTCACCCCAGCACAAGAATGAGCAGATGCACGACAGGCGACGAATATATGCATACCCAGTAGACGAGCAGCCAGAAGAGATGCATCCGAACTAGCTTTCCCGAGCGAAGACTGCAACGCTCTGATCAACGCAAGCGATATCGTCGCTTCACGAACATGCGTTACAGCGCCCCTCCGCGAAGTCAGCGCAAGATCTGCCCAAAACAGCTTCTCCGCATCGTTGAGCGAGCTTAGGATATCATGTGTAGCTGGACCGAGAGATGGATCTTTCTCCCCTGACATCCCCATCGGTAGAGCGATCGCTATGTCCAACTATAAGCACCCACAACACAAGCGACAGGCAAATAACCAGACGCACTAGATTCGGTGAGCGAGCTGAGGAACATGTCGGAACGGAATTGCTCATAGACATTGTGCATCGTGAGCTTTCCCATAATCGCGTGTTCTTCTCCCTACTGCCGCGTGAGTACCCTGGCGAATAGTGCAAAACTGTACGTACCTTTATTTCAGCGGAGGGTGGCAGCGTCATCAGCCGTTCGACGAGGTCTTTGAACACCTTACCGCCCTCGTTTCGGAGCAGCCAGACTACAGGTCTTATAAGCAAAACATCCAAAGGAACAACGTGGAGTGCTCACTATGTCTGCGAAGAATACCAGACAGGAGCCTAGGGACCACCATTCCCTGTCCCCCATGCAAAACGAGAGCATTCGGCAAAGGGTCGAGGCTAGACTTGCGACGTCTGACCAATCCACATAAATCATCAGTCAGAGAAAACGCAGACAGACGGTCAAAAAAAAACGAACCCCCCATCAAAGGAACCAATCACCCCCTCGAGCTCATCCAACATTCTCCACGCCCTCTCATAGTTTTCCTTTGGACCCTCGTGCCCCTCTTCCTGTGTCTCGTCGTCACCTAACATTCCATAGTCGCCCTTCAGACGCTGAGCGTACGCTGCATCTATGCCAGGCACACTTCCCAATAACTGAGCAGCCTTTTCGAGGGCGTCTCGCCCTTCCTTGAGTTCCCCTGAGGCCAAGAACAACTCGCCACGCATAATACAAGCACGTGCTACAACGGCAGGTGAACGCGTACATTCGGCGAGTTCAGTCACTTGCTGGATGAAATAGAGTGACTCTCTAGACGACCCGCGAGCATAATATCCCTGGGCGAGCGAAAAGAGAGTCGAGATGAGATTGGATAATAGACGCCATGACAGCGCATCGATCGGAGTAGGGTCGGAACGAGATGGAGCTGAAGGGGGTGATTGATCGCCGCCGGAGACGTCGAAAGGATTAGACGTATCCTCCGTTGGTTTTGGCGCCGAGTTGTTGGGTGGGTTGAGACGCGATAGTGCGTCAACAGCGCGGTTCCACAACCGCAAAGATTGTAGCATGCTAAACAAAGCGCCGACGACATTGTCCTGGATAAACTAGTCAGTGACCTAGAGCACTAGCTTCGGGAAAGGAATTCCACCTTGGAGTACTGCACGGCAGCGAACACGCGGCAAGCCAACGCCGCACGCTCGAGTCGTTCTACACGCGCTCGGATACGCTTGACAGTAGGCATCGTCTTCTCGTCTAGGATCATAGATGTCTCCAGATCCTGAGCATCACGATACGCGGTTGCACTATTGCCAGTCTGATCAGGGCCACCACTCCAAACGAAGCTTCCACACATACCTGGCTGGAACATTGTCCGCAAGCGCAAGCACCTCCGCGTGTCCTAACAGATACTGCAGACGGACTTCGTCGGGTACCTCGCCTGTCTTGAGGAAGTTGGCACATTTGTTGAAAAGTGAACCCGCTCGTTGAGACTTGCCAAGTTTGATGTATTCGTGGGCCAGGTCCACGCAAATCACGGCATATGCTATGGAAGATGCTCGTAAATAGGCTTAGTGAAGTGATGGACGGAGCAAACATACCCTCAACCGGAACTGGTTGTTGATGTTCACAAAATCGCTTGAGCACTTCGAGAAGTTTCACTTTCTGTACGATGAGACCCAAGAGGCCAAGTAAATGGACGTTCATTTCTGTGGTAATAAAGTTTAGTACGCATGTCATGTCACCACGGCGAAAATCCCTTACGGATCAATCCGAGGAGTGGTTGAAGATTGAAGGTATGTGCTATTTTCTTGGGTATGGGGATATGGGACACTGCAGTCGATTTCGTGTTCAGAGAAACCGCTCTCAGGACTACTCAAGTATATTCAGAGACAGTCGCATACGGTCAAAAAGATTGAATCAATCACCTCTGCGCTGTGGTGGCTTAGCTGCTTCCGCAACGGGGGCTTTCATCAAGGTCTTGGTCGAGACCGAACGACCCTTGGGTGGGGCACCGCTACTTGATTTCGCCGTTTTGGTCCCAATACCCGTGCCGCGGGTCCTGTCCACTTCTGGGATCGCTTTCCTCTCAGACGCAGGCAGTAAGCTGGTGAGGAGGGTAAAAGCCGCCTCGACGTGCTCGGCCACAGAGTTCATCATTTCTGTTCCTGAAGGCAGACGCCGGTACGCGTGAAGGGAAAGCCACATATGCGCACTGAGCGTGAGTTGGGGAACCAGATTTGACCGACTTTCTGAGCTCGGGATCTGGAAAACACGTTGAATGATGAGACTGAGGGATGACAACTGAGTTGTAGAGTGTGACAATACCCACCGGTCTCGCAAGCAGCTCGAGAGCCTCTTTACCCATGCAGTCCGTATCAAACTGAGCATCGCTCCGTCCATCTCGCCAAGAAATGCTGAGACCTGTCAGCAAACCCTGCGCTCTCTGTATCGGTGCCCAGTTGGCATCATAGATGAAGAGAATGTCTTGCAGGATACGCCACAGAGCCCCGCGCACACCGTCTTTGTGCGCGATGCTCTCCAAGGTGGCTAGTTGGCGGGTGAGGATGGCCCCGATAACCTCTGCCTGAGATCGACTATCTGAGGGCAAAGTCGGGATCGGTTTGGAGGTTGATGCCTTGTCGGGTTGAGAAGTCGCTTCAGGAGCCAGGATGACGTGACGCAGGGTGACCTGTTCTGGAGGGAGGAAAAGCTCGCATGTCGCAGTATATGTCACTTTTTCGATGATGGACGAGAGCTGTTTGATGGGGAGCGGAGCGGAAGGAGAGAACGGATCGGCGGAAGGAAAAGTCAAAGGGTAGTGACTGAAAGGGAATATCTGGATGCTCTCAATGAGAGCCTCATAGGCAAGCTATGCAAGACACAACGAATGAGCAAGTCCAGCAACCACCAAAATGATCGCAACAGACCTTCCTATCACCGATCTTGGAATGACACACTCCGAGGAGCTCATATCTTCTAAACAATTGCTCCTCGAGCTGTCTTCTCCCTTCCTTCTCCCTATCGCTCTCGACATCTTGTCCTTCGAGAGAAGCACAGGCATACATCCTCAGGACCCTCCTACCTATGGCGCATCCTTCCTTAAGAAATCTCACAGCAGCGCCGAGTCGGCCAGCTGCGTACAACGTCCCGCCGAGATTATGGAGCGCACCCGATGTACACCGAAGGAGGGACGCGACATCTGCCACTGTGATAGCTTCAGGGGGGACTACATCAACAGCGGCTGCAGCGCGCTCCAGATACGTCAATGCTGGGGTATAACTGTCAATATCGGCAGTGTTGAGTCGGATGCGAGCGAGAACGAAGAGGACATCAAGAAGGGATGTTAAGACGTCTTTCGCTTCGTGTCCCTTTCGAATCAAAGGGACGTCCTATATAGAATGGTTGAAAACTAAAGGAAAGTAATCAGAGGGAAATGAAGATTTACCTGTGTTAGATTGCCCTCTAGGGTCGTTGCAACGGCATCCAACAAGGATACCGCGGCATCCCTCGAATCTTTGCTCTTCGTTGGCTGCGCATCCAGAACTCTAAGTGTGGCACGACGCAATCGTTCCATCGCACGTTCTAATTTACCACGCGCCCGCAGAATGTCAGCATCCACCACGGACGGCGAGTCAGGTCCAGCGGATTGTGCAGAAGGTGTCGATGAATTCTGAGATACGAAGGAGTCGAGCTTAGCCATGAGTTGAGAGAACCGACAAACTGCCTCTGTGGCTTGCTTCGCGTGTCTCGCAAGGTCGGGTCCTACCGAAGGGAACGCGAGCATGAGTCGAAATGAAATCATAAATCAGTATTCGTGAAATAATCAGGTGGAATTACGCCGAGCTTACCTTCACTATCAAGACTTGCGGTTGCTTTAACGAAGATTCCACAGCATCGAGAGCAATCTACCAAAAGAGTATCTTTTGTGTCCTGGTGGGATATAGGGCTAACCAGCTCTGTTTCCTTGGAGTCAGAACTGAGTTTCATTTCCCCAAGTTGAGCCACGAGGGTGTCTATCGGGTTGGAAGACGTTGAGGGAAGAGATCCCGATGGCGGCCCTCCGCGGTTCTTCTGACCAGGGGGACCAAGCGTAGATACGCCCATCAATTCAGAGATTTGTTCCAAGACGGCTAGATCACCCCCCTAATTCGTCGCGTCATCAGAATTAGCCTGAGCGAGCGTATCCGGAAAGACGGAGGGTAAGTTCAAAGAACTTGACGTACTTTCTCGGCAAAAGACATCCATGTTTCGCATAATTGCACAAAATGTCTGCCCTCCACAAATTCTCGCCCAAGAATTCCCTGAGCAAGTATGACAATCTCTGATAAACAGCCAGAAACGCACGCAGCGAGGGCCGATTCCGAATGTTCCTCGGTGGTGTCCGACGAGCAAGTGCGAGCGTAAAAGAGACACGCTCTATGCGCTTGGTCCCAGAAGGTAGTCGACGTGACAGTACCGGGCGTCGTGTACAGAAGACACGAGAGCGCATATATACGGAGGAGGAATATCGATTTTGGGTCTGCGACGGACCCACTCTTTGAAAAGAGAGAAGTGCACACTTTCGTGATTGAAGTATATGCTCTTGTGAGCAGTCCATCGATTGTCTTTTCAGGGATATTGTCACGTTTCATGTGTGGAGCCCAAGCAAGCAGAGAATTTGAGTGCTGAAGTGTTGTAACGATGGCATTGGCTGGAAAGGGGGGTAAAGGATGCAGGAGAAGAAATAAATGTGCGTTCAATGCGTGCGTTACGGAGGTGATTAGTAGAGTGAGTACAGTCGGGTCAAGCGATGGAAGTCGTGGAAGGGCGAGCAGGTGCAGCAGGGATTGTGGTGGATTTTCACTGCGAGTTTGTCCCGCGTCTGCAATACGGAGAAGATGGGGATGCATGTCGCCGAGCAGTGCAAGTGCATTGTTGTACTGAGCAGAATCGTCAACTTTGCGCGCGGTCAAACCACAATGACATACCATCTCGAGCGTGTTTAACTTTCCTACCATGCTGCAAGCCGCCTTCTCCACATCTAAATCATCTGGACAGAGTTCTCGAAGCTTTCCCAAAGCTTTCTTCGCAGTCCTCATGGCCTCGTCCGCCTTGGGCACGTTTGTATCAGAGCTCTTTGCATCCAGTTTGTGTTTCCACCCCGTCTTAGCCAGGACAGAAAACATTTGCAATGCAAGGTTCACTGTGCGCATGTAGCCCGCTTTCGTATCCTCCGGCGAACTTTCCATCCGCGATGACTGTTTGGGTGGAGGTTTGTCGCGTATTGTTAACGTCGATTCAAGTTTCGTCGCAAGGTCATTTTGAGTTGTCGTCGGTTTCGTGCGAGCCGCTCTCCGCGTCGCGGTCGCGGTCGTAGTCTTCGTGGTTGGCATTGAGCCTCGATGCAACTTCAAGATATTATGGGCTGAACAAAGGGGACGCGACTGATCACGTGATCGAACCACAACCTATATTGAGATCACCCCTATCCATAGGAGGCATCCTTTGATTCTGTTCCATCCTATCTGACAGAATGCGTTTGGTACCGTTCGAAATCATATATCTCCTCGCCTCCCTGGTCCCACTTGGAGCATACGCACAGGTCGAGCCCACGAGCACTCAGAATAGCAATGACGACAATCATGCATCCTGGCCCATCTACTTCTTATTCATCGGTACGTCCTCTCTTTGACCCCTTATTAATTTAAGTAAGTGAATTATTTGCTGAGCGCTTCACATAGCTTTGCCTGGTGTTATTATCATCCTCGTTTCGTTCTGCATATTGGCCTACAGAGATCGTCGAGTGAAGTCAAAGCGGCGCTCAGATTCCGCACGTTCGACCGAAGGTAGCCAGAGGGGCTATCCACAAGAGCAAAGTAATGTATCAGTCCAAGGAGAAAACGTCAGTAATAGCGCCACACCGCCTCCATTTCCGCCAACATACAAAAAAGACATCGAGTTGGCCACTCTTGCAGACAAAAGTGCTGAGGGTGGACCAGAACCACCGCCGTACTATGCTGTCAGTCGTTTCCCTTTGCATTTCTGAGGTGGAATCTTACACATCCCATTATTCTCCTGTAGCCTCCAAGTGGACCCCCTCCACCGGGTAGTAATCCGTTTCCACCTGCACATATGGTTTAGAACCTGATAATTTCGTTAACATAATCACATGCTCTAGCATCCCCCAATATTTGTTTGACCTAGAAGCAAATGTAGCCCAGCGTGTGGAAATATATCTGTGCTGTGATTATCCCATTTTCAGCAGGCTGAGTGTCATGTAGATAATATTCAAGTTCGCACAATGCTCGACCACGTCTAAGGTCCGGAATCCTGCCTAGAGAAGACCGCTGTTTGGCTCTCCAACGTACGCCTCCGAAGCTGTGCACGCGTTCGTCCCGACGTTCCAGGGGTCATTGCTCGGCAAACACTTGGAGTTATCCCCAATATAGGAACCAGCGCATACGGAAGGGGAGCCACTGCTCAGCGTGAAGGCCTACGGGTAGTTACATCAATATCCACTGGCAGTCTCACGATGATGTTTCAAAGTTGACTCACTGCACCTGAGCCCGTGAACGCGCAACCGACAAAAGTTCCGGGATTGGCAGTGGAGGGATAGTAGCAGGTGATGGTGTTTCCGGAGCATGTCCAGTAATTGAGGCATGCGTTCCCTTGGTTGTTTGGGAGGGGTTCATAAATGCAGTTCGGGCAAGCGAGGCATGTCGCGCTTGCACTGTCCGTCGACAACCCAAGCAAGGCCACAACGACACCTGCGATGAAGAGCCCTGAACGGAACATTTTCGACTTCGAGTGGAGAACAATCATCAGCTACTAGTAGGCCAGCAGTATCATAAACACCAAGGTACTCACTGTGTATGATATACGAGACTATGTACTAAGTCCTGGTCCTGGATAGCAGCTTCCCCATACTTGTTCTTATAGATGTTCGTTGTTACGCACGCATCCCCAATTGTTTGCTCTCAGGCTGTCAATATCCTAGTCAAGTCGGTCCTTGCGGTTGAGCTCTGACCGTCGTAGTTTAGTCTCCTTCCCCACATTCTGGGATAGCCGGGTCTCAAGAAAAGACGGTTCAGTCGCGCGGCTCGCGCCACACCGGGTTTGTGCCTGGGAAGAGGGATCAGACACTGCACCCGCTTTCCTCGTCCAGTTGTAGCACGGAAAACGGGAGCCCTGGGCTCGCAACGCCGTCCAAGTGACGAGAACTCTGACAGTGACACGACATCTGCCGAGGTTCCGGAGTGAGTGATTGGAGGTGATTGGTGAGCTACTCACATCGGCTGTACGAGAATTACCTCGGAATAGACAATCGATCAAACGTTGGTTCGCTCCAGCTTGACAAGTGAGACAAAGGACACGGTTGTCTATTGCAGGCACTGACTCACTCGCACTGGCACTGGCTGGGCCGCGATTCAGTTTAATTGAAGGTAGGTATGGGATATTCGGGTTTGAGCCTGAGGTAGGGCAATGAACAGCTTCTTCCTGGAAGTCCTTGCCCTGTCCCATACATCTCTGCTTCAAGTTGGATGTAATCACGATGTGTAAACCACCACAAATCCCACTTGGAACTCGGAGGTCGAGCGTGATGCAACAAAACCTCGCAGATAGGACGAAGATGATCTGGAAAAGGTTCGAAAAATAGTCTACTAGTGCGGATCACGAAGCGCACGATGATAGCAAGGCACGGGAACAGCGAGATAACGATTCGAAATGGAAGGATGATCGACCCGGAAACCAACATGCAACGATCTATCATAGAATCACCAACACTGCAAGTGGGGACATCCCGTGAAGATGTGATGCTAGCTTTGACGATGATCGCATGATCGGCGGCAACTCGCTTGAACTCGCGATATGATTGCCGTTCGAGCAGAAGTGCATTGAAGGGTTGTCCAAGCCGGAAGACGAGCCGCAACGCTAGGCTGGTATAGCTGTCCAACGACAATACAGCGCCGGCATCCAAAGCTGGAGGAGGTTATGAGAAGTCGAGGTCGTCACACTGGCACCGGGCCATGGGAGATTCAAGTCGAGCGTGTGCGTAGAGTCGAGGATGTCTCGAATGCATGGGTAAACAAGGAAGAGCTTCCGTGGTTCCGGTAGCGGAAGACGGTCCGTGCCAAGTAGTAGTAGTATCAACGACGTGTGCTGATTGTTCAACGTTCAACCTCCAGCGTCGGGTCAAGGTCGTGAGTGGCATCGTCGAAGTTGACAGCATGACTAGCTCTAATCTCGCAGAAACGAATGAATATCGCTTCACTCTGGTGAATTCTGTGTGCATTTTACTGAACAAGCCCAATATACATATAGTCGGCTACTATGAGTCTCACCAGGAACTTCAAGAAGGTCTCACGAGATACGAACGACAGATCTTGTACGACGATGGGAAACTCGTCCTAGAAGAAGAAATGAGTAATTCTAGATTCCACTGGCAGGAACTCGGGGGCCACTGCCATCAGGGGCTATAAAGGTGAGCCAGAGAAACCTCACGGATCGCACAAGCCTCGTCGATTATCGACCATAAAGTAAGTCTTCACATGCAGTCAGTAGTACGCGTTGCCTCATTCGAATGACAGTCCAGTATGACTCGCTTTGCATTCATCACCGCTGCCGTCACCGCTACCCTCTTGTCGTTCTCCGGGGTTGCAAATGCCATGTGCCTCGCGTGTCCCAACTGCGACTATGACAATATCAACCTGACGGTTGGGAACGCATGTCTCAACTATTGGACATGCTCAGGGAGCGTCATTACCTGCTATTACCCCTCGGTCGAATACCCTGGCACTTTCAGCGCTTGCGAGTTTACTGGAACTCAGACGCAGTACGGCTACTATGTTAGTCCACATCCTTTTCTTCAAGAATGCTCAACGTGTGCTCACAACATGTAGGAATTCGCATTCACGAGTGGACCATCCGTCTGTAATGGCCTGGCCATCGGAGATAACTCCAAGTGCCAACCATCCAATAATCCTTGGAACTGGGTGTCCAGTGTGTGTACTGCCTCTGAAGCTTACGTCGGCGAGCCCAATAGTGGGCTTCTTTGATCGAAATGGCGGGAGCCCCTCGAGCAGGAGTACTTCATTGTTAATTGTCTTATTAGGTTTCAGGGTCATCGTTGAGAGAACATGGATGCATGTCGGATTAGAATTGTCGAAACCCACGGAATGAACAGATCGGCTGACAACCTTTTCGTGTTCCCAATCTAACGACCGTTTGGGTACATCAGAACGTCGTGCGTACTATCACTTGTGCCAAGTGATGACGATCTGAACTGGCAGATCCTCTCGGCGGGCCCAGTGATCGAGAGCGCTATTTTGCCTCTCCTGCATTGCGTGTACTACTGAGAGCAGCAAACAGGACGAACAAAACCCTGAGACAGCTCGGACTCCGAGCCTGAACGAACAGACGACATCTCACCCTGAAGGAAACTATCCATTTGTGTTGCGGCTGGCGCGTATAGTCTCATTTTCAGCACTTAATAGTGATGGTAAGCACTTGCCTAGCTTCCCGAAGCCTCCCCACAGCACAACCTCGTGATTCCACTGCATCGAAAATTCCCTGAGGGTTGCTATAAAATGACATGCGTGGACTTTCATCCAAGCATGAAACAAGCGCAATGTGTTCGAGAAGAAATGAGAAGAACAGAAACTTGACCATACACAGAGGGACTCCTTTTACCCGGCCAGCCAATAACCTTCGAAAGCGACATCCGCATCCATGCAATGATACACCCGGTCGGTGTCACGGTACCAGAACGCCTCCAGTCTTTCGCGAAACCACGCTAGTTCGTCCTTACTGAGACTTTCGTCCGGCGACAAGTATAACGATTCCAGCCTCCATTCGCTTCTGTACCCAAATCACAAAAGAAATGACAAGTTTCCTCTTTTCAAGGCGCAGCCTGAGGAACCTGTACGCGACGTCTTGGCCCGGTAACAGACTTTCGAGAAAGCACGGCGTCCCCGGCGGACGATGATCTGAGTTCGAGTTTGTCTCCAAATCATGGAAGTCGGAGCGCCTTCAAGTTGGGATTCTCCAGTTGTTCGAACATGACGCGCATTGACTCCTTTTCGCTCACGTAGGAAATATTCATTGCGAACCGCTCGAGGTGCACGAGTAAGCTGGATTGTGCGTCTTCAGTCATATCTCTGCCTGAGCGCTGAGCTGCCAGCGCAGAGACTCAAGTCTATAGTGTACAGCCAATTGTGAGAGTCGGATTCGGAAGTCCACTGCTACTAGTACACAAATTGAGCGGTGGTCCTGTAAACTTTCGAAGCCCCACACAACTTGAATAATCCTTGACGCGCTCTCTCGCAGCAAATCGGTCCTCATAATTAGATAAAAAAAGCCCCGAGGGACATGCATACTAGCTATGATGGCCCACATGAGCAAAAAGAAAAAGAAAACACCGTCGCGTGTTTGAGAGTGAAACAAAAGAACACGAATCATAGACTAGTAGAGATCTTGTCATGTACTTGAAAGCGTGGAGAGTGGGAAAAGAAAGGTCGTATGATGCATGAGAACGACGTGGGACAGCGCGCACAGAAAGCTTAGGGAAAGAAGATCCGGTCATGAATGCGACGAGTGCGATGAAAAAAACATTTGGAAGGAGGCCTAACACCGTGATTAACAGCGAACCAGCGGGAGGATATAGACGATGTTACCACCCCGATTACGCGGGTGTGCGTCTAGCTAAAGTAGAAAACAGTCTCCAACGAAGCGGAAAAACTAGCGCAGCGAAGCCTTGGACGCCTTCGTGGTTATCGAACCACCCATCTCCAGGTCTTGGTCCGAAGCCTGCTTCGCACTGGCGTTGCGGATAGACGCGAGCACCTCCTTGCAATACTTTAGCTTGTCAAAGAGGCGCTGGTTGAACTTGGCCTCTTCTGGGTCCGCGACAGGTGGCTGGAGCGATTGCGCCATCACCTCGCTCAAAGTATATCGCGTGAGCTTGTAGTTCTTGTCGATGTGAGTTACTAGGAGGCCATGTGATGATAAAATGACTTTCGAATGGTCATAGAAGTTGAACTGAATAGCACGCTTTAAATGCAATCAGAACTGAAGTGACTGAAGACGTACCTGTAGCACGTCGTGGCTCATCTTGAAAACGATGACATGCTTCATCCGCAGGTATTTCTGGACAAAGTCCATCCCCTTGGGACGATCTAGGTCCTCGAAGGTATATTCATAGTCACCATAGAGCCGGTCCATGATGTAACGTTCAAAGTGCTTCAGGAGGTATACTTTATTCTTGAGGTCGTCTGGGAATTCCAGGACTGAGAAATTCTTCCTGACATATACCTGTCCATGACGGCGAGAAGAGATGTAGTCGAAGTGGCTTCAGGAGGTTAGGGAGAGTGCATCGGGTCGGTTTGACAATGCTTACTGTTTATCAGCGGAGAGGATCAACGTGGTGCTATCGTTGAAGTGGACACCGACAGATCCGTCTGTCAAAGCATAGCCCATGCCATACTTATTGCAGTAGTCCACCCAAGAGACAATAAAAACGCGCTCGTCAGGCAGACAGGCATCTTCGCGAGGATCACGGAAGACCTTGCCCGCTGCTTTCGCATCAAAAGCAATCGCGAGCGTGCGTGCAGCCGCATCAAACCCGTTCAACCTAGGTTCACCCTCCATGTCAACATCCTGAACGATCGTTTGTTTGCGCTCCTCGCGGACACGCTCCTTCCCTTTTGCTTCCTTTTGCAGCGGTGGAAGGTTCTCTTGTTCGTCCCCGGGGTGGTTGACACCATTCGCTGGGACGGGAGCCATCTGTGCGACGATCCGCGCCTTCTGTGACTCAAGTTCCTTCTGTCTCTGCAAGTCGAAGTTCTTCTCCCTGGCACCCCGCGGGACATCTGCCTCTTCTTCCTGAATATCTCCCAAACCACGAACCGAACGAGCGTTGCGAAGAGGAGAGGGTTTAGTTTCCTTCGCTGCCTGGAGTTTCTTGAAGAGCTGCGATTCCTTCGTGTTGTTCATTGTCGACATGACAAGCGGCTGTCTCGCAGAGCTGAGCAGTGCAGAGATAGGGCTACCTGGTTGGACAGCCTTCTGGAACTCCTTCTCCTGTTGTGCGATGCTAGAGGTAATCGGGTTGACGGCCGTCTCAGGATAGGGGTTGGCAGGTGGTGCGCTGGGTACTGCGATGCTGGTAACCTCGTCGTCGTCGAGAAGCGCAGCCTTCTTGACCTTTACGAGGTTGATGATTGACATGGGACGCGTGATATAACGGAAATCCGGCGGCGCGTCATGCGCTGAGAGGGGAATGAAGGGAGGTATGATACCATAGTCGATGAAGGGTGAGGCGATGATTTCGAGAAGAGTAGGTCGTTGATTAGGATCTTGAGTAAGAATGGACGTGACGCAATTGCGCGCATCGGAAGAGACGCGTCTCTCAGCCGGAAATTCGTAAACGTTATCGCGAATCCGCCTAGAATGCTGATTGTAGGTATGACGCCATCAAGGTGGTGGAGCACTCACGTGTAAATTTCTTTCACATCTTTCGTTTGGAAGGGTGGGCGTCCGATGAGAAGAGTGTATAGAATAACGCCGATGGACCAAGTGTCGACTTCGAAGCTGTGTCCATTTGCTGTGTCAAACAGCACCTCCGGGGCGATGTAATTAGGAGTTCCACAAATGGTCTTCTTTCTTTCGCCAGGGTTCTCAATAAGCGCAGCGAGACCAAAGTCACCGACTTTGATGTTCATGTTAGCGTCCAGGAAAAGATTGCCGAGTTTGAGGTCACGGTGAATGACTTGATGGGAATGCATGTAGTGGCAAGCCCCAATGATCTGGACGAGGAAGAAGCGAGCCTCTGGTTCGGTGAACCTGCGACGACGACGGAGCATGTCCATGAGAGAACCATTGTGGCAAAGCTCGAGAGTCATGTAGACGTTGTCGTCATCTTCGAAACAGTCGAAGAATTTGACGATATTCGGGTGGGAAAGAGAGCGGTGAATCTTGATTTCAGCGTAGAGCTGGGGAGATGTCAGTGACTTGGGGTGCAGTGTTCGGAAGGGAACGAACCTTGGTTTTCGCTTTCTTCGTCTTGAGGGATGACTTGGTGACTACCTTGCAGGCGTGGCGATTTCCACGGCCATCCTTGACTTCGTAGACCCGAGCAAAACCACCCTACACGACGATTTGAATCGGAACAGTCGAGCTGTGTACGATGAGCTGTACGGACCTCTCCTAAAAATCCGACGCGGTGGTACTCCAACACATGATTCTGGTCTGTGATGATCCTTGGAGGCGACGGCGGAGTCGTTTTGCTGTTCTGCCTCGGCAAAGGAGGATCAGGTGGTGTTGCTTTGACTTTTTCCTGTAGTTTGGGCAATGGTTCGGTCGGTAACTGGTTGATCGCGTTCGAAAAGGGCGGTCTTCGCTGTAGTTGAGGGTTTACTTGTGGTACTTTAGCGTAGACAGTGTAGGCAGACATTTCGATGGCCTAACACCTCGAAAGTCGTTTGATCGTGGTTCACTTTGATCCACCGTTTTCGTGGCTGACCGCGTGCTTAGCAGCGTGTTTGTTATGTAATCGATCACGTGCAAAATCAACTTCAATACCCGGTCACGTGAGGTCAAAGCGATTAATTAACCCCTGTCTTTATACCCGAGCTGGCCAAAGCGAGACCGTGACGCCGGGTATGGTCAACGCACACAATACCAAGTACAAGACACTAGGAAACCTGTGCTTGTCAAAGCAACAATAAAGCTACCGATATACTATAAAACTAGGAGGGGACATGTGGCGAGCAACTCGAAAATCACCATCGCCACATCCCGCTCACGAAAGTATCCAATATTCTTACTTTCTACTTTCAATTCACCTAGCAAACTATGTTCTCTGTATCTACCGTCGATTTGCGCACCCTCGAGCACTCAGCCCTCAAGGTATTCACGTCAAGGTTCGGGTTAAATCAGTAAGTTCGGTCGCTCTTATCACTTCCACTCCACCTTCTGACCTTCACTATTCAGCGAACAATGCATCTACTTCCACGAAATCGTACAGGCAAGCGAATCCGCTCTGTATACCGCCGATGTCTCGTTCGTCCACCTGCCCGCACCGAAAACACCGGTATGGAGACTGCTGAGAGAATCATCCGGCTCCGCCCCGAAATTGAGAGATCTCGCAACCGAAGGCACCGGAGACGACGCAGAGTCTCACCGCGCAACTCACGTCTTCGAGCAGAAGTTCATTACTTCTCTCGCAACACCTGCAGTAACCCCTGTCCAGGAGACGGCCTCCTCGACCCCACAATACATCGAACAACCCCTCACGACCCCTGCAATCACGTTTCCCAAGCCCTCCCTACCGAAGGATACTGTTCCACCCAAACCCATCGTCACCCTGCCACCGGCACCGGTAACATTCGCACCAGTTCCTCTCGTCGCCCCTGCACTGCTAGAACTACCGACTCTCAAACCCAAGGTCACCGACGAATGGTATGTGTCTCTCCATCCCATGATTCTTGCTTGTTATTGACATGCAGTCCACTTCAAGCAAATTGGAGCCTAGTAAGGTCGCCAGCGACGTCATCGTCAGTGATGAACCTCTCCCACCACCGCCCTCCCAATTCGTCCAACCAATTATCGTCCCCATCGTATCGATGGAAGAAGTCTCGGACCAAATGGACTGCACCTCGATTCCGGAGATCGCAGGCGACTGCGGGATGGATACGAACTCCGAAAGCTTCACCGTTGGCACGACATACGGATCCACTACCTCCTGGAACCCTAGCCCTTGGAACTCGATCTCCGACTGGGCGATGCAGGACACGTACTCACCACAAGCCGAAATCCAGGACGTCGTGTTCGCCTCCCCTCCGCAAAATGCTTTCTGGAGTATTCCGGCCCAGGAACCAGCACCATTCGCCACCGCTCAAGTCAACCCTGGATTCGTTGCACCCGCGCCCTTGTTCGTCAACTCCTTCGTCCAGCCAGAGCCTCACCCCCCTGTAGTGGTACCTGTACCGCAACCTTGGGACGCTAGCACGCCCAACTTCCTCGACTTGTGTTTCCTGGCTGAGCTCGAGGCACCACGCTCGTCTGACGCACCCAAGAACAAGGATTCATGGCCGACTCACGAGCCTGCCGACGATGCTCACCACGGCGACGAGATCGGGGACATCGACTATACCCCCGAAAACCCCTCCGATGCGCCAAAAGTCGCAGTCCAACCCCAACGGGATCCAGTGGAAGACTTCCTCGACAGTATCGCGCGAGACCTCAACTCCAATCCGCGAAGCCTATTGGACCCAGGAACTCGGTACGATCTGCACCAAAGCCCTCCGCCTCGATTCGTCCAACCCGAGGAAGACAACACACCTCGATCGCCGACATCGGGAGTGGGCATTTTCGTATCCAAATCGACCAATCTCGAGAGTCACTACGGTTGGCACGATGTCCACGGGGAGTCCTCTGCCTACGAATCCAACGCTGATGCGGCCCCGCGGGATATTCCTCCTCGATTCGAACAGGAAGCGAGTGAGTCGCGCAACGAAGAGGAGAGGCAACCTCCCTCTGTCTTCGTCCACGCCGATACCTACGTCGCTCCACTTCCTACGATTACAATCCCAAGCGAGTCCAGCCCGCGCAGTCACACCTCTCCTCAACACTCGCAACAGCTCCCAGCATTCGAACGACAGTCCTCCCATCCTCTCGACGAAAGCGAGGGAGGACAACCCCCGTCCATCTCCGACCACTACGACCATGAACCTCCCACACCGTTCGAGCGCGAATCGACGGAACCGCTCGACGAGAGCGAACAGCAACCTCCAGCTGTCTTCCGTGACGTCGACGATGAACCACCAGTACCTGTTTTCGAACGCGAGTCTACGGAACCACTCGACGAGAGCGAACAACAGCCACCTGCTGTCTTCCGTCACGTTGACGAGGAACTACCTGCGCCTGTTTTCGAACGGGAAGCGACGGAACCACTGGACGAGAGTGAACAACAGCCACCTGCTGTCTTCCGCGACGTTGACGAGGAATCACCTGCACCTGTTTTCGAACGGGAAGCGACGGAGCCATTGGACGAGAGTGAACAACAACCGCCTGCTTTGTTCCTCCCCGTCGACCACGATGCGACCGTTCCTTCCGGCGCGGAGAGACAATCGACTGTTTCTCCCCTCAGCGATCCCCTCCCCTCACCTCCGTTTCAAACAGCGCAAGTCGGGTCTTCTTCCAGAATCGCACGGCGCGAAGATCCAAGTCGCCACAAGCGCACTTCACGCGGTCGAGGTCACGCCAACGCTCAAGAAGCGATCAAAGCAGCCTCCATGATCAATCTAAACGCGAAGAGCGGCAAGATGGGAAGCAACGCATTGGTTGCTGCGCAGATCAGAAGACAGAAACGAGCAGGGATTCTCAATAGCAGGACGGAGCCGGTGGAGACTCCAGAGCAGAAGGCGCTACGGGAACGCCTAGCGAAGAGGGCAGCATTGTCGGCGAACCTTGCAGGGCCTGGGAGACCTATGAGATCGCTTCCTAGACGTGGGTACAACCAAGCTGCGAGGATGGGATTGCCAGTTGGGGGGACGTCTGGGATTGGAATGCCGTTGCCAGAACAGATATCATTGACAGCGGTCACGACAAGATCTGCGGGCGCGGGCTCGAAGAGGTGGCGAAACCTAGATGACGAGGGGGACCGTGATTCGGAACGCCTTGATCGTTCTGACCCACCGAAACGACAGAAGAGCTCCAGTGCCCAAGCATACACCGAGGGTCTCCGTGAACAGAAACGTCGCGATTCGGAACGGCTCAATCGCTTAGACCCACCGAAACGACAGAAGAGGGTTGAGCCCGAGCCCGAGGACGAGGATGAGGATGAGGAAGAGGACGAGGAAGAGGACGAAGACGAAAGGAATCCTCAGCAGAGACGTAGGGTCTCGTTCCGACTCCCCACTCTACCACAGGTGCAGGAGCGGATAGCACGCGAAAAGCAGGAAAAACGCAATCAGAAGGTGCGAAGCAGGCTTGAAAAACGCGATCGGAAAGCGCGCCGTGACTGGGAGAGGCGTGAAGGATATCAGTCACAGATGGCTACCCCTCCACTGCCCTCCAAGTTCAGATCCCAGCCATCGACGACGGGCATCATTCATGCGTTCGGAACTGATACTGCACGCACTTTATTCGCATTCGGCGATATTCCCGCACGAGTTCCTGCGCCTTTCGCTGGCTCTCCGAGTCATCACTCTAGAAATCCCGATGTTTCCGCCTTGTCGAACGCTCTCGGTCAATCTCCTGTATTCCGACCTCACCTGAAAACGACGGAAACGCACTCACCACATCCGGCGCTTGGCTCCCCCGCGTTCGTCGTCGATTCATCTTCGTCAGGCTCAACCGGTCCGAGCCGCATCCCTCGCAGCGTCCCCACACGCTCCCCTGACCCATCTGAGCCTCAACAGCTCAACAATTTCGACTTCTCAGATTTGTCGGACGTTCTGGGACAGTTCGTCACGCCACCGCCGGCCAGCCAGGGCTAGGCGAAAACGCTGGCAGGACTACCTATCGTAGATAATGGGTTAGGCGTATTCGCTGGTCATAGGTACGAGAACGCCTTCATGTTTGCTTATTTGTTTACTCACGCATAACGTTTTCTTTCTAGGCTACTCGGGTGAATTGGAACGTACATCGAATCGAACGCACGTTTCGAACCGTCGTAGTGCAACCCAACCCAATTTGTCGTACAAGGCATCGACCTCGACAGGGACTCTATGAAGACTGTGTATG